>BSBK01007760.1:185000-361774 GCA_027943335.1 Chamaecyparis obtusa | reverse complement strand
TGTCAACCAAATTTTGGAAGACATGCTCAGAATGTACGTCATGGACAAGCAGAATAAGTGGGAGGAGTATCTGCATCTTGTGGAATTTGCTTACAATAATGGTTACCACAGCTCTATAGGGATGGCTCCATTTCAGGCTCTGTATGGAAGGCCATGCAGAATGCCCTTGAGTGGGATAACTTGGATGACAGAGTACTTTTAGGACCTAAGCTATTGCTGGAAATGGAACAGCAGGTGAAGAGAATCAGAGAACACCCTTTTTACTGCTCAGGACAGACAGAAAAAGTACGCTGATCAGCATAGAATTGATCATCAATTCATGGTGGGTGACAAAGTGTTTCTTAGGGTGAGACCTAGAAGAGTCCTATTTGTTATGGGAAAGGATCTAAACTTGCACCACGGTTTGTGGGCCCTTTTGAAATCTTGGAGCGAATTGGACCAGTTGCCTATAAATTAGCTTTACCACCAGGACTATCTCGTATTCACAATGTTTTTCATGTTTCTGTTCTATGTAAATATATTCCTGATATTGCACATGTTCTTAATTGGAATGATCTGCAGGTAATAGATGGCCAAATTATGATGGAAACCAGTTTAGGTTATTCAGGACAGAACTCTGGATTTAAGGGGCAGAAAAATAAGGCAGAGTAAGGGTCCAATGGGATCCAAATGATGAGTCTTCAGCTACTGGGAAAATTATGATCTGATGAGAGCAGCACATCCGTTCCTCTTTGTTGACTTCCAGGAGGAAGTCAAGGACTAGTGGGGGAGGGTGTCATGCCTGACCCTATTTCATTCAGTTTTATCAGAAGTACTCTTGATGTTTTATTTGTTGTTAGTTGAGACTGGGAAACATTAATTCTGTGTTAGTTGATTATACTCTGTTAGTTAGTATGTTTGTTAATTTAGTTCCTTATGTTTTAGAACAGTACGTGTGTGTATGTTAGTTATCAGTCATGAGGACTTAATGTTATAATCTGTTTCTATTATGTGCTCATTTCGAGTGTTTAGTTCTCAGATCTTAATGGTTTTCTGATTGTGTTTATTTTGTAATTCTGTTATGAAATGAATGTTCAATTTGTTTCACGTATAATGTTTTTCTATGTGACTCTGAATTCAAAACTAGAGTAGTTCTGTTTATATGGAATCAAGTATTTCTTTTATTAAGTTAGTACTCAGTTAGTAATAACTTTCATTCTAAGTGTTTCTTTGGATATATGTATATATATATATATATATATATATATATATTATAATATATATATATATATATATATATATTTATATATAGTATATATATATATATATATATATATATATATATATATATATATATACATATATATGTACAAATATATAAATATATATATATATATATATATATATATATATATATATATATATATATATATATACACGTATATATATAATATATATACATATATATGTACAAATATATAAATATATATATATACACGTATATATATATATATATATATATATATATATATATATATATATATATATATATATATATATATATATATATATATATATATATATATTTATATATGTGCCATGTTTAAATGGACTATATCTATATTTTGGATATCTTCTAATGTGAATAGAGGTGATCATATTTATATATGTATAAACATGTTTATACATATATAAATATATATGCACCTAAGTTTGAATGTTCGCACTTAGGTACATATAAAGTTGGCGTATTATGATCTCCCCTATTCATAGAAGGAGATGTATTGATGTGTTGGCGGTTTTGTGAGTTGGGTTTTTGTTTCGGCATGTGTGCTCGTTAAGTTGCCGAGCTTTGGGATTGATAGTGGTAAGGTGGCATTCGATATTTGTTATGGGAGTTAACTCTGCACGCGTGAGTTCAGTGCATTGTGATGTTTGGACTGCGAGTGGGTACCATACTTGGCTCGTAGCTTGCCAAGTGTGGGAGGCCGGTTACGGTTGTGAAGAGCAGTTAATGAGATATTATCTTCTTCTCGAGTTTTCATTCCGCCATTTTTGTGATGGTTATGGAGGATGGAATTCATGTTGTGAGGGTTTCTCTCTCTGTTAAATGCAGTGGTTAATATGGCTGTTTTCATGGCTGTGAAAGCGGCCATTATGGGGATGCCATTTCTTTATTTTGATGGCAGTATAGTTTCTTCATGTTCTATTTTGGAGTTGCTATTTTTGGCTGGTTTGAAGGTTTCTGTGTTGGTCGGAGCTTGGATTTTGTTTCAGAGGGTGTTTTAACAGGTCAGGGCCAGCATCTAACCCTATTCTCCTCTGTACTGTGTTTGTTGATCGATTATACTGTTAAATACATGCAATGCTTTCTGTGGAAATGTCATGTTGAGGAATGAGAAAACATAAATATGTGGAAGTTTTGTTTAATTGGTTTCGAAACTCTCTGATAGCAGTAGGTAGTGATACTTTTTTTTGGGGAAACTCAATTTGATGTATAAATGCATGTTTTCAAGATTTAGTTGAGGGTTTTACTGCAATAGAGATTTAGGGAAAATTATATTATAGTATTGTGTAGATTCGAATATATCCCATACGAGGGTTGTTGTAAAATAATGTGATTTAAGGACTCGAATTCACCAGATAAAGGATTGTTTTATGTTTGTCATTCTGAAATTGTGTAACATGGATTTTGAACTAGTATCAGTTTTGGAAAAACCGCAAGAATGCGAGAAACTTGGACTAAACTTAGTTTAATAAATTAAGACTACTGTTTGTGGGTTTTCTTTAGTGTTTGTTTCTATGTTTTAAGCAGGGACTAGGTCGTGTTAAGTGAGGAATACTTTTGTATTGTCACTATCTGTGTTATTGCCAAACTTTGAAACCATTCAATTTGAACGGTATGTTTTGGGAAACGCTGAACATAGTTTGAGATTTCCATTTGTACTATTGTCGGCCTATATTTTTAATACATGATTGAAATTTCAAAAACTAAAAGAGGCTAATATATTGTATCATGACAGTTACTAGGGTCTGTAGGTGTAGATTGTGTTCGTATCATTTAACCAGCCCCTATGTTAATTATTTGATTCTTCTAAAAATTAGGTTATGACATTATTGTCGATGTTTATATGGGACTTTCGAGTCACTGTTGTACACTGGTTTATAATGTTAATAGGGATAGAATGTGTTGCGGATATAGTATGAGATGTTAAGGGAAGTCTATGATTTTTGCTGTTATAGAATTAGCTTGGAAGAAAACTAAGTGTGTATGTATATGTCGATAGGGGTTGTGAATATTGACAGGGCATTTGAATATGAAATCTTGAAGCTATATTCATGTTTTTAGCCGACTGCTGTGTGGTTCGATTGTGAAATCTTTGGAGAGTTTTCATGGTTTTTATGTCAGTTTGTTATTTGGCTTAAATATGTAAAAACCCGAGCCTGTTTATGAACACATTTACGTATGGAAAATTATATTGAACCCTCAGTGTATAGTGAGTTGGTTTTCTTTAAAAAAATGAAAGCTTAATTGGAAATGTGTGGAAATCTTAGTTCAGTTAATTGGAATTATAATCTTTAGTGATTACTTATTGGGTCACTTGTATATTACATAGCTCTGCATCTGTTAAAAGAAATTGAAATTTCTGTACTACTCGAATGACATTATGAAGTAAGTCATTTCATACATGTCTGTGGTAGTAAAAATAGGATATTAACTAAGTACACTTGCATTTCGCAGTTGTAAGAAGTTGATATCTATTTTCTCCTGAGTGATTATCATTGCTAATTTTTTTATTAAAACAGAGTGTTACTAAATTTATATTGTGAAAGGGATGTCAATGTAAATCTGTTCGAGATATCTATGATATATTTGAGTTATATCTGTTATTATTGTATTTGGACAGAATATGTTTAATAGTTCTGTTTTACTGTCAAATGGGTGACAATTGTACTTATCTTATGTGAAACAAGTTGTGAATAAGATATTTAAGCTAGAATCATTCTTTAATTTTGCTATTTTGTTAGCTGGACAGAAAAGAAATATGAAATGGTACTGTGGATGTGATTTATATCTTTGTATTGTTCCATTGCCAGACTGTTATGTCATGTGGTTTAATAGATTGATTTCTATTGCATGATGGTTTCTGGTTATTTCAGTTTGCATGTGTTTGTGAAGAATTTCAGGGGATGAACACATATGAGATGGCTGAATTGGAAGAACCAATTCAGTGAACAAGTGATAACCTTTAAAATTAATTAGGATGGGTTTACATTTTAAAAGATAATTGGCCTCCCCTATGTCTATGATTTGTGTGATCTAGAATGGAGTATGGGGCATAAGGTACTGTTACGTTATTAAACGGATTAACAGATAGCTGTGTGCACTGTTAAGTTTATTAACGGGAGTACAGTTTACCTTGCACTGTAAGATTTGTCGTGGGCACAACCATGGGTGTAGAATCATGACTCTTCAGTGTTTAAACATCTCATTATATGTGCATCATCTTACTAGAATTCTGACTGCGAGTTATTTCTCTTCATCGTGCTTTTATATCTGCTTTATCATGTGATTGATGAAACGAAATGATGATGTTTTGGTTCAAATGAGTTTTATGATATATGAAATATGTTCATTATGATGCTAATGATTGTAGGTATACCATGGAGGTTCTATGACTTATGTAATTATGCTGAGCCCTATTTGTTTTGTGGTGTCGTGTTCTTGTTTGTTATTTCAGGAACCTAGATGGATAAAACTATGAGTATGGGTCAATGGTTGAAAGCTGTTAAAATTTATGGAAAATAGATTGTGGCAATACTGTTGGTCATAAGGGCAGTGTATAGATCATATAGGAAAACTTAGGCAGATTTCCTACTTTTGTATTTAAAGTATTTCATATAAGAGTACTGATGTAACTCTTTTGTAATCAGAATTTTGTATGGACAACTATGTAAGATAGTTTATAAACTTTTGTAATCAGATTTATGGAAGTTAAATAAAAAAAAAATTATTATCTCTTTGTGGTGTATGTTTTTGTTTGGTTTTAATTTTGGTTTCATCACTTAGTTATTGGGTGGTGTTACACATTCATTGAACAAATAAATATTAGAAATATAGATGAACAAAAGATGTTGCAAAATGTTGGAAGTATAGGGGTAACCATCATGGTAGCAGGAAAAAAATATATATTCACTATCTTGTTCATGAAACTTACAAACAAAGATGAAAGGGGAAATAGAAGACCCACTACAACCATTAGATATTTAAGAAGTTTGAAAGATAAGATAAGAACGATCTAAATCAATAACATTTCTCCATAATGATGCAAGTGCATCACATATTCTTCAACAATAAAGTTGGTATCACGACCTTTATTTGTACAATGATCACGGTATACTTCTTTCATCATTGATGGAAACACATCCACTTTTGCAGATGTCTCATGTAAAACTTTTGAAACATCTTCCATCTGCTTTATATCCAGCTCGTCAACATAGTCAACTGATAATGCTACATTCTCCACAGCTTCGATTATAGTTACACACAACTCTTGAATGATTTGTGTACACTTGTCAAATTCACTCTCAAAAACATGGTTTGAGCCCATTGAAGTAGAGGGGCTTGTAACCATGATGTTGGAGTCTCTGTTAGAGGCAGCCATAGGTGGAATGGTATCTTGTAAAGTTTTAAACAAACATCAATATATATATAATTAATCAGAATAACCATTTTGCATTACCATTTCAAACTTTAGATGCTACTTATAGTGGAATAGTACATATGATTTTGTGGAATTTTTTTATATTCAAATTAAGAAGAAGTCAAGTTCACAAACATGATATAAATTATATTAATGATACATATTTAAACAAAAGAGAGCACAAATTTGATTTATGCCGAGAGATATATATCATATAATTTCATCAATATGAAATTATTTGTGGGAAACTTGTTAACACGAATTGGATATCTCTCAGCTTATTATATATACTTTATATATATAATAAGCCGAGAGATATCCTTCTCGAGGTGCCTATTGCACTGAGAGATATTATGAAAATATGAACCTTGAGAAGGATCTCTCAGCTTATTATATATAATTATGACAATGATAAATTGTTTAGATTTATTATTATGATTAGGGTTAGGGCTTTGATTATAATCATGGTTACAAAGAGAATTAGGGTTAGGGTTATGAAGAGAATTAGGTTTAGGGTTAGGGTTTTGATTATAATTCCAATAAATAGGATAAGGGCCTAATTTGCAATTAGAATAATGATAAATTATTTAGATTTATTATTATGATTAGGGTTAAGGCTTTGATTATAATCATGGTTACGAAGAGAATTAGGGTTAGGGTTATGAAGATAATTAGGGTTAGGGTTTTGATTATAATTACAATATATAGGATAAGGGTATAATTTGGGAAAAGGGTCTAATTTACAATTAGGATAATGATAAATTGTTTAGATTTATTATTATGATTAGGGTTAGGGCTTTGATTATAATTATGGTTCCAAAGAGAATTAGGGTTAGGGTTAGGGTTTTGATTATAATTACAATATATAGGATAAGGGTGTAATTTGGGAAAAGGGTCTAAATTGCAGTTAGGATAATGATAAATTATAGAGTTTAGATTATCCATCATATTGTCAAAAAATTAGTACACATTGGAGCAATACTGAAGATAATTCATGAACATCATGTGATAATTAAATACTTAATATTTACTGAAACACAATTTGACATAATGAATCACAACAATTAACAATTTATTACTTAATACTCATTCCAAAATTGGATAAAATAAAAACTACAATTGTTTAAAATTTTGTAAACACATTGACCAATAATATGCAGAATACTTTCACTTTTTTAACCATGGATGCACCGGTAATATCTCCACATTTATAGGAAGAATTTTACAAACTTTAATTGATAGAGTAGACTTCACGGCAAATAAGGTAGGCACCCCATAATATGCGTGCAACAACCTGAAAGATGGAATGACTTGGTGTACTATGAAAGTGATACTGTAATCAAACTTAAGAGTAGCAATCAACCATTCTTCGAGTGGGCCCTTGTGATAGCTAATTTTAGATTCTCCTTTAAGAAATTTCATAAACTTTAGACTAAGTTCATCAGAGATAGTGTGCTTCCTGAAATTTATTGTTGGCCTGATCGTGATTTTAAAAATGCATCCTGCAAGATAAAAATCATGAATCTCATGGTACAAAGCATCTGACCATCCACATAAATCGACAATCTCAATTTGTAGGTGGTGAAACTTCACATCTAAGTTCATCTGCACCTTTGTTATGTAATAAAAGTTGAAGTATATAGCATAGTTATAAAATTTAATTTGAGTGTTCCTTGGTCCATTGTTTTTAATTCGATTGACCATTATATCCCTTAGCCAATAATGAACACTCATCTCCTCTATACGAAGGACAACATTGCATGGAAGACGGAGGTGAAATTCCTCCAACCAACTGGAAACCCATGATAAACGCAATTTGTCTAACATCTTGGTAAGTTGAATGGAAATTATTAATAGTATTTATATCATAATGAAACATGATAATGAATTTAATTTTTGAAACTAAAGAAATGTTGCATAAAGGATAGTAACCATTAAGAAAATGCATGTTATCAAAGAAAATATAATTAATATTGTAAATGGAAATCTACTAAATCTATACAAAAACAAAATATAATTAACGTAAATCCTATTTCTAACATTTAAATCAAATAAATTATAATTATTAGTTGTTACAATATTTAAAGCAAATAAATCAAATAAAGGTAATATTCGAAATGGAAATGTCCTAAATTTATATAATTAATCTAAATCCTAATGTGTAACATTAAAAAATTAGTAATTGCAATTTTAATTATTAAAATCCTATTAAAATAAATGTAATTTTAACATTTCAAAGTAAGTATTAAAATACTAATAAATTAAGTTTTAAAATCTAATTAGGAATTGAAATCTAAATGTAACATTCTAAAGGTAATATTGTAAATGGAAATCTCCTAAATTTTTACAAAAATAAAATATAATTAATGTAAATCCTATTTCTAACATTTAAATCAAATAGCTTATAATGATTAATTGCAATATTTAAATAAAAAATCTATATCTAACAAAGGTAATATTCAAAATTAAATTTATACAAAAAGAAAATATTAGACTATGGCCGCATTGCCATCCACAATGTAAACATATTATTTAAATATATAAACAAATTATGTAAAGTGAATGTAATAACTATATTAAATAAAAATATTATCTAAAATATGAAAAAATAATATTAATCTATAATATTACAATATGGCGGCTTTGCCATCCATAATGTAATATTATTAGATCTAACAATATTAAAATTAGATTAAATTTAATATAATTGTTAGATCTAATAAAATAGCTTATAATGATTAATTGCAATATTTAAATAAAAAATCTATATCTAACAAAGGTAATATTCAAAATTAAATTTATATAAAAAGTAAATATTACACTATGGCGGCATTCCCATCCACAATGTAAATAGATTCTTTAAATATATAAACATATTATCTAAAGTGAATATAATAACTATATTAAATAAATATATTATCTAAATTAGATCTAATAAGTATATTAAAGTATATTAAACAAGTCCAAAATAAATCAATTCAATTTTATTGCATAATGAATAATGGTTACATTAGAGATACCACCTATCATATTATGACATAAAATGTAGTGGAAAGTCCTCTTTTAAAATTTAAGAATTGTATTTAAAGAATATTAAATACAATTCTTAAAACAATATTAATCTAGAAACAATATAAAACTATATCAATCTAAAAATAATATTAATCTAAAAATAATATCAATCTAAAAACACTATAAAACTATATAAAAAAATCTATATCTAACAAATTTAATATTCAAAATTAAATTTATATAAAAAACAAATATTACACCATGGCGGCATTGCCATCCTCAATGTAAACAAATTATTTAAATATATAAACAGATTATCTAAAGTGAATGTTTATAATTAGAAAAGGATAAGAAAAATATAGAAACATTTTTATTGTCAATATTAATCTAAAAACAATATAAAACTATATCAATCAAAAAACAATATTAATCTAAAAATAATATCAATCTAAAAACACTATAAAACTAATATAAAACTATATAAAAAATTTATTTTTTATATAGTTTTATATAGTTTGATATTAGATCTAAAATAATCTAATATCAAACTATATAAAATTAATCTAAATTATACAATAGTATCACCAATCTTTATCTATCAAATTTTTTTTATATCTCCAAAATAAAAAATAACTAAATTTTCTTATTATCTTCAAAATAAAATAAAAATAAATTTCCTTATTAATAATTATATAATGACATCAATCTTCTCTATCGAACAGTAGAAATTTCTAATTCTACCACCTCTGTGAACAACTTTCATTGGATATAAAGCTTTCTCTTTCCAAAAAAATCATTTGAAGATGATGTTTCTAAATGCATTGATTGTTTCTAAATGCATTGATTGTTTCTAAATGCATTGGCTGCTTCTAAATGCTACTATAAATGAAGCTGCAGGGCCAAGACAAATACTAATGTCGTTTTCCCTCTTCACATTTCTGTCAAAATTTTGCTCTCCAATTTGTCACTGTGGTTTATAATATTGCAGATTATTCTCCTTTGCAATTCTATTTTATGCATTTCTTAACAGTGGTCATTCTGTGTGAGCGTAGCATTTCTTAACAGATTATTCTCCTTTGCAATTCTATTTTATTCTACTTTTGCAAATCAATGGTTATTCAATATCAATTTGTTTTATATTTTCATTATTAGGTGATCGGCTTGAATAAGATTGTCCTGTATTTACTCTCCATGCATAGAATGATGGAAAATGTATTGCATAGGCTAAATATTATTTTAAAATCAAAATTTAGTATAAATTTTAGAAATTTTTTTTGATTTGACTGTTATTATTGTTCTTAATTTATTGTTTTCTTTTTAATTTATTTCAAATAATTATTTAAGTTTAAATTCAATGTAAATATATTATTAAATTTACTTATTTCAGTTTAAATCAATGTAAATATATTATTAAATATATTATATAAAATTAATCTAAAAAAAAACTATATAATATGAGATCTAATAAAATAGATTTGATATCAAATATTAGATCTAATATTTGATATCAGATATTAGATCTAATATCAAACAATATTTGATATTAGATCTAATATCAAGCAATATTTAATATTGCATTTTATATAGTTTGATATTAGATCTAATATCAAACTATATAAAACAATATTAAAATAAATTACTATCAAACTATATAAAATAACATTAAATTAAATGTAATATAAAACAAAATCTATTTACTTGTTTGATATTGATGAAAGTTGCCTGCAAATTAGCTCTCTACAATGCAATCCTCCTCTCTGCTATTCACAAATTTCTCTCAAATCTCTAAACCTGCAAATCCTCTCTCAAATCCTCTCTCACAACCTACAAATCCTTTTTTGAATCCTCTCTCACAACTTGCAAATCCTCTCTCAAATCCCTGAACTTGCAAACAAAAAAAATAGCTTGAGAAATGAAGAGCACTCTTTTATAAATGAAGAGTGACTCTTCATTTCTAGAGCATTTCGCATTTCAAATGTCCATTCATTTCTAAAAAATGTTACTAATTTCTAAATATTATAACACAACACATTGCATTGGGGTATGTTTAAATAAAATAATTTTTAAAAATGTTAAAACATAGCTCATTGGGGGTACTGGCTATTGGTGCTAGCCGCATGGGCACCGTGCACTTGGCTGTCGGCATTGGCAATGCCAGTCTAGTGCGTATGTTACATACGCACTGCATTGGCGCTGCCAGTGTTGGTAGCCAAGTGGCCACGTTGTGCAGCGCACGCCCCCACTCCAGTACAAAACACATCTAGGCAGGTACAGAACGTGTCCAGGCATTTTCCTTTTTGATTTTTCATATTTTCATTTTTGAATTTTTATATTTTGAATTTTATATTTTTATATTTTTCTATTTTTTATTTTTGTTATTTTTGGTTGTTCATTTTTTGAATTGTAACTGACCCCAATTCTTTTTTACGTACATGACATATTCCTTGGAATATGCCATGCTGGTGTTCTCCTCTTCTGCTGTGACTGTGTAGGAACGCCTTTCAACATAATAATAAATTTCATATGTACTAATAGCTATTCATCTATGTTCTATTAGTTAGAGTATTTTATCAGAATTGGAGTTGTGCAGTTTGATTGGCACCCCACTACTCCCACATTTTCACATAAGCATTAGTATAAGTGGTCATTTCTATTTTGTTATGCATGCAAGGGTCAAAAACTGGCTATAGTGCATGCATAACAAATCCAACATACAATAGTTATAAGAAGTTAACCTTCACGTAGAGACAATAAGGAAAAACATCAAAATTTGATGGACTCTTAAGATTTGTAGATGCACAAAGTTAGCTGTCATGACTACTTATATGATTCTTCTATATACTTTATCACGTTTAATCAATCATTACATAAATTTCATTTAGCAAAAGTCATGTAGTTTATAATTACTCATTTATTCAATAATTTCAAATAATATGTTTTCTCTTATTGATTTATGTTAAGAATGGACATTAAAAAGCTCTTTTAAAAAAAATATATCCTTTAAAATTATATGAATTATGCATTTATAAATTTCAATAAAATTAAGATTTGGTTTTTCCATTAAGAAATTGCTCTACAACTATCTATTGTAGTTTGTTGCCTTACATAAATATTAATTACCTTTCAATGCGAGGACATCTTGCCATGATAAAATGGATGAAAGATATTGAGACAAGGATATTGTCTAAACCCAAAACAATAAGAAACATTGTGTATGGTAAACAGATGGGCCATGGATATCGAGTTGTTTAATAGAAGTGATTTGCACAAAAAAATCAATTGCAATATTTGACAATCGAGCTCTAGATGTGGTTCATGAAATTTTTCAATTGTAATAACCTACATCATTTTCTCATAAATTTTATGAAGCATTTATTTATTTTTATTGTTTATTTCCTTATAGCTTTTTTCAATTTGCACTTTATAAAGCTTTCATAGAATAAATGCTTTTTATTGTCTCTCTCATTTCTTTGTCTTGACTTATCTAACTGTATATTTTCAAAATAACCCATTTCTATAATGTTAATTGTTTTTCTTTAATTTGAAGTAATTTTTTACCATTACTATCGTTGGTCATTGTTATCATCCCTATATAGAGCTCTTGTTAAATTGATGAGCTTTCTATTTATGGATTACATTTTTTCCTTCATCTTAGGGTCACTCGAATGAGAAATACTACTATAAATGGTGGTTCCAAACATGAACCAATTATTTATTAGGTATTGGTTTCTTTTGAATATTTCTTATGTAGTAGTTTTTTGGTTCAGGCATATGTAAAAACCTAGTTTAATGCAAACCTATGATCAATCCTAGATAAGGCCAGACCAAATTCCTACTCTAGATCTCTAAAATTAGTCTCTATATATTTTAATTTGCCTGCAATATTTATATGTTAGTGAACATGTTCTAAATTCACATGTATCTACACATGACCCTAGTTGAATCTAGTTAAATATTATAGAATTTAGAATTTCACAATCTGAATGAGATAAAAATAAGAAGAATAACAAAATGAGAGAAAAATCAACCAATGCAATTAGCTAGAGAAGAAATATATATATATGAAGAGTGATTGGGTGAAATCATAAGCTAAACCCAACGCTCAATGAGTGGTGGAAAGTTCCCTCCCACTAAACTAGCATGAAGTATTGAAATACAATCACCACCTCTCTAAACAACTCTTCAATGATGACAACTTCTATGAACAAGAAGGTTTAATAAGCCCAAATTATCCCCTTCAAATTACATAGATTATTTGGAAGAGGAGAAACAATAGAATTTTTAGGGACCATGATAGAACTGGTTCAACTTTATTTCAGATCATAAAGCAGAAAGTAAGAGAAATACTTAGTGTTGTTTCCTTTTGAAAAGGGAAAATTATTCCTACTTTGAAGGACTTCAAAATTAAATAGAATTATAATATTCATTAGGGCCTCCTCAATATTGATTGGTAAAACATTTGGAAGAGAAGGTTAACTAATTGGATGCCTCAAGAAATGGGATGGGTAAAATGTAGTGTCGATGGCTTTGGTAAGGGAAGCTCAAGGATCTTTGTTGTTAGAGGTGTTATAAGAGATTAGAATTTAGAATTGGGTTTTCATTGAAGGCTTTGGAAAAAGTCTAATAGTCGGGACTAATAACTAGACTGATGTTATGCCTTCTTGAAAAGGAATAAAATGTTTGAAAGACCTAAATTATGGTAGAGTTATCTTAGAGGGGGATTCTAAATTAATTATGGATTATTTATAGGGTAATGCTAGATGCTCTTGGTACATATCTAGTCTGATGGAAGACTATAAGATAATTCTCTCTACTTTTAGTTAGCATAGGATCCTCCATACTCTTAGGGAGGGTAATATCTCTACAGATTTTGTGGCTAATTAGGGCCTCAATTTACATGATTGGAGTTACAGATCACATTCGAGAAATGTCGTCAAATGTTGAAATAAATTATAGCGAATGAAATAAAAAAGAATTTTCTTTATGATGCTCCAAATTTAGTGGAAGGCGTGTCTATGTAGTGTTTGTCTAATGATCATTCATGTATTTTTATCTTTGAGCAATAGTTTTGAGTTATAGAGCATGGAGGATAAGGCTAATTGTGCCTATCTCTTTTTGAAGAGAATTCCTAGGGTTTCAATTATTTCCATGGAAACAGTCATATTTAGTCTCTTAAAGATAAAAATATGAGATTCTTGATGCTCCAGATTCCTTTGGATAACAAAGCCAAGTTGTAGAGCATGGGAGAGAAGCGAATTCACCTCTCTATTTTTTATAAAAAAATCTTAAGGTTTTAAGTGTTTATGTCATAATGGTCATCTTCAAAATAATTCTAATAAAGGTGGTATGAAGGTCTTCACTATTGTAATGAGTAAAATATTACTAAATAATATTACTAATAAGGACATTAATATTTAAAGGTGGATTGTGAGTTACTCATGTGACAAAGGGATGATGATGACTGCTAAGGTGAAATCTTTGTGTAAGAGTCATGATTGGGACTGCAATTAGATTACCTATAAAATAAATGATTTTATAAAAAAAATTAAAATTTGCATTAACTATGTGGATTCCACTTTAAAGTTAAATTGTTTGGCATGAATAATCATAATGTTTACATTCGCTTCACTAAAGGTAAATGTCACTTTAGATCTCTTAAAGATTCTTTCTTTGGAAGTCTAGACACTTTTATAATTATTAAAGGTGATGCCAGAAATTACATTGGGTTAATTTGAAGTGTTTAT
The DNA here is from genome assembly GCA_027943335.1 of Chamaecyparis obtusa. Classification (NCBI taxonomy): domain Eukaryota; kingdom Viridiplantae; phylum Streptophyta; class Pinopsida; order Cupressales; family Cupressaceae; genus Chamaecyparis; species Chamaecyparis obtusa. The sequence goes on along the minus strand of BSBK01007760.1, from coordinate 347,334 downwards.
AATTTTTTCTTCAAGAAGCTTCCACACTTGTCTAGAAATAGACAAAGAAAGGATTTCTTGTTTTATTTCTTTTTGTATTATAGAAAACCTATTGGAATGACAACAAAAGAGACCCAATTCAACTTCAAGGAAGTCAAAATCATGCGTCGACCATTGAAGAAGGCGGAGCTAGGGGACTATAAAAATTTATTATGGAATGGTGCATTATGGGATGAGTTTAGAAAAAATTTCCTGACGAGCTACATTCAAGCTATGAAGGGCTTTAACATTACCCACTCAATAATTTTTTTAAATTTATGGTATGATAAAAATATGGCTATTGGAAGCATTAAATTCTATGTAATGCCAGAGTGAATTGCAGAACCAATAGAGAAAATTTGTGAATGGGCAAAGGTTAAGAGGAAGAGTGTGGGTGATTATAAGAGCTATATGAAGGAATTCTTGGAGAAGGATGAGAAAACTATAATTGTCGAAACTGGTAATGGGTGTGATCACTCTTCTCTTCCTCCTCTATATTCTCTCACATGTCTTTATGTGATGAAATACTTTATGCTAGAGAGTCACTTCACTATTATAAATGGACTGTATCATTTTCCCATTTTGAATCATATAAGATGATGAAATTGTTAATGTGGATAATTTTCTTTTCTCTTCATTGAGAAAGAGAATCAATATGGTTGAGTGCCCTCCCCTACACTAGGTTCTAATTTATTTTTTGTATCAATTTGTGTTTGGTAATTATCATTTGAGTAGTTAGTATATTACCTATCTCGAATAGAAAGGCCAACAAATTGAGTAAAATACTTGGAGTGTGGTTAAAATTAAACTCTTAGGAAGTAGTCCTCTCCTTGAGAGTTTGAACCCTAAGCCTACGAGAAATAAAATTAGTGAAACCCATCGTAAGTCTATTCCTAAAGTCTCTTTTAAAGAAACCCTCCTTAATACCACTCTTGCCAAAAGAAAATCCCTAGAAAATAAATCAAAGTCTAACAAGATTAGAAAAACTAAATCCAAAGATAAAAAGAACATTTTTGATGTGGATAAAGAAGAGAAAGAAGAGGGTATTAGTTTTTAGGAAGGACAAAAGATAGATAGGTCTAGAGAAAAAGAATTTTTACATGAGCTTTGGGGTACGTAGGAATGCTATCTTAAAGAATAAAATGGATCTCAATTTGAAAAAATCTTGATAAGGATTTGGTCCCTAAAATGGACTTTAAGTACAAGCCTAATGAGAGTAAAGATACAGACAACTCAAAGGATGAGGACTATTAAAAATAGGCTGAAGAGCTAGAAGATATTGAAGAAGATAAATCCCTATAGTTCATTGTGAATCTATAGGAATTAGAGAAAATGGTAAAATGACCTACACTTCTCCTGTTATTCTTGAAGAAGGTTGTATCACGATTAATTCCCTAGCCCCTAATTTGGATCGTGAAGAGGACAATGACATGATAGTTCAAACTATGGAACTATAGAAAATAATGACTACTCTAGAAGATTCTATTACCCCTACTATTTATAAAGAGGAGTTTATTGCTACTATTTCTACTCTTTGCGGGTTCCTGAATAGAATAATCAAGAAGATAGTCTTTGAAGTGGAAAAAGGAAAAGAAGCTTGAGGAAAATTGCTAAGAAGGAGTACAATGAGAAAGATGATGAGGAACCTAAGAAAGATGATGCTAAAGATTGGAAAAAAGACCTTAAAGTTGTCACTCAAAGGATTGGGAGACTATCTCTAAGTCCAAATGATGACTTTTTTTTAATTTTCTCTACTTTCAACTGTATGGTTGATAGGCTTATGGTTGGCTTTGATAAAATTTACATTGATGATAGTTTTTTTTGTGTTGTTGTTAGTTTGCACTTGAAATGTGCAATTCTTCCCATTATATAGAAGAATTTATTTTTTTATTAAAATTAAGATGAATAATAATAGGGATATTAATGAGAGGTGTTAGATTAGGATTAGCTAATAGTATCAAACTATTATTTTTGATTAATTTTTCTCATTGATGGTTTGGTAGCTTTTGGCTATAATGACCTGAAGTATGGTTGTTTGGTTTACAGTATTATGTAATTCCTATTATCTAGGTTCAGGCTCCCTACCATCTTAATAAAAAAACATTTGGCAATAAAATATTATTTAGATGTGATTAATCATATTTTTTCACTATCGTCTCTTACATTGTTTGTTCATTCACTATAGCGTTATGTAATTTCCTAAAATGTAGTGATCCATCTACACCTTTATATACATGTTCTCTTTATAGTAATGATTTTTCATTTCTAATTTGTGCTCAATATATATAATAGTTAAAATAAATAAAAATTTTAACTATATTCTCTTTTTCTTTGCAGATTAATTTAGTTTTCTAGTTTGAAAGCAAGACATTATTGAATTATGAGTGCTCTTGAATTATTTTAAGGAATTACATGTCAAAAATATCATTGAAAACTATAATTTCTATAAATAGAGTTCTTTTTTAATACACACATTTTTTATTTCTTAATTCCATGGTAAGAACAAAAAAATAGAGAATAATATTGTAAATAACGGTGCCAAGAATACACAAATTTCTTTTTAGGTATTCATCCTTCTTTCTCAGCTTTCTAATTTTATTATTTTCATTTTTACCATGTCTAAAAACCTTCATTAAATGTGTACCTAGCATGGATCTTAAACTAGGTCTTCCTAGATTCTTTCCTAGGCCTATGGATTCGACCAAGATTCAACATGTATTTAAAGAATAATGTAACTATGGTTTTATGTTCTAAAATTTTAGGATAGAGATGGTTTGTAAACAATTAATCGATATACTACAAAAAAAAATCCATCTTACACAATTTTTTTTAATTTGGTCCACAATTTGTATTTCACAACCTTTTTTATTTTAAAATTCTTATTTATAATTTAGAGTTTCTCTTCTTTCATATAATCTTTGCAATTCCTATAATATATGTTTGACCATCATTTGCATCTTTGACGATAAATGTTAGACCTTTATTTTTCATAAACTATTCTTAAATTTATATTTAAAACTCATGCTAAAACTAATGATACACAATTAACATGATCAAATCATGATCGAAGTCAATTTTCTCATATTAACCTTAAAAGTATGTTACATATACTTCTATGTTTTGTTATAGGCTTTCTATTTTTGTTTATTTTTCTGTTACAAAGGTCCTACAAGAATGACGAAAAAAGAGACCCAAGTTAGCTTCAAGGAAGTTGGAATCGTGGGTGGGATGTTGAAGAAGGTGCATCTAAGGGACTACAAGGTGTTAATTATAATGGTAGTTTATAAAATCTATCTTGACGAAATATGCTGAAGCTATGGAGGGATTCAATAGTATCCTCTCCAAGAAATTTGTTAATTCATGGAATAAGACAAATGTGGTTATTCCAAGAATTAAATTATATGCAACACTAGAACTAATTATAGATGCAATGAGGATCAAGTGTTAAGGGGAAAAGGTTGAGAGGAACACTGTTGTGGATTATAAGATCTATATAAAGAAATTATTTGAGAAAGGTGAGAAACTCTTGATTGTGGGGATTGGTAAATGGTACGATCTCTCTTCCCTTCCTTCATACTCTTTTCTCTAATACTTTAGGCTAAAGGGTCACTTCACTACTTTCCATGGGTATCATTTTCCCCTTCTAAACCATATAAGATGGTGAAATTGTTAATGTGTCTTATGTTACTTTCTCTTCATTGACATCACCAAGGGTGAGTCCCCTCCCCTATAGGAGGATCTAATATATGTTTTGTATCAATTTAGGTTTGGAATTTCACCTCTAATTGGTCGGTGTACTACCTATCTCCAATAGGGAGGCCAACAAATAGAGAAAACCCCTCAGATTATGGTTAAAATTGAACTCTTAAGAATTATCCCTATCCCTAAGATATTTAACCCTAAGCCTAAGAGTAGGAAGACTATCAAAACCCCTCCTAAGTTTTTCCCTAAAGTCTCTTTTGAAGAAACATAACTTGATACTACTCCTACCAAAAGAAAAGCCCTAGAAAACAAATTAAACCTTGCTAAGATCACAGAAACTAAACCTAGAGATAAAAAGAACATTATTGATGTGGATAAAGAAGAGAAGGAAGAGGGTATTGATTCTTGATAAGGAAAAAAGATAGATATCTCTAGGAAAAAGGAGTATGACACAAGCTCTGGGAAACATAAGTATGTCCAATTAAAAAAAAAAAAAAGATATCAAAAGAAATAAAGATTGTTGAGGATGTGGTCCCTAAAATGAACTTTAGTACAATCCCTATGAGAGTGAAGATATAGACAAATCAAAGGATTAGGACTACAAAAAAGAGGCTTAAGAGGTGAAAGATATTGAAGAAGAGAAATCCCTTGATATCACTATGTATCTAGAGGACATGGAGGAAATAGTGAACATGACTTGCACATCTCATATTATCCCTAAAGAGGGTTTCATGATAAATAATTCCGCTTCCCCTAGCCTAGATTGTGAAGAAGACAATGACATACTAGTTCAAATTATCGACCTCCAAAAAGGTTTGAGTACTCTGGAAGATTCTATTACCCCTAGTATTTCTAAAGATGAGTTCAATGTTACTATTTATACTCTCTCTATGTTTTTGAATAACATAATCAATAAGATAGTCTTTGGAGTGGCAATAAGAAAAAGTAGGTTGAGGAAAAGTGTTATGAAAAAGGAGCAAAATGAGAAGCATGGTGAGGAACCTAAGAAAGTTGGTGTTGAAGATTGGGAAAAAGACCTTAACTATTTCTTAAAGGACTGGGAGACTATTTCTAACTCGAAATGATAACTTCTTTTTTCTTTTCTCTAATTTCACATGTATGGATGATATTGTTATGGTTGACCTTGTTAAACTTTACGTTAATGATAGTTTTTATTGTGATGTTGTTAGTTTGAATTGGAACTATGGGATTCCTTCTATTAGGCATAGGAAGTTATTTTATTTTATTAAAATAAGGATGGAAAATAGTAGTGATATTAATGAGAGTGGTGTTAAATTAGGTTTAGCTAATAGCATTGAATAGTTGTTTTTGATTAATTTTTCTCACTGATGGTTTGGTGGAGCTTCTGATTGTAATGGCTTAAAGTCTAGTTCTATGGTCTATGATGTTATGTAACTTCTCTTATATGGGTTCACAACTCTCTCCCTATCATCTTAGTAAAAAGAAATTGGTAATAAGAAAAGTATTTACATGTAATAAATGATTGTTTTAACTATGATCTATTACATTGTTTGTTCATTCACTATAGGGTTATCTAATTTCCTAAAATGTAGTGATGCATCTAAACCTTATAATTCATTCTCTTTATAGTAAGGATTTTTTATTTCTAATTTCTTCTCAATGTATAGAATATTTTAAATAAAAAATGATTTTAACTAGATTTACTTTTCGCTTTGCTAAATAATTTAGTTGTCAATTTTGAAAACTAGACATTTTTTAATTTTGAGTGCTCTTGAATTATTTTAAGGAATTCCATGTCAAAAATATCATAGGAAACTGTAATTTCTATAAATAGAGTTCTTGTTTAATGCACACACTTTTTATTTCATAATTCCATGCTAAGACCACAAAAATAGAAAATAATATTGTAAATGATGGTACCAAGAATATAGAAATTTCTTGTTAGGTATTGGTCCTTCTTTTTGAGCTTTCTCATTTTATAATTGTAATTTTTACCTTCTCTAATAACCTTCATTAGATGTGTACCTAACATGGATCAAAAACTAGGTCTTACTAGATTCTTGCCCAGGCCCTATGGATTTGGCCAAGATTCATCATGTAATTAGAGAATGACTTAACTATGGTTTAATGTAATAGAATTTAAGCATAAAAATGGTTTCTAAACAGTTGGTGCATCTACATCAAAAACATTCCATCTTACTCAATTTTTTTCTAATTTGGTCCATGATTTCTATTACATAATCTTTTTATTTTAAAAACTCTTATTTATAATTTAGAGTTTCTCTTCTTTTATCTAATCTCACCAATTCCTATAATATATGTTTGACCATCATTTGTAGCTTTGATGACGAATTTTAGACCTTTATTTTTCGTAAACCATTCTTAAATATATGTTTACAACGTATGCTAAAATAAATGTTTCATAACTAACATGATCAAATGATGATTGAAGTCAGTTTACTCATATTGACCTTCAATGTATGTTTCATATAGTTCTATGTTTTATAATAGGCTTTCTATAGTGTTTATAAATGCATTAAATTATTGCACATAGTTTATACGTCACATTTCCTCGGGAATCTTAAGATAACTTTTATGAAATCTTGATAAAGTGTGTTGGTAGCAGCAGTTGTAATTATTAAAGAAAACTTATAAAATTCTAGTGTAACATTGGATTAATTATTTCAAGTATGTGAGAGACAGATAAATTTATTATTTTGTTGAACAATAAGATTAAACAATAGGTAAACTTTATAATCAATGTTAAACAAAACATCAAACATTTTATATTCTATGATTTTGAGGAACATGGTTTTATGTAACACTTGCATTTGTGATGGACAAATTTATCATAACTATTAGATTAGCAGACATTTTTTTGAAACTGAAAAGATAGTCCAATAATATAGAATATTTGTAAGGACGCTCTAATAGTGAATCTATCACAAATTTATCTTAACTATTAAATTAGCAAACATTTTTTTGAAACTGAAAAGATAGTCCAATAATATAAAATATCTGTAAGGACGCTCTAATAGTGAATCTCGATCATACTGGAATCAAACACAATCTTCAAATACATATCTTTTAGGGCACAATCTGGAAATCCACAATTTGCATACCACAATCAACGTATAAAATACAATTTCCCCTCGTTGAGTGAAGAGAACGTATGCATTGCTATTCTAGCATGGGAATCAAGAGCAACAGCGAATGCAAAAATCGTCTTGCAGAATGTGAATTTTTAATTTTAAAAGTAGAACTCAATGCCCGCAGCAACAACTCATTCGGTTAACAAATGAGAACATACTCTTGTGAGCACTGTGAATCCATAATCCTTTCTTTAATTGGAAGAAAGCAAATGCAAATCTAATTTTGGAGTAATAGAAAAATCTAGAGTTTTTAATTAATTGTACGTGTCCCCTCGTACATGTTTGTTTAATTGAAATACTCTCATGAGGGGCAGCAGTTCTTCTCATTTCCCTTCAATGGATATCTCGAGTACCGGCCATCTTTCTTTCGTAATATAATCATTAATTCTCATTCACGGGTATCGATTCAAAAATCGAAGAGGCGTTTCTTTCCTTATATTCTCCAGAATCGATGTCCTATAATGCCGTAATTATTGTCAGTTTCCTTTAATGGGCAAGTGACAAGTCCGTGTTGATATTTGCTCTATCAAGAACTGTACCGCGATTCTACCTATTTTTACATGCCATACCCCAGCCGGGATAGACACTGCCCAAACATTCAGAACAGCAAATAAAACGCATAGCTTACCAATGTGGACACTTAGTTTTCTTTTCAAACTCTTGCTATAATATTATGCGGTTAAGTTTCCTGCATAGCCATGGAAAAACATTCATGGTAGTCTTAATGCATAAAGGATAGGAGACACGGTCAATTCTTTCCTACTAAATTAAAAAAAAACACGCCAACTATTTACATTTACTTTAGGTTGGACGAATAGTTCAACGGTATAATATCTAAGTGAAAGTGGCAAATTTAGACAGCAGTGCACTCGATCAAAATCTAAAATTCCTGACCCATTGAGCGACAACAGAATTATTAAAAAAACATTCTGGGATTTGAGTGAGGCACGTATATTGGCGGACGTGGGTGCCAGCAGGGCACCTTCATTAATCTTCCCTGCACCTGCGTTGACCTTCCCCACCTACCGCTGCCTTCTTTCAATGCCTTGTCACATAATCGCAACGCATTCTTTCCAGCCTTGCGATTATGCGAACAGCCTATTTTCTTCTGTCAACCTCCGCATATAATACTATTTTATTTTTCTGACCTTTCTAACTGCGTGGGTCCCTCTCTTTTTCACTTTTCGCATGATCGCATAACCATTATTTTGTTTATGCGATCATGCTTAAATGTATTTTTATTTTATATTTTTTCTTTGACTTTTCTTTCGTTCGGACATTCTCCAAGTATTTCTAGAAGTTTCATGTGCAGAAAATTTTATACGAAAAGGGAATGTTTTCTTTGTGATGTATGCAGATTATATACCTTTGTCTTTGCAAGTAAAATATGTGATAATGTGAGCATATTGGTAGCTCTGTAAATCTGAAAAACTTGACATTAATATAAACAGTTTTATTATAAATCTCTGAGTGTCAATACTCTATTTTTACTCTGTTTTATTATCTCCAATATTTTATGTGAAAGTCTTCCTCCATCAAATTGGTATCAGAGCACGGTTATTGAAGAAAAAAATGGTTTGGTGGAGATTAAAGCACAAAAAGGATTTGGGTATTATTTTTTGGCAAAATTTCATTTTGGGTAAAAAGTAAATCACAGAACAGTTGAAGATCTAAGGAGGTGAGCAAAGAAAGAAAAGGGTTTATAAAAAGAAAAAAAAGTATTACTGGTAAACCATAGCAAGAACTAGTGGGAGTATTTCTCAGCCTCATATTCTAATTTTTAATGGTAAAAATTATGATTATTGGAGCATAAAAATGAAGACTCTCTTTCATTCTCAAGATGTTTAGGATTTAGTGGAAAATGGGTTTTCTGAACCACCAGACCAGCAGGCATATCAGGCCCTTTCATAAGCTGATAAAGATTTATTGAAGGAAAATAAGAAGAAGGATGCAAAGGCACTATTTTTCATTCAACAAGCAATGGAAGAATCAATCTTTCCAAATGTTGCAGCTGCCACAAGATCAAAACAAGCATGGGACAGGCAAGGTAATAATGGCAAAATTGCAGATACTTAGAAGGGATTTTAAAAATTTACAAATGAAAGACTCAGATTCAATAGATGCTTTTTTCACTCATGCAATGTCTATAGTAAATCAGTTAAGGACCTATGGAGACACTATTGAAGATCAAAAGTTTGTTGAAAAAATACTTAGAAGTCTGCCTACTAAATTTGATGCTATAGTAATAGCCATTCAAGAGGCTAAAGATCTTTCTCAATTATCAGTAGATGAATTAATGGGATCACTTTTAGTCCATGAGCAAAGATTGAACCAAACAGAGTCATCATCATTTGAGAATGCATTCAAGACTCAACTCTCATTTGGCAAGTTAAGAGAGAGATCAAACAACAACAGAGACAGAGGACGTTTTTCATCAAGAGGAGGAAGAGAAAACACACAATTTGAAAGTAGAAGACCACCATCAAGCCCAAATGCCCATTCTACATCAACAAGAGGAAAGGGGAGCAGTCACTCTCAAAGCCATCATCAAGGAGAAAGGTATGATAAATCTAACATCCAATGTCATTATTGTAGCAAATTTGGACATTATGCATCAGAATGTAGGAAAAAACAATATGATTTGAATAAGCAAAAGACATATTTCACAAATGAAAATTAGTCAAACACTAGTGAACAAGACATAATATTAATAGTGTTGGTTGTGGATTATTCCCTTTGATCTTCAACTTGCAGATTTACACTTTGATGGATAATTTAAATAAAATCTCGACTCTATCACCACTCCAAAGTCCACAAGGAAGAGGGCTAATTGACAAGGATCAGAGGATTCTTTTACTCTTTGAGCCTCAATGCTCAGGCGGGTGTACCCTTGACTCACTTCTTCAAAAGAGTCTCAAAATGATGTATACAATGCTCAACACAAGTCAATAAAAGGCTTATCAAATGAATGTTTATGTTTGTGTGGTTGTTAACCATGACTTCAAAAGAAAGGACCAGTGCCTTATCCCAGGGCTAAGAGTCACCCAACCGTATACTTCAACTAAATACCTTAAGTCAAACACAATGGAAACTAGAGTAAGTGCTTTGCCTATTACCCTTTTCCCTCAAGCACAAGGACATCAAATTCTATACCTGGCTACAAACTCACTGAATTCACCTAAAAGGCTTTAATCCTAACTCTGTTAGAAACTCAAAGATGAATTCAAAATACTCTTTGTTTACCATACATTAACACACTTTGTGACATTAACATATATGAGCTCAGAGACAAGTAAGAAGATATACACAAGATACAAGATTGAGATTCAAGAATATTTTCCTTAACACAATTAGGATCAACATACAATTAGCACAACACAAAGCTAAGAAAAGGACACCAAATCAAACCTCTATTAGTGTATTACAGTAAAAAATCAGGGACCAAAAGCAACAAGATTTTGGAACCCTTGCAAAAGCTAAAATTTTGTAGCTTATACCACTAGCTACCTTGGGATCCTCAAGATCGGATGCAACAAGCTTCAGACAGGTAGGGTTAGGGTCTCAACCACCCAACCTATTCAAACAGTCACAAAATTTACTACAGGGGCATGAAGCATAAGTAGCTTAGAGAAAACAAATTTCTAGCAGATCAACAATCATGAAAATCTGCGAGCTTAGCATAGTACACCAGGAATGCCATTAAAATCAGTCTAATCACTGCCTGCAAATAGTTCCTCAAGCTCAAAACCACATGGCACAAATCTTTGCAATCACTCAAAGCACCCTGGACCACACTGCAACACCAAACAAATCCAATCAGGCCGCTAAAAATATTTAAAACTAGTCCTTCTTGTCGTTGCAAACCCTCAAAAAATTTGAATTTGAATACCAACGGCCACTTTTATGGCACCAGTAGTGAATCAGTGGTCCTGATTCGATCAGAGATTGGCAATAAGTCCCGACCATAGATTTCTCATCTTCCCCAGGCTTCACAACTCTAACTCATCAGATACCTCAGGTCAACATTCTGTGAACTAGCGACAAGGTAGAATCTCAGTCATGGAATGAAAGGCCTAACTCCAATTAGACTTTGCGAACACACAACTGCACGTGTTAAAATAGCCCACTTAAACCATCTGGTGAACTGGCAACAAAGGAACCTTCGCCAATTCACGGAATACTTCCTGCCTCTGCTAAAGAATCTAGCGATCTCACGACCGCTACTCGCCAAGTCGCCAAATGAATTGGGGAACCGCCGAATCATCTCGCGAACCAGCGATAAGACTACATCTTATCGGCACCACCACCTTTTTATCCGGACCGCCAAACACCAGACTCCAACTGGGCTCGCCCGAAGCCACATGTCACCTTGTCACTCGTTGATCCATGCCCAGTCACTGGCACATGACCCATCTTCCATAAGCCTTTGAAAATGAACGGCTGGCATAAGATCTCATGGCTCTAACAAATCGCATGAGAACTTACGCCGACCGTTAGATCTATCCTCATCACAAACCCCTATGACAACGGCCCCACCTCTGAGCACATACACGTCGACTAATAGGAACACAACAACTAAGCACCATGTGGCAGACGGTCTCACTTGCATCGCACAGAGAAGATGCTAGATCAACGGATGGTGCATGATTGGAAGGGGTGGGAACATTCCTTAAGATCATGCCTTGACCGTTGATTAAAAGCTCTCAATGTGGGCCCGCCTGATAACAAATCCACCTCAGCACCGCGGACATGTGTCACCTGGTTGCATGATCGCATTGCCAAAAATTAGGCTATGCGACCGTGCGATAGCCAATCACAAGCTACCACATGTCCGCCTTTGGGACCACACCGAAGAAGCCTTACCCTTTTGGAGGATTGAACGGTTGTCGCAAAAGTGCATAGCCTTAACAAATCCTTCACGCTTTAATGACAACCGTTGATGGTCCTACACATCAGGACCCTCTGCCTAATCTGGAAACTAGGTCCCACCATTGATCGCACTTGCGCACTGGAGGGAAAGTAGACCACCAGGCAGCTGAATAGAAACTAGGACTCGCAAGGCCAGGTGGCAAGCGGTCGCATGATCATATGTCAAAAAAGTCTGACATGCAGCCATGCGATAGCCAATCAGGAAGATCCTAGACCCACCATCCCGTTGGACTTGCGTAGTTAGAGAAAACACCACAATCAGGATAGAAGTGCGGGGATGAAAACACACACGGTTTTCACACAGACTGAAAACACACAGGAATATCGACAGATCAAAAGATAGCAGGGAAGTCAAAAATATCATGGATTTTTTGAAAACACTGTGAGTTTTCGACACTGTGGGAAATTTTAAAGATGCTTCCCGTGGACCCTAGGGCTTGAAAAAATTTTTGGGTTTACGATTTGGATTGAAGCAAGGTGACACACTAACGAGCATGGGGCCAAGAGCGTACAACATGAAATACACACAGATCATCTTTGCAAGTTAAAACTGAGACTGCAAGCTAGCTAGAGATAACAAAACAAAGTCTGCAGGGAAAAAGGCCATTTTCTTGGGACTTTGCAATGACAGGAAAAATGGCCTAATAGATAGCATGCAATGTAGCACAAGAAAGTTCTAAAGAACTGTGGTTTTTAGATAGTGGGTGTAGTAACCACATGAGTTGTAAGAAGGAGATGTTTTCAACAATAGATGATTCAGTAAAATCAGAAGTTAAATTGAGAAATGATAAAAAAGTTTCAGTTATGGGCAAAGGGTCAATTAACATAAAAACAAATCAAGGTGAAGAAAAATATATTTAAGATGTATACTATGTTCCCGGATTACAACACAATCTTATAAGCATTGAGCAATTGGTGAAAAAAGGATATAGAATATATTTTGAGAATGGTGAATGTGTGATCCTAAATAAGAAACCAAGCAATAGGCTGATTGCAAGAGTTGAAATGACTAAAAATAGGATGTTCCCACTAAGAATTCAAAGTGGATTAATAATTGACCCACAAGGCTTACAAAAGGTTGTTGAATTATCCTTTAAAGCCTCATACAAAAATGAATCTTGGCTATGGCATTTAAGGTTTGGATATTTAAACTTCAAAGGATTACAACTATTATACAAGAAGAAAATGGTTTATGGGTTGCCACAAATAGAGCCACTTAAAACCACATGTGAGAGTTGCATATTAGAAAAACAACATAGGAAATCATTTTCAGTTGGGGAATCATATAGAGAAAAACAACCATTAGAAATAGTACATTCAGACATTTGTGGACCTATGCAAACACCTTCCATTAGTGGAAAACTTTATTTCATAACGTTCATTCATGATTTCAGCAGAAAAACATGGGTTTATTTCTTGAAGTATAAATCTGATACATTTGTTGTTTTCAAGGAGTTCAAGGCAAAAGTTGAAAAAAAAAGTGGATATTTTATTAAAACATTGAAAACTGATCAAGGTGGAGAGTATCTCTCAACTGAATTTCACAATTTTTGCAAGGAAAATGGCATAAATAAACAATTTACAGCAAGGTACACACCTCAACAAAATGGAGTAGTAGAGAGAAAGAATAGAACAATCATGAAAATGGCACGTAGCATGATAAAAGCTAAACACTTACCAAATGAATATTGGGCTGAAGCAGTTGTATGTTCGGTATATATTTTGAATAGGTGTCCAACAAAAGCAGTGATAAATAAAACACAAGAAGAAGCTTGGAGCAAAAGAAAATATAACATATCATATTTAAGAGTTTTTGGATATGTGGCATAGTCATTGATACCTCAATAGTTGAGAAGAAAATTAGATGACAAAGGAGAGAAATGTATATTTGTGGGATATAGTGAACATTCAAAGGCATATAAGCTATACAATCCCATTACAAAGAAGCTAATAGTAAGCCGTGATGTTGAATTTGTTGAAGAAGAGGCATGGGATGGAAGCATAAAAAAAAAAAATTCAAGTACACCTAATGTCCTACAAGAGAATGAAGAAGATGAAAATCAGGTTGCAAATCCTCCTACACAAGCAAATGCTCCTACAACACCATCAAGAGCACCTAGCACTCCAAATCCCACTACAACAAATAATAACAACAGTGAATCTTCTGATCCTACACTTGCATCTTTAAGGTCTAGGTCCATAAACACATCAAAGAAGATAAGAAGTCTTAGAGAGATTTATGATGAAACTCAAGAAGATGAAAATGCTAATTTTTGTTGTGATTTTGCATTGTTAACACAAGTTGATCCAATTTATTTTGAAGAAGCCATAAAAGAAGACAAATGGATTGCAGCCATGGATGAAGAAATTTAGTCAATAGAAAAGAATGAAACATGGGATCTAGTAGAACTTCCTAATGGTAAGGATGTGATTGGAGTTAAATGGATTTATAAGACAAAGTATAATGTTGATGGAAAAGTAGCAAAGCACAAGGCAAGACTAGTGGCAAAAGGTTTTACACAAAAGCTAGGTATAGATTTCAATGAAACATTTGCACCCGTAGCAAGAATGGATACAATAAGAATGGTCCTATCTATTGCAGCTCAAAAAAAATAGAAAGTTTATCAAATGGATGTGAAATCAACATTCTTAAATGGAATTTTGGAAGAAGAACTGTATATAAATCAGCCACCTCATTATGAAGTTTTGGGAGAAGAACATAAAGTATGTAGATTGAAATAAGCATTATATGGTTTGAAACAAGCTCCTAGAGCATGGTACAACAAGATAGATTCCTATTTTGTGAAAAATGGCTTTAACAAGTGCGGTAATGAACCTACTTTGTATGTCAAAGTGAATGATGAAATTTTTTTTTTGATAGTTTGTTTATATGTAGATGATTTGATATTCATAGGAAATATGGAAACTAACACATTCAAAGCAGCCATGAAAAAGGAATTTGATATGACTGATTTGGACCTCATGAGATACTTTCTTGGGATGGAGGTAAATCAAAATGATCAAGGTATTTTAATATGTCAAAGCAAGTATGCTAGTGAATTGTTGAAAAGATTTAAGATGACAAATGTGAATCCAGCCCCTACACCAATTGCATTGGGTTTGAAGTTTAGTAAAGATGATCAAGGTCTGAGTGTAGATGCAACTTTATTTAGAAGATTAGTGGGCAGCCTCATGTATTTAACTGCCACAAGACCGGATATCATCTTTGGTGTTAGCCTTATTTCTAGATTCATGGAAAAACTGAAAGAGTCACATTGGAAAGCTGGAAAATTTTTTTTGAGATACATAGCTGGAACAAAGAATTTTGGAATTTTGTATACTTCTTCAGATGATTACAAACTAATTGGATATACAAATAGTGATTGGGGAGGTAGCATTGATGATAGGAAAAGCACTTTCAGATACATTTTTCATCTAGGTTCCGGTGCTATCTCTTGGGCATCAAAGAAATAATCAATTGTTACTCTCTCATCAGTTGAAGCAGAGTATGTAGCAGCCACATCAGCATCCTGTCAAGCAGTTTGGTTGAGGAGAGTACTTTCAGATTTGGGACATCATCAAGAAGAAGCTATGAAGATCTATTGTGATAACAATTCAGCAATAGCCTTATCTAAAAATCACATATTTCATAAATGAAGTAAAAATATTGATACCAAATATCACTTTATCAGAGAATTGGTAAACAATGGTGACATTCATCTTGAGTTTTGTAGGTCTAATGAACAATTAGTTGATATTTTCACAAAACCACTGACAAATAATGTTTTTGAACATCTTCGGAAAGAAATCGGCATTGCAGACATACATAACAATGAAGCTTAAGGGGAAGTATTGGCGGATGTGGGTGCCAGCAGGGCACCTTCATTAATCTTCCCTACACCTGCATTGACCTTCCCCACCTACCGCTGCTTTCTCTCAATGCCTTGTCACATAATCGCAAGACATTATTTCCAACATTGAGATTATGCGAACAACCCATTTTCTTCTGCCAACCTCTGCATATAATACTATTTTATTTTTCTAACCTCTCTAACTACGTGGGCCCCTCTCTTTTTCACTTTTTGCATGATCGCATAACCATTATTTTGTTTATGCGATCATGCGACCCGACTCATTTTTCAACCACCATCTACCATATTAAATGTATTTTTATTTTATATTTTTTCTTTGACTCTTCTTTCATTCAGACATTCTCCAAGTATTTCTAGAAGTTTCATGTGTAGAAAATTTTGTAAGAAAAGGGAATGTTTTCTTTGTGATGTATGCAGACTATATACCTTTGTCTTTACAAGTAAAACATGTGATGATGTGAGCATACTAGCAGCTCTGTAAATCTAAAAAACTTGACATTAATATAAATAGTTTTATTATAAATCTCTGAGTGTCAATACTCTATTTTTACTCTGTTTTATTATCTCCAGCATTTTATGTGAAAGTCTTCCTCCATCAACATATGCATATATATGGGGTAGGCGAATCATGGGAAATTGCGAGCGAGCTTAAAAATCTATTTGCACATCGTTAATTTTCTATTTTTGTAAGTATGAAAGTACCAACAAAACATTCTCTTAGCAAATTAGACACATACTCATTTCATACTTTTTGAAGTCCACAAAGCACTTTCTGATAGGATCAAAGTTATGCCACATCTAATTAAAAGAATGAAGCTATGGCTTGTCTTATAGTGTGTCGGTATGGGGATGTTTTACTTGCTTTGGTGACATTTCTTCTTAAAGTGGCCATCCTTAGCCCCAATTATTCTATATTTATTGAAGTGTCCAAAATTCAAATCAATATGTTTATCGGTTTCTCCTTTTCTCTATTTTAAATTAAAACAAATGTACTATTTATCATTATAGAAAGTAGTCTTGTTTATAGTAGCATTCACTTTGGATGAGTTAAAGTTACAGTAGTGTTCTTTTGTATTTTTTGTGGGTTCTTTTAAAAGATCTTAGCATTCAAAAGCATGAAAATACATTAAAAATGGAGTATTTTTTAACTATAAATCTTCTTTGTTTCCTCTTATTGATGAGCTGAAGTTTGAACTTGTAGAAGGTAAAATGCTATAATTCAGAACTGGTAATAATTTTCATGAATTGAAGGAAGGGAATAATTTAAAGTGTAGTTTCATGAATTGAATAAAGGGAATAATTTAAAGTGTAGTACTTAAAAAGTGGGAGTAAAAGTAACTTCACATAGCTGGACTTATTGCAAGTGGCCACCTGCTTTCTATCTAATAAAGACAAGCAAGCCAATAACAAAATCCTACAGAGTTATCAAAATGAGAGCACAAGTAATGTGTAATCTAGTTTGTCATCTCATCATGACATAAATATTTCAAACATAGAACACATAATCAATACAAGGGCACTAGTTGAGTACTAAAATTAGATAATGTATATCAAAATTGATCATATAAACTTGTAAAACATAAATTGTAATCCTATAAAATAATAGATTTCAAGAATTAAAAGCTAAATATCAACTATTTTATTAAAAGGACTATTGATAATTACAAAATAAAACCTTAATGTTGTTGGTACATATGTACTTTAAAATGTGGTGAAGTGTACAAGGTTCTATTAGAAATCTCTCAATGCAAAACCTCCAAACCCCAACTTATTGGCTATCATAAAATCTTTAAACAAAAGAAACTTTGAACAAATTGGAAATATCTATTTTTTTCGTACCATGGTGTTTGTGATGCTACATACTTTTTCCATGAAATCCCTTTGCTTAGGAAATGCTATGTTCGATAGTGGCTTTACCTTTCCATAGTTAATGATAGATGTTTTTTTGGATATTGTCAAAATTGGTTTTAGGTTGATAGCCTAATCCTAACACATGCCAAGATTGATTGATGAGATGAATAAGCCCATTAAATTAAATTAGGCTAGTGGTAGATTCCCCATACACTAAATTATTAGATTGGGATCTATATTATGCAAAAATAAGAAAGAAATTTTTTAATTACCAACCATATTTCATCCCTAGAATTTTTAGGAAACAACTGAAAATTACTAATCTTTCATATAAAAGGTTTTCAAAATCTCATGTTGTGATCTATGAAAGACAAAAGTATAATAAGGGTTTATAATAATAGAATTAACAATGTCATAACATGGTTGAATTCTAAAGGATAATTCTAAAATATGGTCCCAACACCTCAATACCTCTGACAAATGCTGAAGAATTTTAAATTGAGATTGAATTGATGTCTCTATACCTCAACATGAGCTAGTTGTGATTCGATTACAACATAACTTTCCCTCAAGTTTTAGGAATTCCCAAAAATCTTACATTTCCTCCAGAAAACTTCATATATGCTGAAGTAAAACATGAGAACACTAAATTCCTCTTAAAATATACACCTTGTATAAGACTTTATGTGATGAACCTCATGTCTTAATTTGTAAATTAATACATTCAATAAAAGAAATAAATGAAAAAACTATAATTAATCATGTGTATTTATTACAAGAAATATAAATTTTACTGCAGGCCTAGGCTCTAAAACCTGAGTAGCAACAAGTTCATCAAGAAGAAATTGAGTTTAGGAAATGATGTTGGTGTTGCATGTCAATTCATAGTGAAAATTAGGTCAAGATGAATATAAATAAATTTGGAACCATCATAGGATTAGATAATACTTTCCAATGCGTTTAGGAATATTTGTAGCAAGAAATCTATCATTGCAATTTACTATCCATCCAATTGGTAATATCACATGCAACATCATCTCACTCTGGCTCAAACAACAAGACATGTAGGAAATCCTTATTTTATTGATTTATGTTTTGAGGTTATTTGACTGTACAACTATAGAGAAGCACATAGGTTTTTTACCCTATCAAATATTCCATGGAGTACTAAAAATTAAATTCTATCTTTTTCAAGTTATGCTATAGGTAAAGGTGATGCATAGTATCAAAGAACTAGTACAAATCATTATTGGTCCAATGCATACTAATGAATCAGATTACATGGAAAAATGCATTCTAGGATCCCTAGACACTGGTATTCCCCTCTTATTTGTACCACTTCAAAATGGAATGTTGGTAAAAGATCTAATTCCTTCATCATCAATGAAATGAAAATAGTTATCATTGAGATTTTACCAAACCAAAGCTCATAATATTTTGCTACTCCTTTTGATATTTCTTACCCCAAAATTGAATGTATGGGCCTAGCGCACAATGTTGGAGAAATAAAAATCACATCCACTAGCATCACCTCCACATTTGGATATAAGGTGGCCTTTAACAAACATATTATCAAAGGAAATATATTAGAAACAAACTTCATTCAATGTATCTCCAAGAAACCTACCATAAATCTTAACTTCTTGTAAAGGACTTAAAACAAATAGAATGGATTCATATTTTCATGCATTGTACCTTCAAAAAAATGACTACACCTATTGAAAGGACAAATAAAAAGAAAGGCACACCTAGGACCCCAAATTGGAATTTTTCAAGAAAGTTCTTTGTATAGATGCAAAAACATAAAAACCAAACAACAATTACAAAGAATGTGCTAGTAACGTATATCATATAAAATTTGGTGAGACTGTAAAACCATAGTGTATCAACAACTAGATTATGACTTTGTTTCTTTTTAACCATAGAAATTTTATAGCATTGTACTATCCCATCACTATATTTGCTAGAGTTTTTATTTATTTGAGAATTTTTTAAAATTGTAAACTAGTATCTGTAAATTTCAATACACGGAAATAAAATTAACTATCACATAAGGTTGTTGACATCACTTGCAAGACCATTATAGACTATGGGTTGAAAATACCCTTTGCAAGGAGAGTTGGATAATGATTGTTTGAACTAGGAAAAACAACAAGCACATGGATGAAGATATGTAGTGTGAAAAAGTATCTACTTTGTTCTAGTGAAATAAAAGTCCAAATTCAAGTTTATAATGCATGATAGGAATATAGTCTAAATGGCAAATTGAATAAGTAGATCCAAATTTCCAACATGAATATTATTCAAAATAGTAGACTAAATTTTAAACTAATAAACTAAAACTCACCAATCAAATCCATTGCATAAGCTTCATATCCATGTGAGACAAGTTTCTTTGGAAAATCCTCATATCTACCATTGCATCCCAACATACTAACAAGATGGTAAAACTTATAAACCTTAAGAAAAATGACATTAATTAAAAAGGATATCTTCATTGACACATAAGAAAACAAATCTACCATTTCTATTTTCAAAAAATAAAATTTTGCACAAATATTAAAGTTCCAGGTAATAAGTTAAATTCAAGTAGAAAAAGTAAATAAAAAGGAAAACCACAACTTGAAAATGTGAGATCTGAGTTGCATTTATGCCCAAAAAAGATTGAACATTATCGACATGTCAAGTGAAACTTGATGCTTACTTGTGTTCATTAAGGCCATGTAAAAGGACACGATGACCCCACAAAAGATAAAACAACACAATTATAACAAACTTATAGAAGAATAGAGAAGGGTGACCCCACAATAGTGGGTTACATTTTTTTAGAGATGTTGATTTTTTCTGAACTAACATATTTTTTATAAAATATGATGATTTAATCCTTGAGAGGTTCCATTTGAAGGATTTCATTACAAATGGTTAGCTCAAATCCTCTTAGATAAAAAAATAACATTGATATAACATCTATACTCCTCATTCATACCTATAATGGAGTCTCCTTCACACCTATTAAAATGCTGACAAAAAATCACTTCGAATTTATCTTTTGTAAAATCAAATGAATCCATTTGACAAAACTATCTATTTAGTAAGGTACTATTGAGAAAAATATTTCCAATTATTATAATGTTAATATATATTAATTTTATTATGACTTTGTATTTTTAGGTTTACTAAACGTAAATATTTCACCGTATGTCTACTTCTATGTTTGACGCTTATGGAAAAATAGTAAATGAAAGAATTTTTTTAAAAAAAATATCTATGCCCTAGGTATTCATGTTAAAAGAAAATAAAAATGAAATTGGACAAATACATGACAAGTTATAAGCTATGTAGTCAAGGTATGTCAAAATTACGGTTTGGTTAACTTTAAACGCTAATAAAATATGAAATTAATGATAATGTCATCAAACCAATTGCATGCCCTCTATATGGATGTTAAAAAAATAAATTCAAAAGAATCACATTGATATCTATTTTAGAAAAAAATTTATGCTTTATGAAAATAATGTAACTCTTTGAAAATGACATTTTCAGCAACATACCAGTTTTTGTGGGAAAAAGAAAAAACCATTCAAATCATTTCAAAAATAAAAATAAAAAATATATTTAGAGTCTAGACAAAAAATCCTAAAAGACTCTAATTTACTTCATCTTTTGATTTCAAATGGTTTAACAACAATATGCATCCGAATCTAAATTTTTTTTCCAAAATGTAGAGTTCAGTGTCCGTTCAGGCAAAAAAGTGTAACCCACTATTGTGGGTTCACCCAGAAGATCCAATATTTAAAAGGGGAAAAGTTTTAATTTTTTACAAAAATAAACAAACTACACTCAAACCAAGCCAACTAAAACAAAAATTTTCCAACAAGCTCAATTAGAAAAATAACTTCACTTCACCATGTAAGTCATGTAATTCACAAATAATAAGTTGTAATACAAATAAAGGAAAAAGGTAGAAAGTGCATGCTTTGTAACTACTAATTTTTGAATATTATATTGCAAAAAATGCAATCTTCATAATCCAAGAAATTAGAACTATCCTTATGGATGGCATGAAATGGATAAGAAACTTTTGTTTGATTAAGCATAGTCTTTACATCAACAAAATTTTGGGAGGTAAGTTTTTAAAAAATAAGCTCAGTTGACATGTTCAATTATATCATCCAAATGAATCATAAAAGGTGTATATTTTATTGAGGTGATTGAATTGATTTTTTCAACCATAGTTAATTTTGATTTTGCACAAAAGGCTCAGGGATGAAATATTAATTTATTCATAGTACGCTAATGGAATATAAATCTCACCAGTGGATAATCTAGCGAGGAAGGCATACAATCTACTGAGACCATGTGATTTAAGTAAACCAAGAATTAGACACAATATAGAAGAAATACCAATAGTCTTCCTTGTACACCAAAAAAGAGGGTTTCGCCTACCTAATGAAAATATTCAAAACATACAATTGAAATGACCCTAATTAAAAAAATCAAAGAAAATCAACTTTGTACTAAAAGGAATACATTGATTGTTGCATTGATGTTACTAGTTCCCATTCTGAAAGACAGGGAAAGACATATTTTTGTCCTAAGAAATATGATGAAAAACTTTTATTCATGTCAGACATGCCAACCACATGAATTTTTTCTTTAGACTCATTCACACCATGCTTCCATTAAAACTTTGCAATGTTTTAGTGTATCCATTATAGGAAACTTTCAGTCATGTGAGAAACATAACAATCCTACTTTTGAAATCACAACACCAGTACATTTGGGTATATTCAGAATTTATCAATAGTCTTATAACTAAAAAAAATAAAAACCCTTATTTCTCAATATTTTAGGGGTGTGAGAAGATATCATCAGTAGGTTAAAATAGTAAACATAATAAAATCCCCAGTGAAGGCAATATATAAAATGAACTTCAATGCCAAACCACTAATAGTGCATGATCGAGATAAAATTGGCCTCATAAAAATAAGTTATCACAAAATAGTTAAAAAATAATTTTAAACCAATTCTAAACTTCCTTAAAAGACCACCATCACTATTAACCACACCCAAAATTTACCCACAAAACAAAATTGATTAGAAAATCTGATAGGAAGAATTTGAACCTAGTCCATATAAAAAAACTCAAAATTTTTTTAAGTACCCCCATAGATTACTACAAGAGCCTCCAACTCAATGTATGCCATCTCGTTCCACATAATATCATAAGCTAAATCATTAAAACACACAATCTTTGGTCCAACTGACATACCAAATTTGAGAAAACAAAACATCAACCTTTCCAAGATTCAATGATATAAGAACCAAATGCAAGGGAAAAAAAAAGGCAAAAAATTCAATTCTATTCCAAGACTTTGAATCCATCCCAAATGAAGAAAATAGAAAATCCCAAAATTACTTCATGTTCTCTAATTTAGAGGTTCATGAGCATGTGAATAGAACCTTTCTTCACAAATTGATAAATAAATGTTTGGAGAAATAATCCTCACACTAGTCATGCACAAAGTGTGATACATGGCTCTTCTTGCAAGTACATCCTCCTCCTCCTAGCTTGCCCAATATAGTTAATTTATGCCAAAAAAGTTTAAATGGAAATGTTTTAAAAAATTCCTTTCATCGCCAACAAATCTAACCCCTCACCTTGAATTTGTCTAACAATATAATATAATGAGAGACAAAGGTAGAAGGTATGATCTGAATTGATCCTAAGCATGGTTTACCACTTGTGTGTTTCCCATTTCCATAGCATGAGATAGCTTTTCACAGGAGATATGATGGTTTAAGAGCATGAGATATGTTTTTCTACATATAGACTCAAGCAACCTCATAGGGAAAGCCTATCGACTAATTAAAATAATTGTACTACATATTTACAAGTGTATCCACATGATGAATTTCTTATTGTTTTTTTGTTTTAAAATTTAAATTTCCTTAGGCATATATTTGTTATAAGTTTCCTATATATCATTAATTTATAAATAATGAAATATATATTTTATAAAAAATTAGTGTAAAATGTAACATTTCCAAAGTCTAAATGGGGTTCTTTTCTAGAACAAAAAGAGGAAATTAAAATTATAATACTCTACTAACTAGCAAGGTAGAATTAGAGAATGAAGGCAGTTCATCTTTTTCATTTGGTTTACCACATACATAATTATAATTCAAATTAGTCATGATGGTTATGACCATCATTAACATTCTCATCTCATTTAATTTCACTATCAAATTGAATAGGAGAAATAGAAAAAAGATTAAAAGATACATGGTATGTGGAAAATACTTCTCATAGTAATTTAACTTTGAGAGGGGACACAAAAAAATTATTTTAATTTTTAGACTGCTATAGCAATAGAAACACCTTCAACAACATGCATAAAATATTTCTCTATTAAATATAAGATGAGCACATTACAAAATATTAGATCAATTCAAAATGCTAGTAGTAGTATAATAGGATCATTTTTTTTCAAAAATAGATCAATGCATGTCCATTATCATAGATAACAAATGATTACAAAGGACTAAAAAATGCTACAAAAATTACATCTTTTGAGCTTGATATACTAGTATAAAGTTCAAAACTTCTAATAGAAATAGTAAGTTATACTTAAATTATTTGTCATTAATTATTTCCTTAAACCATGCATCCAATTATGAAGGGCCCTCAATAGATTTTAAAACTACAATATTTTCTCCTAGAATTAATCATGTACTACAATAATAATTGGAGTTGCAACTATTAGGGGCACCACTGGGTCTTCTATTACTAAAGGTACTACTTGGATTTCTACTAAGTTTACCTATATCAATATTTTCTTGCACTCTCTTGTCCCATCTTCTACGATCTTCTAAGCCTTCCATAAGTTTCCCCAGACCTATCCCATATCAAGTGCATTCCTTAGAGAGACTTGTCTAGTTATAACCAATAGAAATCACTCAAGAGAACACTCTTACTACTCCATCTTGTAATAATCATTTAAATTTACCTGTAGGAAACCTCAATGTGATTGTCACCTAAAAAGTAACATCATGTATAATGATTCTCCTCATAGAATCATTTCTTGTACTACGACTAAAAATATCAATTTTTCTATCTATAAGATATAAAATATATATGTTGATATATTTTTATATCTATGTTTGTGTGTTGGGTTGTGTGGAAAATGTTGTGGACATACAAAATTTAATAACATATAAATATTTATCCTAAAAAGTTGCAGACTTAGAAATCACTATTTTCTGGTGGCTGTACTCAGTTTTGGGAAATTTTGCAACCGAATCTTGCCTAGAAACATAGAAATAGAGAAAACCTAGAAACCTTTTATTGTTCTGAGAAACGTCAACCTTGACCCAATATAGGGGTAAGATCTTACCCCAGGGCACAATCTTACCCCTTTATGTCGACCTTGACCTGTACTATTCTAATGAAAATTTAGTTCGCAGATCCTGAAAGTTTGCCGAAAAGGGTACTTGAATCCGCCCTGCCATTCGCTATCCCGCACCTGTACCTACAAGAAAAAGGGTTTTGTTGTTTGGATGAGGGATTTACTTTGGTCAAATCTTGGTTTGGAATTAACCTTAGAATTGTAATTGAAATACAAAATGCTAGCAAGTAGTAGAAGTAGATCTAACAACAAAGCTATGATATTCAATAGATATGCAATTGTATTTGGAATGTAAACAAATATGTTGATATGAAAGCATGTACTCAAAACTAACAAATGTAAATCAAAACCTCTATGATTTCATGCTCGAAATCCATCTTCAAGAGAGAATGAATAGATCTTGAAGATGAAAAAATGATCTTGAAGGAAGATCACACCACCATGATGGATAGATCTAGGGTTTGAATGAAGAATCTTGAATGCTTGAACCAAATCCCTCCAAAGGCTTGAATGCTTGAATCCTTGATCTTCAATGGACAACTTGAATGTATATGATCTCTTCAATGCTTCCTTGATTGAGAATGCTTTCTTGAAAGATGGAGTGCTCGAGAGATATGAAAAAGAGATGGTAGATGAAAGATGTATTGAAATGAGAGAGGAAGGCTTCCTTTCATAGAAGTCTAGGGTAAAAAATTCTAGAGAGGTCTACATAGGAGAATTAAATTCCCATTTAAACCTTAACCCCTAGAAATGGACCTAGATTACGTATAATTTAAGAGTTTAC
Organism: Chamaecyparis obtusa; assembly: GCA_027943335.1. Lineage (NCBI taxonomy): Eukaryota > Viridiplantae > Streptophyta > Pinopsida > Cupressales > Cupressaceae > Chamaecyparis > Chamaecyparis obtusa. Next base: position 321,635 of record BSBK01007760.1, on the reverse strand, counting down.
TATTCCAAAATCTAAAATACCCAACCTAGAAGTGGGAAATAAAACTTTCTGAAACCCGACATTCGAAAACTTCTAGAATTTGAAATCTAGACCTAATGTCAGGGTCAAGGTCAAAAGTGACCTAGGTCAAGGTCAAGGTCAACCTTGAGCTAGGTTAGGGTCAAGGTCAACCTTGACCCTGAGGTCAAGAATCTCAGGGTTTCAGGTCAGGATACCAAAAATAGGCTAGAAAGAGGTGGAAAGAGGGGCAAAACATGGGAAAAACAAGATCCAAGCCAAAGATCCCATCAAAGTATCTAACATGACTCCAAAACACCTACTCGGAGGGCTAAAGCAATCCTTGATGGAAGTGCTTCCATTTTCCAATGATACATTTAAGCTCAACTTTAGCAAGAGTATGGATTCAATACAAGCTCTTGGTAAAGGAGAAGAAAGATCCAAGTGGATTCACAATGAGATTGAATATCACTTAGTTAAGGACACGAGCTCCCAAGCCAAGGATTATAACTCCACATACATTGATGAGGGTGTGAAAACAAAGAAAAATAAAGACAAAGCTAAAAGACACAAAAAAGAGAGGGGTTAGTAAAAAAAACCCAATTCAACTAGCAAACAATACCTCACTAAGAAATACTTCCTATGCTAATATCATATTTGGAAAACTATCATATAAGCATAAATGATTAGATAAGAAAGATAAGAGAAACACTATAAATAACATAGCTTCATAACTCAGTATAGGGTATTGACCCTTACATCCAAGAGCATAGATAATCATGAAAAGGATATGTCATGCATAGAAAAAGGATCTTCAAAGAAAAATATCTTATCAACAAGACCCTCACCATAGAGGAGTACTTTAGATAAAATATCATCTTTGAAAGGGAAACAAAGATTCAATCATCTAGCCGCCTGTAATCAAGAGGAAAAGGAATCTTTGAACAAAGGAATCAAACTCTAATCCTAGAGGTAGGGAAATAATTTATAAAGAACATAATTTGTAGAATAAAGAAGAGGTGATGACCTAGGAAAACCTCTCACATAAAAGGATATCCATAGCCAAAACCTTAGTCAATATAATGAAATAATGTTGCAAGATAAACAAATGCCACTAAGCTAAGGAAATCAAATCCCTAGACAAAGAGAAAGAAGGAAGAACCTTGCCCGCCAGGGATGAAAGAAAGGGATACCTTTGCAAAAAAGTCTTTAGAAAAGATATCTTGAAATAAAAGAGAATCTATGGATGATTATGGACATAATATAAAACCATAGGGAGGAAAGACAGAAAGAATTCCAATTGAGCTCAAGACAAAATATATGCTAAGAGTATAATGGATCCTAGAAGACTGGATGAAATACCTCTTGCCCCCTAGTCATGAGATAAGAGGATAAAAGATATACATTATGGAAGAGTCATGGGGATGCCCCTTATCAAAGTTATGAAGGAAATGTAAAACCGCATGAGAGTGGGATATAATTCCTAAAGAAACTCTTTCTTCAACATATAACTTGAAATGCACACAATCAAAAAGTAAATGTGTATTACTGTAATGAAAAAGACATTTGTACTGGAATAGAGAATCTTTTGGCATAGGTTTAAATATTTATTTCTTGGAATTCATTAACTGAACATACACCTTCTTAGCCACATCTTGAGGACTATCAGGATAATCTAGGGTAGGTGTTGGAAGAAGATGAAGAGGAGGACGATGATCAAAATCAACCACCTTAAATTGAAATTGTGAACAACCAGGTCCACACATATCTTGTTTAGGGGATATATGAACTAGATACTTAATACCATGTTCATTAACACCAAGCCCTAAACCCTTATTATCTTGTTTAGCCATCATATTATTGTTATACACTAAGTTTGTGCCTTTGTTTCAATCTCTCTTGGTCTTGATAACTCAGTATAACATGGGAATCATCTCCAAGTTGTGGGACCTTTGCTAACCAAGATGAGACCTCCAGGTTCTAGGCTAGTTCCTCTTGGATTATCACCTTAGTTCGCTCTTAAATAGGAAATTAAATATTTTGAGGGAAAGGGTTAGAAAGATTGCATGAAAAGGAAATAATAGGAAAGCACACTACCTAGTAGGTGATGCACTAAAATTAGGGTTTGGATCTTAGTATAGAGGAATGAAACCAGTGAAAGGCTTAGGTCTAGGAGATCACAACACGACTCTTAGGATTAAGAAAAAATCTATGACCTGTAAACAAGCATTCACTCCTATAACTCGGTGTAGGATTGAGACAAGACTATTAGGGGCTGAAATATACCCACAAAACATCTAAATCAGATCAAACACAATAACACACATAGTTATACAAAGTAAGAGGGATCAGGAAACCTAAGATATCATTGAAAACATGCATACACTTTGATCCAATAAGAGATAATCCACACAAGAAAGCATAAGGAAAACAAGAATGTCACAAAATACTTTGCAATATCTGAACAATCAATGGGAGATTACAAAGAGTAGAAAACCAGAGGACAAAAAAGTGTCTCAGATAGCTTTCTAGGAAAGAAAGTTTCCTTTTTACAAAATGTGAACTCTCAACTCTACAAGCTCCAAAAAACACTATATACATCCCTCAACTGCACGCAGGTAGGAGTCAAAAAACTAACCAGGGTTACAGATTAAACAATACAATATCCAACCCTAGGGTACAAATTCTGATCATAAATACAACTCTACAAATATCTCAACTGATCAGATATTTCTCCTTGCGTGCCCATGCGTGCACTACATCACCTGCAGAAAAGCAACCTTGACCTGACAACCCCCTCATAATTACTCCTTCGACGCAAGAACAATGCATTGTACTCTATAAAATCCATGGTACCGATGACCAAATCATCCACCATCATGCTCGCAACCCTCAATTTTCCTTAGCAATCAATTCTGAGCTACCCCACCACCTCACAACATCCTCTACAGAAGAAAGCCCACCAAAACTGGCCGCACCGCTCTAAAATAGCACTGGTCGCATGATCACATGAGCTCAAAAGCCTTCATGTGATCATGTGACAAGCCTCTTGAAAATTCCATCCTTGCCATGTAGGACACCTAGCCCACAAGAAGTAGTCACCTGTCAACCACATGGACCAACCGAAAGCTCGCACAGCTTGGAGACGTGACAACACCACCCAAAAAAAATAGAGAATCCAATGGTGGTTGCATGATCGCATGGGATCGAAAGATCCCATGTGAACATGTGACCACCATAGATTTTGAATCTACGGGGCCCGTGTTATACTCCTGGCCCACCACAAAATAGACACGTCACCACCCGAAGCCCTGCTAACCGTTGATGGCTTGTCGCATGATCGCATGTGGTTAGAAAGCTGCATGCGATCATGTGACAAGCGCAAGATGATGACTGTAAACTTTAAATCTAGGTTTTACCTCAGGTTTACTTTCTTCTTAGTCAGCAAGTCGCTGGAAGTTTTTCTTAACCCCAGGCCCCACAACAACATGAGATTCTAATCCAACGGTGGGCACCTGAGCTCATGGGATTGGAAGATCCCATGAGATCATACGATCACCATAGATCTCCACCACACTGGCCCCGCAAGCTTTGGGCCCACCATCAACCGATCATAGTAGCGCACTTAACGGCTAGTCGCATGTTCACATAGCCTAAAAAAGGGTTATGCGATCATGCGACAGGCGCTAGCATCTTGTCGAAAACATCAATGGGACCCACCTAATCAGAGTTGTGCACTTAAAAAAATGCAGATGACAAAGAAAGAAGTGTGAAATAGCGAAGGTTGAAAACATCCTAGGCTTCTGGAGAAAAAGGTCAAAAACACAGAGGGTTTTCGACACTGAACAATTTTTTTGAACCCTTCGACACCAGTATTTCTTGCAAGCATTTAAACTTGAATATCTCTGTGGGTTTTGTGAATTAAGTGATGCGATCTAAACTGAAGTATGGTGACACATTGAAGATCATGGGGGTAAGGGTGCAAATCATGAAACCTTGTGGATCAACTTCACAAGGCAAAACAAGTTGCAGCAGGGACTGTGGCCAAAATTGAATGACAGGGAAATTTTGGGTAACAATTATATCATGTAGTATACATATCATGTAAAGCTTCTACATGAGGTGATTGTTTATTATGTTCATGAGTAAAGGTTGTATAAGGTGGAATAATAGGTTTAGAAGAAGTTTTTTTTTTCTTCCCTTTAATATCATCTTGGATCAGATAAGAAGGGGAAGGTAAATCCAAGAATTCTATCACATCTATATCATGAACCATAGTTTGAACCTCATCATAAGTATGGGAAGAACTAGGAATATCAAATGGAGAATTAGGCATATTAGGAATATTAGGAATCAGATTAGGAAGGATAGGATTCAGATTAGGAAGATTGGGAGATGTTGTATCATCTACCAAATTCTTCACATAATCTGAAAGAGTAATAAGTCCGCCACATAAATCTTTAATGAAAGTTTTGAAAGTAGGAAGACTCTAGTATCAGTCAATCTCACAATAGCATAAGCAAGTGAAACATGAAGAGTGACAAAAATAATGAAGTGGATGATACTCTCATAAGCATCATAAGTAAGATAAAGAGATTCTAAGAGGAGAATAATAAGAAAAATAGCCACACACCAAAGCATCTTAAAGATCTTCATAATAAATGAAATGGAAGAAATATTTTTGTATTTTGTAGAATATATAGATTTTATTTTTTTTGAATTTTAAAATGCAAGAGAATAAAAGAAATCTAATCTTAAGGAAAGAAATAAAATCATCTAACACCAAAAAGAAAGAGTTTTCTATGACCGGTTCACCAAAATGTAAGATATAAAAATATGTATGTTGATATATTTTTATATCTATGTTTGTGTGTTGGGGTGTGTGGAAAATGTTGTGGACATACAAAATTTAATAAAATATAAATACTTATCTTGAAAAGTATCAAAATTCAAACATCACTATTTTCTAGTGTTTGTACTTAGTTTCAAGAAATTCTACAACCAAATCTAGCCTGGAAACATAGAAATAGAGAAAACCCATAAACCTTCTGCTGTTATGAGAAAGGTCAACCTTGACCCAACAAAGGGGTAAGATATTACCCCGGGACACAATATTACCCCTTTATGTTGACCTTGACTTGTACTATTCTAAAATTTTGTTCCTAGATCCTGAAATTTTTCCAAAAAGGGTACTCAGATCTGCCTTGCAATTCACTGTCCCGCACCTATACCTACAAGAAAAGGGATTTTTTTTTTTGGATGAGGGGTTTTCCTTGGTCAAACCTTAGGTTGGAATCAAGCTTAAAAATGGAATTGAAATAGAGAATGCTAGCAAGTAGTAGAAGTAGATCTAACAACCAAGCTATGATATTCAATAAATATGCAATTGTACTTGAAATGTAAAAAAGTGTTGATATGTGTTATACACTAAGTTTGCACCCTTGTTTCAAGCTCTCGTAGTCTTGATAACCTAGTATAACATGGGAATCATCTCCAAGTTGTGGGACCTATGCTAACTGAGATGAGACCTCCAGGTTCTAGGCTGGTTCCTCTTGGATAATCACCTTAATTTTCTTCTTGACATGAAAAGTAAAACTTCAGGGGAAAAGGGATAGAAGGAATACTTGAAAGTAAAAATGCTTGAAAGAAAACTACCTACTAGGTGATACACCAAAATTAGGGTATGAATTGCAGCATAGAGGGATAGAACCAATGAAAGGCTTAGGTCTAGTAGGTCACAACTTACTAAATAGGCTTGCATAAGTGTTTCATAGGAGGGCATGAACATAAGACACAAACTATGACCTGCAAGCAGACATTCACTTCTACAACTCGGTGTAGGATTGAGACAAGACTGTTAGGGGGCTAAAGTATACCCACAAAAACATCTAAATTAGATCAAACACAATAAGACACATAATTATAGAAAGTAAGAGGGATCAGGAACCCTAAGTTGTCATTGAAAACATGCATAGACTTTAATTCATTAAGAGATGATTCAGACAAGGAAGCATAGGGACATGAAGGATTGTCACAAAATACCTCTGCAATGTTTGAATAATCAATGGGAGATTATAAAGAGTAGAAGACCAGAGGATAGAGAAGATACCATGGATAGCCTTCTGAGAAAGGATGACTTTCCTTCAAATGTGGACTCCCTCTTTTACAAAATGTGAACTCTCTGAGCTCAAAAGCTCTAAAATTACAATATATACCTCTCAACTGCATGTAGGTAGGAGTCAAAAACCTAATTAGCATTACATAATTCTGCATATAATAATCAAACCCTAACTACCTCTAGTGCAATTATATTATGTAATTTTGAAAATATCCTAGCTAATTAGATATGTCTATATCCTTGCTTGTACATCTCCTACTAAGTCCACCTCCAGACACAACAACCTTGACTCATCTACCCACCTGCAACTCCACTAAGCCATGAAGGCTCTAAATCTAATCTTATTTTCCTGGGTAATAGCACCATTCAAAAGGTGACGATAACTCTTTCTAGCACCTCCTATCATGAAAATGTGGCAAAAGACCTTGCAGGCGCCAACCAACAATCACCTCCATCACCCTCTCAACCATAACCATCCTGATAATTTAATTCCTAAGATAACCGATGTCGTGCATGGCCAAAAAGAGAAAAACCTTATCAAAACTTTCACAAGAATTTTGAATTTAAATGCTAACGGCTAGCAGGTCTGAAATTAAAACACAACCATTGATCTCATGCATTTCCCATAGACAAAGGACCACGATACATTGAGAAAATAACTTCAAATCCACCTTTGACAAGTCAAAACCATCATGGAAGTCAACAACCAATCAAAAGCAAGCAAATCAGCATCTTTGACAACCACAAACCCACTACAACTGAGATTCCAATCTAACGATGGGCACATGATCTCAAAGCCTTTGAATATTCCTTCAAATCATGTGCCAATCATTGATCCCTTTAGAACTGGGACCCTACTGACACATGAGTCCACTTGTAAGTCTTTGTCATCACTTAGCAACCAATCAAAACATGGCAAATCAGCACACCTGGCAACATGGTCCCATAGTCTTGTTATCCTTTCCACCAATGAGAATCATTCATGTCGGCATGACTTGGCATGGACCCACCTTTATAAGCCTTTGATCGAATGACTATCTAAAGTTCACATAGCTCTGACAGACCCTATGAGATCTTACCCCGTCCATCAAATCTTGTCCTCATCACAGAAAGCTTTAGGCCCACTAAAAATAGATCCACCTCATCGCTCTCATCCAATAATATTCTAGCATGTCAGCTCCATCTGGTAGAGGACCCACCCGACATAGCTCTAACAACAGAATGAAACCAATGGTCGGTGCATAATCTCATGTGTTAGAAAAACACCTTGAGAAGATATGCTAGCCCTTGATCCTTAAGGGACTTAGTCAGCCAGGCTTGCTCTGACATATTATCCAAATCATCACCCTCGGCCAATGAGATGCTTCCATGTAGGACATCGTGGCAGTGGACCCACACAAACTTGAAGCACTACGATGTCCATACTATATCAACGATTGTCACATGATCACATGGGATCAAAAGATTCCATGAGATCATGTGATAACCATTGGATCTTATATCAACTAAGAACTAGGCCCACTGAGAAAGGTGTCACCCTGTCGCATGGGCTCAGAAGATTCCATGCGAACATGCGACAGCCACAAGTTAAAAGGGGAGCCACCTTGAAAGTATTGTCGGGAGACTTAGGCATTCTTAGGAAATATTAAAAGGGGCCCCGCCCAACAACCTAGATACTTAACACATGAAGGTGGTCACTTTTAAAGGGCACATGTTTTTACAGGGATTTAAGTGGCCTGAAAAGGTAACAAAAAATTAGAACGTGACCTAGAGTTTTCAGGGTTTATTGGGCACAACGGTCACTTTTATGATTTTTTTTTTTTTGACTGCATACAAGGGGATTAGAAAATTGTAGAGGCCAGGAGACAAGACCTAAAGCCATGGAATTTTTAGGGATGCTCAAGAAGATAAAATTGCAGACTTTGGAATAGGATTTAGCCAAATTTGTATAAAATAGGAAAATTTGGGTAACATTTTGGTGATTTCTGCTAGATGTCAGCCTACTAGACATTGATCAGTGGCCTTAAAGCAATCCATTAGGCATGGGGTCATTCTCAGGAACACAAAAATTTATGACAGAGAGACAAAATTGGAACTAGAGGGACAAACTGTGTTCGAGCACTTTTTGGAAAGCAGGAAACTAAGCTAGAAAATAGGGACACAAAGCAGGAAAACCTAACCTACCCTAAACTAACCAGTTAAAAAAACCTGGTCAAACAAAACCATTCACTGGTTGTGAAAAATAGCTACCTTTCCTTATTAGGATATTTAGCATTGGACATATGAGGATAACTACAAAGATATGAGGCACACAAAAATTTGTCAAATAATTATTAACTACCTCTGCAAAAATGGGATCAATTTTACCTTCCTCTAATTGATCATATGGAGGGGTCTCGGTAAACTCCTTCTGTGCCAAGTATCTAATGGGGCAACCTCTTGAAAGTCTGAAGGCAGGACACTCTTTGATGGATTCTTTTTTATCTTCATGGTTGCCCCCCATTATGGATAGCCATGCTAGCTTATCCTCCATGGACAGGGGACTTTCATCTTCTTCTTTTAAATAGGCCAAGAGCTCATCAAAGTTGTCAACATCCTAACAATCCCTAGGAATGACTGGCTCTTTACAATCAGGCTCCATACACAAGCCTCCTATGATGTGCTCCAAACAATCCTCCCTAGGGCCTTGGTTATCCTCTGCACATTGGGAAGTCTCCTCTTCAAAGATTAGATCAAGCTCATGAATTAGCATATCCTCAAGATCAACCTCTTCTAGCTGCTGCAACTTCACAGAGGTTGCTATGATCATATCCCCCTTATTTTGCTCAACAAAAATAGGCAGCTCATCCACTAAAAAAATGGCATCCTCCTCTATATCAACCTCCTATTGATGGTGACCCCTTTGTTCTGATTGACCCTCATCCATAGGTAATGGCATGGTCTCTTCTTCATCATCAACAAAGAGGGGAAGCTCATCAAACAAACCAACCAAGAGCTTAGGCTGAGCATCAAACTCCACCTCTTCACCCTATTGGCCCACTCCTCCACAATCATCACTCTACACTGATACCTCATATTTTCTCTCCTCCTCTTCAAATGAAAGCTCATTTACCATAGGTCCTTGGTCAGACACTAGACTAGTATCTTTGAAGAGATCTGGAATCTGACGGCTAGGAGGTAGAGTCCATTGGGATATCCACAACACTTCATCATCTTGAGAGACCAGAGGGGTCTCTTGGGATAAATTTTTTTCTTGAACAGGCTGCTCTTGCAGAGTGGTAGACTGAATCTCAAGTAAAGGCTCTTGGGAAGAATTTTTTGCCTTAAAACTTGGGATGTGAAGTTGAGAGGGCTCAAAGGGAGGCATAGAAGGCATACCTATCTTGAAGCTTAGAAATTAAGGCTTCGTAGGCTCTTCATGTGTAGGTTCTTGGGACAAATGGGTCCTCCAGCTTGGGATTTTAGGTCTAGGAGCCTCTTGTTGAGAAATTCATGATCTCAACCTTGCTATCTCAATGTCAGCTCTATGTCTGATCTCTTCTTGGAACTGTCTCATTTGTTGCTAATCAACAAGAGCTTCTATCATTTCTGTTGGTTCTCCTTTTGGTTTCAACTTGTAGGTTTACACTATGATTGACAATTTAATGTCACTAAATCTATCACCACTCCAAAGTCTACAAGTAAAAGGGCCAATTAACAAGGATCAACAAATGAGATCCTCCTACACTTTGAGCCAAGATGCTCAGGCGGGTGTACCCTTGATTCACTTCTTGAAAGGAATCACTAACTAATAGACAATTATACCCCTTACTAATTGATTAAAGATTTTATCATTTATATGTGTGTGTGATTGATGATGATGGACTGCTTCTAGAGAACGAGATCAGTGCCTTAACCCAGGGCATAGAGTCACTAAATAACTTATACCAACTGAAAATTCTAACTCAAACATACTTGAATTTTGGATAAGTGCTTTGCCTATTATCCCTCTCACTCACATACCAAGACATCAAATTCTTATCAAGCAATGAACTCACTGAAATTAACTAAAAGACTTTAATCCTAACTTTGTTAAGAACTCAAAGATAATTTCACAATACTCTTTGTTTACCATATGCTAACTCACTTTGTGACATTAACATATATGAGCTCAATATCAAAACAAGAAGACATACACCACTATGAGATTGGAATTCAACTATATTCTCATCAAAACTTGCAGAATCAATACATTATTTAGGCAATAATATGCAAAGAGAAACAAAAACCCTAAATCCAAGCTCTCCTTGTTCAGTATAATACCATCAACAACAACCCCTAATATAGAAAAAACTTCTGCAATATATACCCCCCTAGTCATCTTGAAATCCCAAAATAGGATGCGACAAGCTACAGATGACTAGGGTTAGGGTTTCACCCACCAGACCAACTAGAAATAGTCAAAAATTTATTATAGGGGAAGAAACCTAGGCAACCAGGAGAAGATAGATCCTAGAGTGATCCTCAATCATGACAATTTCACTGAGAAGGTACTGAGAACCATGAAAATGCCAAAATTGTCAACCTGTTCGGCCACCTACAACACGCCTTGAGCACAAAGAACAAAGTACAGACCCTTGCAGATGATCATGGAAAACCCTGGACCACACTGCAATAGTCAAAAAAACCAATTCTACCAGATTCGGCCGCTTAAACAATAAATTTTAGTCCTTTCTGTCATGGAAAACCCTCTAAGGAATTTGAATTTGAATTACAATGACTACCCCAACAAGGTTAAAAATGTGACCATTGATTCTATTCATTTCCTGGTAGATTGGGTGGCTTACATTTAATCTCACAATAGTCACGAACCCTTTTGAAAAGTCTTTGCCCCAATTAGCATACCACAGCCAATAAGAATCATGCATGTCAGCTCCACATAGCAGACATGACCCACAAAATATAAACCTTTAATCGAACGGTTGTCGCATGATCGCATCACCTAAAAATATTCCATGTGATCACAAGACACCCATAGATCCTGCATCTGCCAGCCCCTTTGAAAGATTTAGGCCCACTGACAAGTCCAAGTCACCCTCCTGCTTAGCCAATCAAAACATCACATGTCAGCACCATCTGTCAGAGGACCCACCCTTGTCAGCCACCTAAGAAAAAGAAAAATTGATGACTGGCGTAAGATCTCATAGCTCTGACAAAACTTATGAGAACGTACACCAACCATAGATTCACTGCAGATGTCAGGACCCATCGAGACATGCCGGCAACTAGGTCGCACTAACAACTGTCCAATCACCAACACCTCTTCCAATTAGAAAGAAGTAGGTTAGCCCAGCGTGGCAATGGACCCACCCTTTTGTCTTTAACACATTGGAAGATCAGATGGCTGGCACATAATCTCATAGGTATGACAGATTCTATGAGAAGATACGCCAACCACCCGATTGAACCATGACCAAGACCTAGACCCAAGGAAATATTAAAGGCCGAAACTATAGAAAAATTAAGTGCTAGGACTTAGGAAAAATTAAAACTCACCAGGCACAGGACTTAGGAAATATTTTAAGCACATGCATTTTAGGAATTTTAAGTGGCCCGAAAAAGGTAATGTAAAATTAGAGCAGGGCCAGGGTAGACTTAGGGTTTTTCAAAGTAACAGTTAGATTTTTAAATTTTGAACTAGGGCTTGAGGCCAGAGACATGAAAAACATTGTAGAGACCAAAGGGAAAGACTAGAAGCCATGAAATTTTTTTTACACGTGCTAATAGTGGCTCCATTTGGGGCTGTATGCCTCCTGCAGACATACCAAGGATCTAGAATCACTGGTTAAAGAAGACCATCCCACTGGAAAACTTGACAATAGAGAGCAACATGACCAAAACCCTATAGACCAGGACAATATAGGATAGGGGCAAGAAACTTTACAAAATTTACAGAATGTACAAACCTAACTACTGTTCATGGAAAACAAAATACCTTCAATTGTAGTATCTCTTCAAGAATTGTCCATGAACTGGCAATTCTTGAATAACACCATTTAACTCTTTCACAATATTTGAATCTTGGCCCCATTTCTCATGAATTTGATATGGCCCTAGCCAGAGTGGATCAAATTTACTATGTTTTCCTTTATCCTCCAATCTAGCATTCCAAATTAACACCAAATCATTAGGCTCAAACCCTCTCTCAACAGTCTTCCTATCATACAAATTCTTAACCTGCAACTGCAATTTGGCATTTTTTGAAACTGATTCTCTTCTAGTCTGATCCAACCTAATGAGGTCCTCAATTCTCAACTGCATCTCATCATCTATATCATCATTATATAATTGCACAAATTTATACATTTCCAACAAATTGTTCTGAGGCATTATTGCATGTATTCCATATACTAAGTCAAATGGTGCACAACCAATTACCTTCTTCACAGTTACCCTATCAGCCCATACAGCTAATGGCAATTTTGAATTCCATGCCCTCTTATTCTTTTCAAGAATCCTCCTGAGGATCTTAATCAAACTCTTATTAGTAGATTTTGCCTGTCCATTTCATTGTGGATGATGAGGTGAGGAATAAGAAATTTGAATTCCTAAACCTTTGGAAAAGTCAGGTTATATTTAGTAGACCTAAAGCACATGGCATTGTCACTTACTATTCTCTCAGGGCACCCAAACCTTGCAACAATGTTATTCAACAGAAAATCAATTACCACCCTACTAGTTGCATTCCTTGTAGGTATAGCCTCTACCCACTTTGTAAAGTAATTAGTGGAAACTAAGATCCATGAGTGTCCTCCACTAGACTTGTTTGGTATCTCCCCTATGAAATCTATTCCCCATTGTTGGAAAGGAGCTTGTAGTTCTACTGGCGTTAAGGGCATATTGCCTAAAAATTTAAGCTTGCCAGAGAACCTTTGACAAGCATCACACCTTCTTACCAACTATTATGTATCCTTGAAGATTGTGGGCCACTAGAATCCTACTCTCAAGATTTTATGAGCAATTTTTTTACCCATATAATGCCCACCACAAACTCCCTCATGCATTTCTTTTAACAACTTGTTAGCCTGATCCTCATCAACACACTTTAAAAATATGCAATCCAAATTCTTTCTATACAATTTACATTTCACAATTACATACTTGATGGCCTGTAATTTTAATGTCCTCTTCCTATTGTCATCCATGTTTGCTGGACATTTTATATTTCTCAAGTAGTAAATAATATCTTGATACCAGGTACAATCATCCATGTCACATGTATAATCAATTTCAGCTTGATTTATCTGATTTGCATCAAAATTGGATTGAGCCATCAGTTTTTCCAATCCTTTCCTCTAACCAATTTAGTAATTTGGATATCAATGTTGAATTCTTGGATCTTATTGATCCATCTACATCTTCTCCTAGACACCTCTTGCTGTAAGAAAATATCTTTGACTATTGCACTTGGCGCAAAGGCAATCACAATTGCTCCCATCAGATAACATCTAAAAGCCTTGAATGCCTTGACCAATGCATAAGCTTGTTTTTCATTGATGTCATACATCAATTCAGCTACTGGCAAAGATTTACTGAAAAATGCAATAGGCTGCTCATAACCATCCTTATTCTTTTGTAGCAAAATTGCAGCAATAGTATGAAAAGATGCAAAAGAGAAGATATGCATTGGGATACTGTAATCAGGTGCCTTAAGCACAGGTGCATCTTTAATAGCTTGCTTGATATTCTTGAAAGCTTCATTAGGCTCACCTTCCCATGTAATAGCAGATCCCTTCTTGAACATCTTGGCTATAGGTCTAGTGACCTCAGCAAAGTTTGTTACAAATCTTCTCAAGAAATTTACCTCACCAAAGAAGGACTGAATTCCTTTAATATTCTTTGGCCTCTGAATCATATCAATGGCTGCCACCCTCTCAGGATCAATCCTAACTCCTTGCTTCCCCACTAAGTGGCCAAGCAACTTACCCTTAGTGACACCAAATGCACATTTCCTTGGGTTTAATGAAATGCCATATTCCAAGGCCCTCACAAATATTTTCTCTAAATGAGTACAATGGTCTTCTTCCTTCTTGGAATAGTTAGTTAAATCATCCTGATAAACAAGGAAATCATCCATAAAATCTGAAAAGGCAACATCCATTACCCTTTGAAAAGTAGCACTTACATTTGTGAGACCAAAAGGCATTCTCATATAAACATATGTCCCCCAAGGTGTTGTAAAAGTTGTCTTAAACTACTCTGACTCTTTGACAATTACCTGGTTATTGTTACCCCAATTTTCATATACATGCAAGTTTGGCTAAAATGCATCCCCAGGTCTCTACTTTTATCCTCCCAAGCACTCTACAAATTTCATGGCTTCATTTCAAACCCTTTGGCCCCTACAATTCTTTTAACTCTCTGGTCTGTAGGTCAAAAAATTCATAAACTAGCCGTTATAGGCCAAACCCTCAAAAAAACCCTAGGCCTTGTTATAATTTGTTGTTACTTTTTCGGCCACTTAAACTCCTCAATTCCCATGTGCATTTTGATGCCTTTGGTCACCATTTCTCTAAGTTCTTCGGTGGTGGTCTTTCTTATTCAATGAACTGGCAACAACTCTTCCTTCAGTCACATAATATCTTAATCCCCGACAGGGTTTCCTTTTCATTTCTCGATTCTCCGATTCGGCAGTTTCTTTTGGTCGCCAGTTCTCTAAGTCTTCCGACAATCATCCAAATGTTTTTCTGATCAGGTGACTATAGTGGTTCTCATAATCACTAAGTGTTTAGCAGTTAGGTCTAAGTATCTTGCGACTCAACGAACAGTCACTTTTCTTCAGTCAGGCAATCGCTCAATATTACTCAGGGTTAAGCTTTTGGTTCGGTGATTCAGCGAAGACCTTTGTTTGCATATTCTCTTAGTTTAACTATGGTTCCTTGAAGTATTTAGTGAACAAGTGATTTACTTCGGTCACTAAGTCACCAGGTCAAAGTGGGGTTAGCTTTGTAGGCAGTGGGTGATGTGTCAGAGTGGGGTCCCAGTTATTGAGATCAATAGTTGTCGTAAGATCTCATAGGGTCTATCAGATGCATGCGATCTTATGATGATTGTCGATCTTCTCTTTTGTGTACTGCTTCATATTTTTGTGGGTCCACTTTCATGTTGTCCTATGTGGAGGTATTTCATTGGTCAAAAGGATGACTTGTAGTTTTTCAGCAGGCCCGATTGTCAGTCCTATTCTGATCTAACGGCTGACATGTTTTCTCATGAAAAGTGTCAGAGGTATGAGATTTTTAGAAAACTATTGATTCTCCTTGGTGACATAACACTTCATGCCTGGTGGGTCCACTACTACGTGTATACTAATGGAGGCTTCTGATTGGTCCACATAATGGTGATTAGGCATATGTCAGTGGGTCCTGATCTTTTCAAGAGGTTAAAGTACAACAAGATCTCATGGTTGTCACTACACCACTAGGATAAGATGCATACTATTTAAGTTAGTGGTTTAGCGACAACCGTCTGATGCTCTTTCGGTAGGTTGTTGGTCTGAGTCTATTAGGTGTGCTGACTTGCTCAAATGTAATTGGTTACCAAGTGTTGACAAAGATTTTGAGGTGTGTCCATTTGTCAGAACCTGGGTCCCAGTCTAATATGAATCTATAGCTGGTGAAAAGGTGGAAGGAATATTTGGCGGCATTAAGCTCATGCACCTGCCATTAGATCAAAATCTTATCTTTAGTGGGTCCATTGTCAGAAGGCTTACTGAGGTGTCTGCTAATGGGGTGGTCAAGAACAAATAGAAGATTGACATGTGGAGATGGGCCCAGGATTAACAAAGTTTTGGCAACTCTGATAAGTTCCTTTTGGTTGTGTAGTCGTGTGATAAAAGAGAAGTGCTCCAATCGATCTAGTGAATGCATGAATGTGTGTATTCATAGACTATCAAAATTAATTAGTGAAGCCCTAAAGTTCTCAGCAACCTAGTGATTGTCTTCGGTCAACAGTTCGCCAAATGTAGGCTGGATTCTCATAAGAGGTTATGAGTATTCTGTGAATCAGTGAATGAAGGGGTTTCTCTTGTTTGCTTAATGTAACCAAGGTTATTAGAAAGACCCAGCGATTCAGTGAAAAGCCTTGTTCGCTGAATCAATTAACCAGACCAAGGTAAACCAAAGGATTTTGCAAATTAGAAAGAAGTCTTCAGTCGCGTAGTCACTGAATGACTTAAAGGAGGAAAAGTTCAAGGTGGGTCCAAATAACAGATATGCTAACGTGCTTGGTTCTCATTGGTCACAATATGCTAATATAGACTTTGACTTTTCAAGAAGGTTTATGACTATTGTAAAGCCGATCTGAGCTGTCCATTTGCTGGGAAGAAAAGAATACTGATGGTCATGTTTTAAAATGACCGGCTAGCCATTAGTTCTCAAAATTCAAATGTGTCTAAGAAGGTTTTGCCAGTATTTGATTTGTAGGCCGCAAGTGGTGAGGTAGCTCAGAAAATTTATGTCTCCAGGATATTCGCAGTTGAAAGAAGATGATGAGGAAGTCTGGGCGGCCATCATGGGTCGATTCCTATCTCAAAAAAGTACCAGCTTGAGCATTCATGGTGAGACTTTGTGCAAGAAAATAGATGAATCTAGGTCGCTTGTCTGTAGGTTGATGTAGTACAAGGATAGGCACGCAAACTTGAGGTCTGATCGGCCATATTTTTGCAGAGTTACATTCATGATCAGACTTGATAGATGTAGGGTTTATTATTCTAATGTAAAATCCATGAAACCCTAGTTAGGTTTTTTGACTCCTACTTGCGTGTAGTTGAGTATGTATATATTGTATTTTTGGAGCTTTTGAGCTGAGAGATGGACAATTTGTAGAAGAAATTCATCTTTTCTTAAGGGTCATCTATGGTATCATCTATGCCCTCTAGCTTATGCAGTTGTATTTCTCCCATTGATAATTAAAATATTGCAGAGGTATTTTGTGACAATCCTTCATGTCCCTATGCTCACTTGTTTGAATTATCTCTTATTGGATTAAAGCATATGATGTTTTTCAGTGATATTTTAGGGTTCCTGACCCCTCTTGCTTTCTACAATTTTGTGTGTTACTATTGTTTGATTTGATTTAGATGCTTTTGTGGGTATACTTCAACCCCCTAACAGTCTTGTCTCAATCCTACACCGAGTTGTAGAAGTGAATGTCTGCTTGCAAGTCATAGATTGTCTCTTATGTTCAGGCCCTTCTATGAAACACTTATGCAAGCCTATTCAGTAAGTTGTGACCTACTAGACCTAAGCCTTTCATTGATTCCATTCCTTTATACTGAGATCCAAACCCTAATTTTGGTGTATCACCTAGTAGGTAGTTTTCTTTCGATCATTTCCCTTTCCAAGCATTCCTTCTATCCCTTTCCCTCAAAAGATTTACTTTTTTGTGAAGAAGCAAATTAAGGTAATTATCCAAGAGGAACCAGCCTAGAACCTAGAGGTCTCATCTTAGTTAGCAAAGGTCCCATAGCCTGGAGGTCTCATCTCCATGTTATATTGAGTTATCAAGACCAAGATAGCTTGAAATAAAGGGTGCAAACTTAGTGTATAACAATTCTGGCACGCTCGGTGGGATTACACAAGAAGTTCATTGTTTAAAAGATATGTTATCTCTGATATACAGATTGCATAAAATAGGCTTTTAGAAGTCATTCTATTAAGTATATCTAGTGACTCCACTAATTTCAAAGATCCAGGCTACCTTGTTCAAAGTTTTATGAGAAAGATTGAGACTAGAAGCTCAAAGCCTACCCAATTTTTAGAGTTGCCCTCAAGAAGAAGTCATAAAGATAGGTCGACTAAAAGAACATCCCTTGCAAGGAGAGTTCAATCAACACCTCCTGATACTTTAGAAAGGAGACCTTTTCCCTTTCATTCTAGAAGAAGAGGCAGATCTCTAACCAGAGATCTAGAAGAAGATTCAAATCAAGTAGCAAATACAGCTCATATAGTTGTTAATTTTTAGATTCCAGCTCCTACAATGGCTAGACCATTTGCATTTGCACTCTTTAATTAGGGTAGTCCATTAAATTTTTCTCAACACCATCATGTGCCCCTAGTGGCACTTAAGAGTATACCTAATTTCATAGGTGAAGGGTGGACAACTACTTTTGAGCACATAAGAGATGTGACCACCATCTGTAGCATACACAATATTACTCAAGAAGATGTGGCCACAAAATTATTAGCAGCCTCTCTAAAATGTAAGGCTTTAGAATGGTTTAGAACTCTAACTGTTGGTTCCATTACATCATGGAACAAATTAGGGGATGCATTAAGTAAGCATTTTGTGGATAAATCAGATAACTTGTCTCTAGTTGAGCAATTAACGACTATTAAGAGAGACCCTCAAGAGAAAATGATAGATTACAATAGTAGGTTCCTCAAAACATGGAATAGAATTCCAATCTCTGTGAGACCATCAGCTGACCATGCTTTTCTATATTACTTACAAAGCCTGAATGGTCAAATTTCTATCATGATCCAGTCTATGGGTGGTACTTCTCTACCCCAAGGTTTTGACATAGCTATCAGAGCTGAAAATTGTTTAATCCAAGTAGGCATGATTGCTAGAAGGCCACCAATGCCCTTTTTCCCTAGCTTTCAGCTCAGTAAACCTGCACAAGTACCCCCATTTACCCCTATTCCCACCATATTGGCACCTCAGACTAGTACCAGTGGTCAGGAGCTAATAGCTAGTTTCTCTCAAGAGCTACAAGAAAAAAAGAATAGCCAAGAAAGCAGTAAGCAAGAAATGACCAATCTGTTGTAGACCTTGACTAAAGAGGTCACAAATCTAAAGAAGCAAGGTCAAGGAATTAGACCACCATTTCAGCCACAAGGCCAAGGTCCTAATCAATAATATTAGAATCAAGGACAACCTTATCAATAGAATATGCCACCATACCAAGGAAGCTATCAAGGACAAAGACAAAGCTTCAATCAGAGACCATTTCGACCATATAACCCTGCATCTCTAAATTCTACAAATCCAATGAGGGATATGGTTCCTAGTCAAAATAATATGGCCATAGAGAATGAATGATGTTTTCCTTGTAATCAACCTCACAATCAGGCTACATGTTCAAATGGATGGATGAACCAAGCTCTAATGGTTCAAAATGCCTCACAAGCTCAATCAAAGGCTTCATCTAGTGGCTCAATGCCTCAACAAGAACCACAAGAGAGTGAGACTACTCTTTTCAATTGGGAGCAACCAGACTTCAATGGAGTCAGTGATGAAGTTGCTTTTATTGCCTATACAAGAGAAAAGGGAAGAGCTCAAGACATGGAGAGAGAAGATTCCAATGCCAAAGCCACTACATTTGTAGAGCCACTACAGCAAGCTGATCCCATCATACCTAAGGAGGCTCCTGCCATTACAAGCAAAGAAGGCCAATATTCTAAAGAAGTGGAGCCCATCATGCCAAAGACACAACAAATAATACACATTGTGACACCTTTTAATATTGTAGACAACATGAAGAAGGTGAATGTCACCATGTCCATGTGGGACTCTTTGGCTCTTCCAGGACAATCTAAAATTTTGAAGAAGGCCATGATAGAGGTAGCAACTCCTCAACCTACAAAAGAAGCTACAAAGCTAGTGTTGGTTAACACTGATCAAGAAAAGGAGGCTCCAAGTAGCAACTCCAAAGGCAATGCCATTCAAGGTAGGAACTCAAAGCCACCTCCCTTTTATGTATCTTTAATCATTGAAAAATCTTTAGTGCATAATTGTATGGTAGATAGTGGAGCTACTAGCATTGTAATGCCCAAGAAAGTAGCTGACCAATTAGGACTAAAATATGAACCCTTTCAAAAGAAGGTTACCCAACTTGATGGATCCTTAGTTAATACTATAGGTGTTGCTAAGGATACCAGTCTAATCCTGCATGCTAGTCCTAATTTTTCCATCCTCCTTGATATATATATCATAGATCTCCCTGCATTATTTTCTATATGTCTTTCAAGGGAGTTTACAGCCAAGATAGGAGGTTATCTATCTTCTGACTGGTCTCACATGTTATTTCATACAATGTATGGGACCAAGGTTACCATTAAATCAGAACCATTAGTAGCACACCATATAGAGCCATATGTATCCAACACCATCAATGTAAACTACCCTGTATTTGATGACAGTGACTTCCAAACCATTAGTGAAGCAAACACAAAGATAGAGAGTATCCCTGATATTTTTCTAGATGAAAGAGCTTTAGAGACCCAAGAAAATCTTGTTTGGGATTTCTATTTGGGAAGTTATTTAATACAAGAAAGTGGAGTCATAGAGCCAAGCCTTTGCAAAGAAGACACTAATTCAGAGTATCAGAGCAATCAAGTTTGGGAACTATTTTTTGATGGAGCTAGAAGTAAACATGGTTCTAGTGGTGGTGCTATGCTAGTGTCCCCAAAAGGAGAAAGGTACTACACTACCTTTAGATTCAGTTTCTCCTACACTAGCAATACTGCAGAGTATGAAAGTTTAGTTAATGGACTAGAATGGGCTAGAAAAAGAGGGCTTAAGGCCTTAAAAGTTTATGGTGACAGTGATCTAGTTGTCAGCCAAGTAAGAGGGATAAGTGAAACTAAAAATGACACTTTGAAAGCATACAAACATAGAGTTTGGGATGCAATTGAAGATTTCCATGCTTTCAACATTGTTGCTATCCCTAGGAAATTAAACCAAAATGCAGATAGGTTAGCTGCTATTGGATCCCAGTATGATATTCCAAATAGCATTTCAAACGAAATGGATCAATAGCATATCAAAGTGATTGTCAGACAATCTATTCCTGATAATGATGTCAATTGTAAAGTGTTTGACAATGATGAACAAATTCTGTAGTTCTTGTTTGAAGAAGATGTTTTTTCAGGACATAATCAAGATAGGCTATCACAAAACTATGGTGATCAAGTGATACAACTCAAGTCCAATAAGATGCCTAGAGGTCTTGTTACCTTAGAGATTGTCTTCAACAAGGATGATGAAGTTAAGAAAAACAAAGCTAGCCTGGTAGTTCAATAAGAACAATGTGTTGAATTAGAGTTGGAACCAGGTAAGAGCCTACAATTTGGAAAGGTAAACACTGAATTGGAAAAGAAAGCTTATACACAATTATTTAAGGAATTCAGTGATGTTTTTGCATTGCAGTATGAAGACCTCAAGGGTTTTGATCCACCCCTAGCTCAGCACACTATTGAATTAGAACCTAATGTGAAACCAGTGAGGCAAAAACAAAGGCCTATTAATCCTAAGCTTGAGCCACTTATGCATAAAGAAGTACTCAAACTAATAGAAAGTGGTATCATCTACCCCATTAAGCATACTAGTTGGGTTTCCAACCTTGTTCCAGTCAGGAAGAAGAATGGAGAGCTAAAGTTATGTGTTGACTTCAGGAATCTTAATAGAGCTTCTCTAAAAGATTGCCATACATTACCCTCCATGGAAAAAATCTTACAATTTGTCTCTGGATCTAAGAGATTTTCATTATTGGATGGTTATTCATGATACAATTAGATCTTAGTGAATGAAGAGGATCAATACAAGATTGCATTTACAACCAAGTGGGGAACCATGGCTTATCAAAAGATGCCCTTTGGTTTGTCAAATGCAGGAGCTACTTTTCAAAAGGCAATGGATATGGCCTTTAAAATCCTTATGTACAAGTTTGTACTGGTCTATTTGGATGACATTACTGTCTATTCAAAGCATGCAATAGATCACATCAAACATTTGAGGAAGATCTTTGAAAGGTGTAGAGAGTTTGGGATATCTCTTAATCCCAAGAAATGTGTGTTTGCAGTTCATGAAGCAAAACTATTGGGATATGTAGTGTCCAGAGAAGGAATCATAGTAGATCCTGAGAGAATTGCAGCTATCCTAGATTAATCCCTACCACATAACAAGAAAAGTCTCCAATCTTTCATATGAAAGATTAATTTTGTTAGGAGGTTCTTGCCTAACATTGCAGATTTACTCAAGCCTTTGACAACCATGTTAAAGAAGAGTTCAACTTTTAGTTGGACCAAAGAAGGGAGAATCAATTTCCAAGCTATCAAAGAGGCCCTAATAGAAGCTCCTACCCTCTTAAACCCAAATTTCAATAAGGATTTTATCCTTTATGCTTATGGGGGTCATGATGCTATATCTGTAATGCTGACCCAAGAAAATTTAGATGGATTGGAGCAGCCTATTGCTTTCTTTAGCAAAGGTTTAGAGGAGTATGAACAGAGATACTCTTTTATAGAAAAACATGTACTTGCTATGGTAAAGAGCCTTAAAAATTTTAGATATCTGTTGACCCATAGTAGGGTACACTTGAAAGTTACTCATCCAAGTGTCAAAGAGTTTTTGCTTTCCAAAGACCTTAATGAAAAAAGAGCCGGTTGGATCACCAAGGTGATGGAATATGACATAGATATTCAAACTACCAAGCTGGTTAGAGGAAGAAGTCTTTGTGAGCATTTGGCAGAGGATGAAAGTTCAAAGAAATTAGAACAAATGGATGCATCTTTGGTTATGCATTCTATAGAAGAACAAGACAAGGAAACAAGCTGGTTGCCTAATATGATCAATTATTTGAAGATAGGACAATGTCCTGCAGGTTTGGATTCAGCAAAAAGGAGGTATTATAGGTTACAATCTATTCCTTTTGTGCTGATACATGAAATTCTTTTTAGAAAGGATCACAATGGTGTCCTTTTAAGATGCATATATTTAGAGAAGATAGCTGATGTCCTATTTGAGTTTCATGATGGACCTTCTGGAGGTCACTTTTCTCCTAGGAATATTGCTTATAAAATCATGAGGGCTGGATACTATTGGCCATCTATCTTTAAGGATAGTCATGATTATGTTAGAAAATGTATCAAGTGTGCCATGTTTTCAAGAAAAGAAAGGCTTGTAGCCTTTCCCTTACAACCAATTAGAATAGAGCAACCCTTCATGAGGTGGGGTATAGATTTCATTGGTATGATCAACCCTCCATCTAGTGCAGGCCATAAATGGATAATTACTACAAATGAATACTTCACTAGATGGATAGAGGAAATTGCATTAAAAGAAGCCAATGAGAGTGATGTCCTAAGATTTTATGATGATATAGTTCATAGTTTTGGCACTCCTGATTCCATCATATCAGATAATGCATTAGCATTCATAGGCCTCAATGTTTTAGAGTGGGCAATCATAAATGACATTTTTCTGAATACTAGTTCCAATTACTACCCTCAAGGTAATGGCTTGGCTGAATCAACCAATAAGAACTTGATTAGGATAATCAAGAAGACCCTTCAAAACAATCAGAGAGATTGGCATACTAAGCTCAGGTCTGCAGTGTGGTTAGACAAAATTACCCCAAAAAAAATCATTGGTAATTCTCCTTATGTGCTAGTGTATGGAAAAGAGGCTAAGTTGTCCATTTTAGCTGAATTGCCAGCCCTGGACCTAGCCACTCAATATGCCCTATTTGAAGAGGGAGATCCTTTGTAGATCAGGTATGCTCAGTTGATGGAATTGGAAGAGATCAGAGAAAAATCAATGCAGGAAATGGAAGCCCATCTGATTCAAACAAAGAAGAGCTTTGATAAAAGGGAAAGAGTCAGAAGTTTCAAGGTTGGGGATGTAGTCCTTAAATGGGATGAGTTCAGATCCAAGCCTGGCAGACATACAAAATTTGATTCATTTTGGGGTGGACCATTTGTTATAACAGAGTGCAAGGGGTCTAATGCTTTATGGCTATCAAATCTCGAAGGAGTTGCCTTGCCGATATCAGTAAATGGTTTCCACTTAAAGCCCTACTTTGAGGTTAGTCCCTCTCTATAATTTCTTGTAAATATGTGATCCCCTACTTTCTTTCCCTATTTTCTAGGTTAGTTTGCTTGTTTTCCAAGAAGTGCTCGTGCACAGTTTATCCCTCTGGTTCTTTTTTTGTTCCTTTGTCAAGAGGTTGTGCTTAGGAATAGATCCCATGCCCAATGAATTACTTTAAGGCCACTAGTTTTCAATGCCTAGTAGGCTGACATCCAACAAAAATTGCCAAAATGTTACCCCAATTTTCATATACATGCAAATTTGGCTAAAATCCATCCCCAAGTCTCTATTTTTATCCCCCCAAGCGCTCTGCAAATTTCATGGCTTCATTACAAACCCTCTGGCCCCTAAAAATCTTTTAACTCTCTAGTCTATAGGTCAAAAAATTCATAAGCTAGCCGTTATAGGCCAAACCCTCAAAAAAACCCTAGGCCTTGTTATAATTTGTTGTTACTTTTTTAGCCACTTAAACTGCTCAATTCCCATGTGCATTTTAACACCTTCGGTTGCTAGTTCTCTAAGTTCTCTGATGGTGGTCTTTCTTATTCGATGAACTAGCGATGGCTCTTCCTTCAGTTGCATAATATCTTAATCCCCAACCGGGTTTCCTTTTCATTTCCTGATTCTACGACTCAGCGGTTTCCTTTGGTCGCCAATTCTCTAAGTCTTCTGGCAGTTATCCAAATGTTTCGACGATCAGCTGACTACAGTGGTTCTCATAATTGCTAAGTGTTTGGTGGTTAGGTCTAAGTATCTTGCGACTCAGCAAATAGTCACTTTTCTTCAGTTAGATAATCGCACAATATTACTCAGGGTTAAGGTTTTGGTTTGGCGATTCAACGAAGACATTTGTTCATGT
This sequence comes from Chamaecyparis obtusa, assembly GCA_027943335.1. Lineage (NCBI taxonomy): Eukaryota > Viridiplantae > Streptophyta > Pinopsida > Cupressales > Cupressaceae > Chamaecyparis > Chamaecyparis obtusa. The sequence goes on along the minus strand of BSBK01007760.1, from coordinate 296,811 downwards.
ATTCTCTAAGTTTAACCATGGTTCCTTGAATTATTTAGCGAACAAGCAATTGCCTTCAGTCGCTAAGTCACCAGTTCAAAGTGGGGTTAGTTCTGTAGGCAATGGGTGATGTGTTAGAGTGGGGTCCCAGTTACTGAGATCAACGGTTGTCGTAAGTTCTCATAGGGTATGTCAGAGGCATGCGATCTTACGATGACCTCGATCTTCTCTTTTGTGTAGCACTTCAGAGTTTTGTGGGTCCACTGCCACATTGTCCTATGTGGAGGTATTTCATTGGTCGAAAGGATGAATTGTAATTTGTCAGCGGGCCCAGTTGTCAATCCTATTCTAATCTAACAGCTGGCGTATTTTCTCATGAAAAGTGTCAGAGGTATGTGATTTTTAGACAACTATTGATTCTCCTTGGTGATGTAACGCTTCATGCCTAGCGGGTCCACTACTACATGTATACTAATGGTGGCCTCTGATTGGTCCACATAATGGTGATTAGGCATATGTCAGTGGGTCTTGATCTTTTCGGGAGGTTAAAGTATAGCAAGACCTCATGGTTGTCACTACATCGCTGGGATCAGATGCATGCTATTTAAGTTAGTAGTTTAGCAACAACCATCCAATGCTGTAACGCCCCACTAGGCAACCCAAGAAGACAAGACATAAAACCTCTATAAAATGCAAGTAGTGAATTTTTTTATTTTATTTATTTATTTTAACTAGAATAATATTCATCATTACACTTCATATTTCTAAAAGAAGAAATAATTTTCTACTACTTGAATGTAAGATTTATACAACTTAAGTCCTCTCGGGTTCCCTAACGTCGCTACTAAAGCAACATCATATAAACCATTTACATGCATAAGATATTCATGGAATCATGAGGTTAAAAGATCTACATTCATTTTAATGCACCAAGTTAAATGTCCCTAACTTATTTCTTTTATTAAACATAGGTTAATCATCTAGCATCATTATTCCTTTTATCAACTCATTCCATAAATTCATATTGATTTCATCTACATCTACTATCCTTTATATCACTTTTCTCTAATAATTTAGGTAAGAGATTAATATTCATTAAGGTAGGCATTATCCTAGGTATTTCATTAACATGAACCAAGTATTAACATTATAATCAAGTTACTATTTTATTGCATTGTTTCATAACCATTCATTGTTAATAATTCCAATCACTAACCTATTATTTCTCAATAATTTCCTTGGATCTTTTCATCAAGAGAGAATACATTATTTTTGTGATACATCATTATATATAACTATATTTAAGATTATTTCCTTTACATATGGACAACATAAGAGGATAGGAGAAATAACATAAATACTTTCTTTTAATGCTAGTAACATGTCCAATATTCCACATTCTTTTCCCTTTCTTTTACCTAGAACTACCCATTCCCTTAGCATTGCCTTGAATTGAGATTACATCAATACTACAAGACTCCTTTTAGGAGATTAAAATTACATGAATACAGATACATAAGTACATCTCAACATATTAAAATATCCAATAAGAAATCTTCAACTGCAGATTTGGAAAGGAATATGTGCTAGGATCATCCAAAGAATCACGATCAATACCTCGATATAAATATTAACCATCCAACCATGTGGAACCAATAGGCCCACTCCCCTGAGCTAGGAGATAGAACCAAAGGCCCATACAGAAATTCCTAAAGTGGTGATAAAATTTACCCAAAGTCACAACACAAAAGAAAAGACAAGAAGACCACAAGGACTACCAGAGGCATGATCAAATTTGGTAGAGACTCTAAGCTACAAGCTAGGTGAGTGTCATCGCATAGCCCTCACCCCTTGGGTTGTCCTGGTACTAGCCACTCTTGGCCCCAGCCCCCGAGTAGGCACATGCGGAACTAAATGCCTCTCATACAGACAAGGTCATTCAATCATACCTACGCATAGGTACCTTCTCCCACTCCCATCCTTAGTCTTTACTAGCACTAAAGGCATGGGCGAGGCACAATTAATCTTGATTAGTGTTTAATTTCCCATTTCAATAATCTCCCATTCCCAATTCATTTATTTAGGTTATCACTTGATTAAATAACTCATAGTAGGTTATCCTGGTACTAGCCACTTAGGGCCCCGGCCCCTCACTATGAGCCACTCACCTAGTGTACTTAGGTTCCCTAACATACATATAAAAATCATAAGAACATAATAGATTTATCATCACGAATTCATATCATTTCCATAACAACATTTGATTGAGTTTAGGAAAACATATGTTGTCCCTAGTCCACTTGACAACCCTAAACCCAATATGGCATTCAGAATGTTCCAAACATATAAGAAGACATCCAAGTGATATTATAAACATATTCAGAGTATAAATAGATCCAATTAACCAAAAAAAAATTCTAATAGCCTCTGGTAACCATAGGAAACCTTAAAACTTAATGATGTTCTTAAACTGAATTATTTCAAGCAAGGATTAAATGCAAAGAATAGTCATCATAGAACAGTCAACCATATCTTCCACAAAAAAAATAATAAAGGAAATCGCTTTAGTGGAGATTTAGATAACATCATTATGGACTCTCAATTTGATTTTTAGGAAGATCCAACAGTGGGAAAGAAAGTTATGACTTCTGGTTTAAAATAGAAAATTCTGGTTAGGGTTCAGACCTGCCTTCACTAAAACGATTGTAATTTTCACAAAACATAATTAAAATTGACCAAACCAATTGGAAATTAAATATAAGACTTAGGAGAATCTATGATATCAAATTCAGATTTTTATATGATCATATCAGCCTGTAGCATATGAATACATTTGATAAAAAAATTCAGAATCAAGAATGGACAAGCATAGTCTGCCAAAATGTCAAAAATAAAGCATTAATTCAACCCTAAAAATAAAATCAGAGAGATACCCATTTGAGATCTGTAAATTTTACTTCCATAAAATCAATTTAGTAAAACCCTAGATGCAATTTAAATTATTATAATAATAGATCTCCAAAAATGGGTTGCTAAAAACCCTAGGAAAACACATGTCAATTCTTACAAACAAAAACTCAAAACTTTAAAATAACCATAGAAATGAAAAGTATAGATATAATAAATAATGATAATATATAAATAGATTCATAATCTATCAGACACATAAAGTAACTAAAATATTCAATCCATACCTCATGTCCTACGAAGGTTGAATCGAAGAAGGAAGGAAACAAAAGAGAAGACAATTCCAAACTTGAGATGCATCCTTCAAACCCTATCCACTTTCAGAAATCTCCATGAAAGAAAGAAATAATTCCATAGCAAAGAATCCCTCTCTCAACTACTTAAATTCTCACAAAAATGTCTCTCTCCCAAAAGCAAAGATAACCAAAAATTCTTAAAGACATATGCTTACAAACTCTCCCTCACATCTCCAAGTTTTCTCTCCAAAATCTCCATGAAAAGTAAGGCCATCCTCTCCTCAATGCTTCAGCCCCCAAAATCTCCTCCCTTAAAATGAGAAAGTAGTGCATATAAATAAATTTCCAAAGGTTGAGAGGAAAAGTAACCAACTCCCAACTAACTCTTAACTAAAGGGTATTATAAAATAACTTAATATCATACAACTATATTACTCAAATATACAATAAAAAATTATTTGTATTCATTCATACACATGTGTAATATTATCCTAACATATATGCATATGCCATCATTAATTACATCAATATCTATATATATAACCTATCCTCATTATTAATAATTAACAATTAAGAATAATATACCTCGCATTATTTAATATTTAATTATTAATAATATTATACTTTACATTAATCCCAAAATATACACCATCAACAATATCTACAATAATTAACATATAATCACATATAAATTATATATATATAAATACATATATGTGTGCACCCATATATATATTTCCATATATATATATATATATATATATATATATATATATATATATATATTTATTTATTTATTTATATAGATACATGCCAAATACCAAACATTATAATCTATAAGATTATGAAGTAATAGATCACAATATTATTACCTATTTATAATTGCTATAGGATATAACACTAAGGTAGAATAAAATCACATGCCTCAAAATAAACCTAATCATCGAAAGAGGCCATAAAAATCAACTATGAAACATATCGAGAAAACCATAAGATCAAACAAGGTCAACCAAAGTCAACAAGGAAAGTCAAGCCAAACTTCTGAAACACAATATAGAAAGATTAACTAAGAATCATACCAAGAAGGAGAAATAAATAAAATGAGTAAAAAAAATCATACAACCAAATGAATTCAAGTGGCCACAAGGCACTAACTACAACCATGCCCAACCGGGTGCGTTGGATCTGGGTTTTTGACCCAAAGGTTGACTGACAAAGAAGGAACCCTAATATTCCCAAATTGGAATAATGACAAAGGAAGACTCATGTAGGGGCCTTAGTACTATCTCCATAACAACAACCATCGAGGATTTGAGGGCATGCTCAGACCTGTGAAGCCAGGTGAAGTCGATTCCTGATACCTGCAAGCCTGCATCACAAAGAAGAAATACATATGCATGGATATACATATAAAATAAAACATTGCAGACAGATGACCAGGATTGATACATCGTGTGGACCTCAGCTATGTGAGTAACAACGACTTCATCCTGAATCATGAAAACACATCATGTATATATATATACACTCAAAGCATGTAGCATCATCATAACGAAGGTTAGAATCTCAAGCATTGTGTTAGTCTCTTATCAATACTAATAATAAATCAACATAATCAAATCATCAAGTGAGATACAAGATTCATCCAAGGTAACCTTAATAGAAGAAAATATAAATAACCACTTATATATATCTATCAAGTACATATCATATAACATCCTAACTATGTTCATAAAGGTCTTGTAGGTACTCAATACATACATGGAGATAAATACATACAAAAATGATACCTTTAGATAGTATGTCTGATATTAGAATCATTGAGTACTAGCTTATGAAATTATTATAAACAACTATAGGAATAGATCAAACAAGTATCATGTACAACTTAAGCTGTAAGAAAACATTGAAGGATCTTAATTCTTTCAAAAACACAAAACTTATATTAGGGTTAGAGGGGTATTACATCCTCCCCCACTAAGATTCGACTTACTCCTGGAAGTCGGGAATGTGAACTATATATCACACATTATCTAACAGAATTATATTATTACTATTCTAGATCCTAATTTAATGACTGCACACATTCTTCTCCTATCAAGAGTTTTGGTAAATCCTATCTTATTACAACTTTAGTGTAGATTAACTCAATTCAATTAGTAATGACTTTCAAAAAGAATTACCTATGTGAGTCTATCACTTTATGCAGTAATTTTGTTAACAAGATATTTGAAATTACATCAAAATTATTGTTATCAAGTCGAAACTCTAAGGTATTCATGTTTACTCACTAATATCAATATATTAGGAAATTGCATGTTTTACCAACTAAGATTATCACTTCCTTTCACAATATCAAAGTTCCTATCTATGGTAACCAGTATTAAAAAAAAAAGAAAGAATTTATGATATATTTTCCCTTTTGAGACATAATCTAACCCTACATAATACAACTTGTGAGACCTTATTACAAATAGGGTCCAAAATTTGTGTCCCTTACAAGCTATGAATACCAAACATAGAGAGGTATGTAACATTTATATTTGTTATGATCATGAAGGGAATACATCAAATAATTTTTATTTACTTTTGTAATCATGAAAATAAAACAATCTAGATACTTGAAACTTACCATTTTCATTAACACATAGTTTTATAAGAAATATTCCTTTCCATCAAAGCTTTAAGTAGAATTCCAATGACATAGGACACACAAATTTTACAATATACATATTCTAAGTCATCTTTCATAATAGTTGTAGTGCTTGATTTCCAAAAACACATTCACACCCTAGAGGAGATCTAAACAATTTACAATTTATTGCACCATTATTCATTGAGTTGGGATCCCTTCTTAAAGCTTACTATTTATATATGCACTTTTCCCTAATTTGCATGTCAGGAGGTTTCCATATAGCATTTACTTAAGATTTATTTCAAATTCTTTATTTCATAATGATCATAGATCCATCAAGAGAGAAAGAAGTATACGAGTCCTACTACTATAACCACAACATCTAAATTAATAACATTAACTACTGTACATAACTTTAATTTATACCCTTTACCTATTTGAAACATTACCCTCATACACTTTAAAATTTTGAGATAACATCAGTTCTAAGTAGAAATTAAGGTACATTTCTATAACATTTATTTACCACAACAACTCCTTATTCATAGTTGTTCAATCACTTAATGTTGTTAATTTCTTACTGCTATGGTGTTGATCACAATGTATACAAAACATGAATTTGTTTCCAAAATACCCATCTAGGATCCTAACTATTCACTAGGCATTTTGCAAGACTTATATTTAATAAAAACAACTTCCATCATTAGTATAGATAATCCATCATCGCACATACTCTTCCCTAGAATTTCTTGATTATGTTATCTTAAATCCTTTTTGTGCAATTTAATAAGATATGCAGAAAGGATATAACTTCTTACCAAGATAGGGATAAAAATTCCTCTTCCTAAATGAAAATGTGAATTATAGCCTATGATAAAATCTTGGGGACATAGGTCCTTCACCCAAGGGTTTCCTAATTGAGTATTTACAAATTTTCCTGATATATTATTGCCTTGTCTAAACAATTTTAGTCATGCAAAACTTATTTCTTAAGAGGGGAGAGAGAAAGAGAGAGAGAAATGCATATGACAGTAAATTATTTGTTCCTAATTTATTTATTTATTATTATTATTATTTTTTTCACTTCTTTCCTAGGTACATATTATTAGCCATGTAATCTAATTATTGCCCTATCAGTCCTATCAAGTACTACCACAATCATTTCATTCTTTAAAGATCCAAAAAAAATCTATTTCTAAGATACCTTGAGTAGGATAAAATTCAACTAGGTATTTGTAAGAAGATAGAGTGCACAACATTATATTATAGGTAGGATCAAGGGGTAATATTATCTACTACCATAATTAAGATTCAAAACATTTAGTATCCTTTAACTTTTGACCCTTCTAGGGATACCAGTACCTTTCAAGAAAACAAACACGAGTCTCAAGAATTCTTCGCCATTCCATTAATATTATAGGAAACATACACTTAACACATCATTGATCTCATTATGCAAAAACATAAGTAATTGTTAGAATATAACTCAATCATAGAGGAATAGGTGTGCCCTTGTAAGACAACACAACATAAGAACACAAAATGTAGCCTTCATTTCGTAAGATTCAAGTTTTAGCATAACAACATAATCCAAAAAGAGACAAAGTGAAGATACTCAAGGTTATGCATAGGTGAGCTATGAGTCCCAGAGTTCCCAGTGTAGAAACCTAGGGCTCTGATACCAGATGTAACGTCCCGCCAGGCAACCCAAGAAGACAAGACATAAAACCTCTATAAAATGCAAGTAGTGAATTTTTTAATTTTATTTATTTATTTTAACTAGAATAATATTCATCATTACACTTCATATTTCTAAAAGAAGAAATAATTTTCTACTACTTGAATGTAAGATTTATACAACTTAAGTGCTCCCGGGTTCCCTAACATCGCTACTAAAGCAACATCATATAAACCATTTACATGCATAAGATATTCATGGAATCATGAGCTTAAAAGATCTACATTCATTTTAATGCACCAAGTTAAATGTCCCTAACTTATTTCTTTTATTAAACATAGGTTAATCATCCAACATCATTATTCCTTTTATCAACTCATTCCATAAATTCATATTGATTTCATCTACATCTACTATCCTTTATATCACTTTTCTCTAATAATTTAGGTAAGAGATTAATATTCATTAAGGTAGGCATTATCCTAGGTATTTCGTTAACATGAATCAAGTATTAACATTATAATCAAGTTACTATTTTATTGCATTGTTTCATAACCATTCATTGTTAATAATTCCAATCACTAACCTATCATTTCTCAATAATTTCCTTGGATCTTTTCATCAAGAGAGAATACATTATTTTTGTGATACATCATTATATATAACTATATTTAAGATTATTTCCTTTACATATGGACAACATAAGAAGATAGGAGAAATAACATAAATACTTTCTTTTAATGCTAGTAACATGTCCAATATTCCACATTCTTTTCCCTTTCTTTTACCTAGAACTACCCATTCCCTTAGCATTGCCTTGAATTGAGATTACATCAATACTACAAGACTCCTTTTAGGAGATTAAAATTACATGAATACAGATACATAAGTACATCTTAACATATTAAAATATCCAATAAGGAATCTTCAACTACAGATTTGGAAAGGAATATGTGCTAGGATCATCCAAAGAATCACGATCAATACCTCGATATAAATATTAACCACCCAACCATGTGGAACCAATAGGACCACTCCCCTGAGCTAGGAGATAGAACCAAAGGCCCATACAGAAATTCCTAAAGTGGTGATAAAATTTACCCAAAGTCACAACACAAAAGAAAAGACAAGAAGACCACAAGGACTACCAGAGGCATGATCAAATTTGGTAGAGACTCTAAGCTACAAGCTAGGTGAGTGTCATCGCATAGGCCTCGCCCCTTGGGTTTCCTGGCGGGGTGTTACAAATGCTCTTTCCACAGGTCATGGGTCCAAGTCTGTCAGGTGTGCTGACTTGCTCAAATGTAATTGGTTGCCAAGTGCTGATGAAGATTTCTAGGTGGGTCCGTTTGTCAGAAGGGGTCCCGGTCTAATATGAATCTATGGCTGGTGTAAAGGTGCAAGGAATATTCGATGGCCATGAGATTATGTGCCCAGCATTAGATCAAAATCTTATCTTTAGTGGGTCCGTCATTAGAAGGCTTGCCAAGGTGTCTGCTGATGGGGCGGTCGAGAACAAATAGAAGATTGACATGTGGAGACGGGCCCAAGATTAACAAAGTTTTGGTAGCTCCGATAAGTTCATTTTGGTCGCATATTTGTGTGATAAAATAGCAGTGCTCCAATCGATCTGGCGAATGCGTGAATGTGTGTATTTGGAGAATCTTAGAATTAATTAGTGAAGCCCTAAAGTTCTCAGCAACTTAGTGATTGCCTTCGGTCGCCAGTTCACCAAATGTAGGCTGGATTCTCATAAGCGGTTATGAGTATTCTATGAATCAACGACTGAAGGGGTTTCTCTTGTTCGCTTAATGTAACCAGGGTTATTAGAAAGACCCAATGATTTAGCAAAAAGCCTTGTTCACTGAATCACTTAACCAAACCAGGGTAAGCCAAAGGATTTCGCAAATTAGAAAGAAGTCTTTAGTCACGTAGTCACTAAATGACTTAAAGGAGGAAAATTTCAAGGTGGGTCCAAAATAATAGATATGCTGACGTGCTCGGTTCTCATTGGTCATGATATTTTGATATAGACTCTGACTTTTCAAGAAGGTTTATGACTATTGTAAAACCAATTTGAGCCGTCCATTTTCCAGGAAGAAAAGAATATCGACGGTCACATTTTAAAATGACTGGCTATCCGTTAGTTTTCAAAATTAAAATGTGTTTAAGAAGGTTTTGCTAGTATTTGATTTGTAGGCTGCAAGTGGTGAGGGAGCTCAAAGAATTTATGTCTCCAAGACATTTGCAATTGAAAGTAGATGATGAGGAAGTCTCAATGGCTGTCATGGGTCAATTCCTATCTTAGAAAAGTACCAGCTTGAGCATTCATGGCAAGACTTTGTGTAGGAAAATAGATGAATCTAGGTCGCTTGTCTATAGGTTGATGTAGTACAAGGATAAGTACGCAAACTTGAGGTTTGATTGGCCATATTTTTGCAGAGTTACCTTCATGATCAGACTTGATAGATGTAGGGTTTATTATTCTAATGTAAAATCCATGAAACCCTAGTTAGGTTTTTTGACTCCTACCTGCGTGCAGTTGAGTATGTATATATTGTATTTTTGGAGCTTTTGAGCTGAGAGTTGGACAATTTGTAGAATAAATTCATCTTTTCTTAAGGGTGATCTGTGGTATCATCTCTACCCTCTGGCTTATATGGTTTTATTTCTCCCATTGATAATTAAAATATTGCAGAGGTATTTTGTGACAATCCTTCATGTCCCTATGCTCCTTTGTTTGAATTATCTCTTATTGGATTAAAGCATATGATGTTTTTCAGTGATATCTTAGGGTTCCTAATCCCTCTTGTTTTCTACAATTTTGTGTGTTACTATTGTTTGATGTCATTTAGATGCTTTTGTGGGTATACTTCAGCCCCCTAATAGTCTTGTCTCAATCCTACACCAAGTTGCAGAAGTGAATGTCTGCTTACAGGTCATAGATTGTGTCTTATGTTTAGGCCCTTCTATGAAACACTTATGGAAGCCTATTTAGTAAGTTGCAACCTACTAGACCTAAGCCTTTCATTGATTCCATTCCTCTATACTGAGATCCAAACCCTAATTTCGGTGTATCACCTAGTAGGTAGTTTACTTTTGGTAATTTCCCTTTCCAAGCATTCCTTCTATCCCTTTCCCTCAAAAGATTTACTTTTCTATGAAAAAGAAAATTAAGGTGATTATCCAAGAGGAACCAGCCTAGAACTTGGAGGTCTCATCTCAGTTAGCAAAGGTCCCACAACCTAGAGATGATTCCCATGTTATACTGAGTTATCAAGACCAAGAGAGCTTGAAATAAAGGGTGCAAACTTAGTGTATAACAGTTATAACTAGATAAACCATCCATCATAGACATCAATTCTTATCCATTTAGTCTCTGCAAGATAGCTTCCATATTGGGTAGACAATAGTTATCTTTTAATGATCTGATGTTCAAATTCTTGAAGTCCACACAAATTCTGATGTCACCATTCTTCTTTCTAACAAGGACAAGATTTGAAATCCAAGAAGAATGCCTAATGGGCTTGATCATGCCAGCATCTCTTAACTTCATCAATTCTTCCTGCATCTTAGGTGCCAAAGTGGGATTTATAGGCCTTTATTTTTGTCAGAAAGGTTTTGCATCTCCCTTCAAAGGAATGATATGCTGAAACAAGTCCTCTCTATAAACCTTCAAGTCATCATATGACCATGCAAAAACATGCCTAAATTTTCTCAATAACTCAATCAAAGATTTTCTCACATTGTGAGACATGTCCCTACCAATGTATACCTTCTTAGGTGCCTCATGTGTTCCAAGATTTATCTCCTCTAGATTAGCATGATCTTCTCTTTTGATATTCTTTTGAACTCTATCCTGGTTATCAAAGATAGTTTCCAAGACAACAAGCCCCTTGGGAACCTTGTTAGTTTTAAGTTGAATAACTTCATTGCCAAAGACAACCTCTTTTCCTCCTATTGACTCAACCAAGGCTGAACAATCAAATTCCTAACCATGATACTAATCTTCACAACTCATAAACTTCAAGATATCATTATCATCATCAAAAACTTGCCAATTTTCAATATTGTCTGGTACACTAGGTCTAGCCTGAATTTCAACTTTAGAGATACTAGTAAATGTAATATCACTAGGATTGATTACTATATTGGCTAACAAATCAGCCATCTTATTGTTATTCCTATCCTTCCATTCAATATTGAAGGCATCAAAACATTCAATCAAATCCCACACAACATTCCTATATTGTTTTAACCTTTTGTTCATGGAAGCATACACTGACCTGACTTGAGATACTACCAATTCAGAATCACCAACAACACTTAAGCACTTAATACCATGTTTTTGTGCCAACCTCAGTCCTAACAACAATGCCTCATATTCTGCTATATTATTGGTACAAAAGAAATTCAATGTGAAAGAAAATTTGTAGGTGTTTCCATTAGGAGAAATAAGTAAAATACATGCTCTTGCTCCATCCTTGCAATTTTCACCATCAAAGTACATTACCCACAAATCACCCTTCACAAAATTAACACTTACCTCAATAGAGATAGGTGACAAAATAGGTTCCTTCTCAAGTATAGGGATCTCTGCCCTAAAAGCATTAATATCAGTATCCATAAAACATGTAGTTTCATTATCAGTACTTCTCTCAATCATGTGGCATACTCTTGGTTCTCTCTCAATCTTGACAAATTGATCATCAATCTTGAAAGTGGCATATGATAGATCACACTGTAAACTTCCACCCATGGAAGCACTCCATCATCTAGATAATAACATCCCATAATGAGGAGGGATGTCCACCACCAAAACACTCACAGTGAATTCTTTCTTTGGATAGGCTACCAATCTATAAGGTATTGCATTTATAGTGCCAATAACTAGTACTTCTCTTTCATCCATTGCACAACATCTTCCTTGCACTGTATCAACTTTAAGGCCCAACTTCTCCATAATTTTGAAAGGCATGATAGTATTTGAGGCACCTAAATCAATCATGCAGTTTCTTAACTTCATTCCATTCACAAGGACACTTAAAAAGAATGGATCAATGTTTTCAAGGCTACCATTGATAGAACTGTCCAAATATATAGGAGGAATTTGAGATACAATTCCCTGAGTAGCAACACCTTTCAAAGCTTTATCCTGAGATCCATTGCATGCAACATCATTATTATGAACATTATCTACCCATGCCATAGCTCTATCATTGTGTTCAGGGATCCTCAACAATTCTAACAATGGAACCTTAACTGTAATTTGGGACAATATAGATAACACATCAATAGGAGTAGAGGGAGGAATCTTAATCTGCACTACTTTAGTATCTCTTTGTTTGTCTGATACATAAGGTGTATTGACCACCCTCATTTTTTCAATCTTAGCCATTGTGTTAACTAGCTTCTCAATCTCACTAGAAAATCTTTCAACTCCAACTCCTTTAGGCTCATAATTCTTACCTTTTACATTCTTGAATTTCACCATGTGATCACCTTTTGATTTGTTCTCATTAGGCTCTCCAGAGTTGGTACTCTTTATAAACATTCCTACAGCTTTTCCATTTGTATCCCTTGCCACCATGCCTCTAGTTTGCACTTGGGAAATCATTTCTGGAGTAATCCTATCCATCTCTTCTCTAGAAGGTCTTCTTAAATTTATTGGCTCAGAAGAAGAGTTCATATTACATGTCTTCTTAAAATGTCTTCACTATCAGAAAACACCTCTTGATGAAAAAGGGCCTGAGTGTGTCTCTTCACACTTACATCTGCTTCTTCATCAAGATCAGAATCATCTTCATATCCTAGATATGAAGTAGGCATGTTGCATCCAACATCATCTTGATCTTCTTCTTGATCTATCTCCTCATTTCCATAATCTTGATTTGCAGCCAAAGAATGTGCAACCACACAATGCTCTATAGAATGAGGGGATTGGCATGCAACACACCAAGATAGGTCCTCCATGACATTTATTTAAGCCTTTTGTAGAGGGTTAGGGATGCATCTATCATTGTTTCCTCTTGCAACAAGGACAACAGGCTTGCCATCCTTCCATTGGGCATTGTAGGGGTAGTTCTGTAATCTATTCTGCTTATTGAAATTATTGTTGAACTGAGGCCTTTCATTGGTAGGAGCACTGATGTTCCTATTTGTAGGTGCCTTCAAATATTTTAATGCATTGAGCACCTTATCCAATTTATCTTCTTCTTGCCTTCTAGTTCCAACATTCCTATCATTTTCTTTTTTGTATTTCTTGTCCCCAAACAACTTAGGGTCATCTCTTTTCCCACCCAATTTCCCTGATATCTTCATATTGTTCTCAATATTGATAGAAATCCTAAAATCATCTCTAAGAGTTCTTGGTTCCTTATCCCTCAACAAGTATCCCATATTTCCATCAAATGCATTAAAGTATGTGGTCAGACAGACATTGTCATCTAACTGCATAACTTGAAACAACTTATGCATACCCTTCTAAAATCTCATATTGAACTCAATTGCAGATTCATTCTGATTTTTCCTTATGGTATTGCATTCATTCAACATGAAACTAACATTAGGCCTATCACCATATTTCTCTTTAAAACATCTCTCAAAAGAATCCCAAGTGTCAATACATTTATCAGGAAGTCTCTTAAACCAATCTCTAGCATCCTCCACCAAAGATTGAACAAATAATTTCATGACTACATCCTCCTGCTGAACCTCACAATCATTAAGCATATCAACAAATAGCCTAAGATGTTCCTCACAACTAATAGCATTGTTACCAGCAAACTTAGGTACCTTATCTCTTATATCAGTTGGAAAAGCATTCGGGTAGCCAAGAATTCCATCAAAAATAATTTACCTATAGCCTTCTTATTGCATAGGTCTTCTTTGAAAACTTGAACTAGTGTTAACCCTAGGATCAACATTTACATTTACATTTCCATCTACTTGTGCATTTGACTGTTGTCTAGGATTAATACCTATCCTAGCAGATGAAGAAGGAAATGAACTAGTAGTAGCATTACTAAGTGGAATAGTAGTAGTCATAGATGGCATACCTAGTTTAGTAGCAGATGGACCAAGAGCATTTGCAGATGAAGCCTTCAAGAACTGGATCTTTCTTCTCTTTTCTACAATGGAGGCTTCAATTTCAGCCTTTTCTAATTCTCTTGCAAGGTCCTCATCTTCTTTTCTTCTTCTTTCTATCTCTATGTCCTTATTTGAAATGGGTGGTGGGACCCCTAGTATTGTCAATGATCTACTTGTTTGATGTCCCACCATCTTTTGCTTTCCTTTCTCACCAGCGGCAATAGCAGGCCTAGTGATCTCATGCCCATCTTTATCTTTAGGGAGGGAAGCATAACTTTGAACCTGTCTAACCATAGGGCCCTCCTTATCAAATTCATGATCTTTCAGTAAGTGCTCCTGCTCACTCCTCAAAGCATCAAGATCACCAAGGACATCATGTTGCAAAGTCTTAGGAGCAGAAGCAAGCATCTTGTTTCTCTCCTTCATTTCATTAATCTTTCTAAGGAGAGACTGTCTTTCTATTAGAGCATTCACCTTTTCAGCTTCTCTCTCCTTTTGTAACCTCTTATGTATGGCATCCTGCTATGCCAACTATAACCATAGTGCATTTAAATAATCTAGATCTATCATAATGTCATCAGAACATAATGACACATCCACATCAGTGAGATTTTGATATGGGAAATGGACTTGCCTTGGTCTCATGGGCTCCCTTCTGAAATTATCCTCATCAAGATCTAAATCAATCTCAAAACCCATCTCTCTGGCTTGTTCATCCTGACCTGTAGGCAATGAAACCTTGTCTTGAAATATAGCCTTTGGGGTATCATAAAATTTATCTTCATAGAAACCACCATCTGATTTAGAAACTCTATCTTGTGAAACTTCCTCACTTGAGGAAACATGTGGTTCTCTACCTTTGGTATTTCTTTGTTCTCTTATGGGAGCACTAGTAGACTCACCATTCCTCCTAATCCAACTCTTCTTCTCCTATCCAGGTAACTATTCCAGAGTGACCTCTGAATTTTTCCTGACAAAGGACCTAGTATTCTTTCTTTTGTCCATGATCAACTTATGACACTGGTTCTAACCTTTTGAGTTGCCACCCACCAAAGTGGGAAATCTTTAACTGAATACAATAGGAAAACAAGAGTTCTCTTTGAAAACTTTTATCTCTAAAATCTCCCCAGTAGAGTCACCATTTTGTTGGTTCTCCTTTTGGTTTCAACTTGCAGGTTTACACTATGATTGACAATTTAATGTCACTAACTCTATCACCACTCCAAAGTCTGCAAGTAAAAGGGCAAATTAACAAGGATCAACAAATGAGATCCTCCTACACTTTGAGCCAAGATGCTCAGGGGGGTGTACCCTTGATTCACTTCTTGAAAGGAATCAATAACTAATAGACAATTATACCCCTTACTAATTGATTAAATATTTTATCATCTATATGTGTGTGTGTGTGATTGATGATGATGGACTACTTCTAGAGAAATAGATCAGTGCCTTAACCTAGGGCATAGAGTCATTAAATAACTTATACCAACTAAAAATTCTAACTCAAACATACTTGAATTCAGGATAAGTGCTTTGCCTATTATCCCTCTCACTCACATAACAAGACATCAAATTCTTATCAAGCCATGAACTCATTGAAATTACCTGAAAGACTTTAATCCTAACTTTGTTAAGAACTCAAAGATAATTTCACAATACTCTTTGTTTACCATATGCTAACTCACTTTGTGACATTAACATATATGAGCTCAATATCAAAACAAGAAGACATACACCACTATGAGATTAGAATTCAACTATATTCTCATCAAAAGTTGCAGAATCAATACATTTTTCAGACAACAATATGCAAAGAGAAACAAAAACCCTAAATCCAAGCTCTCCTTGTTCAGTATAATACCATCAACAAAAACCCCTAATACAAAAAAAAAATTCTGCAATATATACCCCCTAGTCATCTTGAAATCCCAAAATAGGATGCGACAAGCTACGAATGACTAGGGTTAGGGTTTCACCCACCAGACCAACTAGAAACTATCAAAAATTTATTAAAGGGGAAGAAACCTAGACAACCAAGAGAAGATAGATCCTGGAGTGATCCTCAATGATGATAATTTCAATGAGAAGGTAGTGAGAACCATGAAAATGCCAAAATTTTCAACCTGTTCTGCCACCTGCAAGATGCCTTGAGCACAAAGAACATAGTACAGACCGCTGTAGATGATCATGGAACACCCTGGACCACACTACAATAGTCGACAAAACCAATTCTACTAGATCTGGCCACTTAAACAATAAATTTTAGTCCTTTTGTCATGGAAAACCTTCTAGGAAATTTGAATTTGAATTACAATAGCTACCCCAACAAGGTTAAAAGTGTGACCATTGACTCTATTCATTTCCCAATAGATCAGGTGGCTTACATTTAATCTCACAATAGTCACAAACCCTTTTGAAAAGTCTTCAGCCCAATCAGTATACCACAGCCAATAAGAATCATGCACGTCAACTCCGCATAGCAGACAGGACCCACAAAATATAAATCTTTAATCGAATGGTTGTCGCATGATTGCATGGCTTGAAGAGATTCCATGTGATCACATGACACCCATAGATCCTACATCTGCTAGACCCTTTGAAAGATTTAGGCCCACTGACAAGTCCAAGTCACCCTCTTGCTTAGCCAATCAAAACATCGCATGTCAGCACCACCTATCAGAGGACCCACCCTCGTTAGCCACCTGAGAAAAAGAAAAATTGACAACTGGCATAAGATCTCATAGCTCTAACAAAAATCATGAGAACTTACACCAACCGTAGATTCTCTGTAGATGTCAAGACCCACCGAGACACGCCGGCAACCAGGTCCCACTAATAACTACCGAATCACCAACACCTCATCCAATCAGAAAGAAGCAGGTCAACCCAATGTGGCAACAGACCCACCCTTTTGTCTTTAACACACTGGAAGATTGGACAGCTGAAGCATAATCTCATAGGTCTGATAGATTCTATGAGAAGATATGCTAATCACCTGATTGAACCGTGACCAAGACCTGGACCTAGGGAAATATTAAAGGCTGAAACTATAGAAAAATTTAAGCACTGGGACTTAGGAAAAATTAAAACCCATCAGGCGCAGGACTTAGGAAATATTCTAAGCATATGCATTTTAGAAATTTTAAGTGGCCTAAAAAGGTAACGTAAAATTAGAATAGGGCCAGGGTAGACTTGGGGTTTTTCAAAGTAACGACTAGATTTTTAAATTTTGAACTAGCGCTTGAGGCTAGAGACATGAAAAACATTGCAAAGACCAAAGGGAAAGACCAGAAGCCATGAATTTTTTTTACACATGCTAACAATTTGGTTGGAGATGAACCCTTGTTCATAACTTTGAGCCTCCATTTCCTGCTATTCTCTGATCTCAAACACTTGCTTAATTAAATCAAACAACAAGTTCTTTGTCTTGTCTTTCTCCTTCATTGAGTCTAGGCTCTGAATCTACTACCAATTATGCTGAGAAGGGGCAGGTGGGTGGTAAGCAGGATGAGGTAGTTGGCCCTACATCTATTGTTGTGCCCTTTCTGCCCATGATCCATCTTGTCGGAGGGCCCTTTCATAATCTTGCACAAGGGAAAAATCATTTGGGGAATGCTAGATATAATGACATCCTTGTATTGTATGGAAGCTTGGGATAAAAGTAGGCCTTAGGTGGCTTTGATAAGGCTGATGACTATCCCATTGAGCATTAATCTTATAATAGGATGGTGGGTAACCTGATTGTCCATAATAACTTGACATGTCTACTCATGCAATTAGCTGGGATTTGAATATGAAATATTTGAAACATACCAGCACTTGATCTTTGAAACCAGTAGTCTTTTTGGAGTCATCAGATATGTAGCAAAATGACCTCTCCTAGGTCTATAGCTTGCTATTAGCATATTAGAGATAGTATATCTTCTAAAATGAACTTCTTTTGTGGTCCCACCGAGCGTGCTAGAATTGTTATACACTAAGTTTGCACCCTTGTTTCAAGCTCTCGTAGTCTTGATAACCTAGTATAACATGGGAATCATCTCTAGGTTGTGGGACATATGCTAACTAAGATGAGACCTCCAAGTTCTAGGCTGGTTCATCTTGGATAATCACCTGAATTTGCTTCTTGACATGAAAATTAAAACTTGAGAGGAAAAGGGATAGAAGGAATACTTGAAAGTAAAAATGCTTGAAAGAAAACTACCTACTATGTGATACACCAAAATTAGGGTATGAATTCCAACATAGAGGGATAGAACCAATGAAAGGCTTAGGTCTAGTAGGTCACAACTTATTGAATAGGCTTGCATAAGTGTTTCATAGGAGGGCCTAAACATAAGACACAACCTATGACCTGGAAGAAGACATTCACTTCTGCAACTCGGTGTAGGATTGAGACAAGACTGTTAGGGGGCTGAAGTATACCCTCAAAAACATCTAAATCAGATCAAACCCAATAACACACACAATTACAGAAAGTAAGAGGGATCAAGAACCCTAAGTTGTCATTGAAAACATGCATAGACTTGAATTCATTAAGAGATGATTCAGACAAGGAAGCATAGGGACATGAAAGATTGTCACAAAATACCTCTGCAATGTTTGAATAATCAATGGGAGATTACAAAGAGTAGAAGACCAGAGGGTAGAGAAGATACCACGGATAGCCTTCTGAGAAAGGATGACTTTCTTTTAAAAGTAGACTCCCTCTTTTACAAAATGTGAACTCTTTGAGCTCAAAAGCTCTAAAATTACAATATATACCTCTCAACTACATGTAGGCAGGAGTTAAAAACCTAATTAGGGTTACATAATTTCTACATATAATAATCAAACCCTAACTGCCTTTAGCACAATTACATTATGTAATTCTTAAAATATCCTAGCTGATCAGATATGTCTATATCCTTGCATGTACATCTACTAAGTCCACCTATAGACACAACAACCTTGACTCATCTACCCACCTACAACTCCACTAAGCCATGAAGGCTCTCAATTTGATCTTATTTCCCTGGGTAACAACACCATTCAAAAGGTCGTGCCAACTCTTTCTAGCACCTCCTATCATGAAAACATAGAAAAGGACCCTGCAGGTGCCGGCCAACAGTCACCTCCATCGCTCTCTCAACCATAACCATCCTGAGAATTTAATTCCTGAGCTAACCAATATCATGCATAGACGAAAAGAGCAAAACCTTAGCAAAACTTTCATAGGAATTTTGAATTTAAATGCTAATGGCTAGTAGGTCTAAAATTAAAACATAACTATTGATCTCATGCATTTCTCGATAGATGAATGGCCATGATACACTGAGAAAATAACTTAAAATCCCCCTCTAAAAAGTCAAAACCATTGTGGAAGTCAATAGCTAATCGAAAGTGAGCAAATCAGCATCTCTGACAACCATGGACCCACTGCAACTGAGATTCCAATCTAACGGCGGGCGCAAGATCTCAAAGCCTTGAAATATTCCTTCAAATCATGTGCCAGTTATTGATCCCTTTAAAACTAGGACCCTACTAACACACGGGTCCACCTGTAAGTCTTTGTCATCACTCGACAACCAATCAAAACATGGCAACTCAGCACACCTAGAAACATGATCCCACCATCTTGTTATCCTTTCCGCCAATGAGAATCATTCATTTCGGCATGACTTGGCATGGACCCACCTTTATAAGCCTTTGATCGGATGGTTGTCTCAAGTTCACATAGCTCTGATAGACCCTATGAAATCTTACACCATCCGGCAGATCTTGTCCTCATCACAGAAAGCTTCAGGCCCACTGACAACAGATCCACCTCATCACTCTTGTCCAATAATATTCTAGCATGTCAACTCCATTTGGTAGAGGACCCACCCAACATAGCTCTAACAATAGAATGAAATCAATGGTCGGTGCATAATCTCATGTGTCAGAAAAACACCTTGAGAAGATACGCCAACCATTGATCGTTAAGGGACTTAGTCAACCAGGCCCACTCTGACATATTATCCTAATCATCACCCTCGGCCAATGAGATGCTTCCATGTAGAACATCGTGGCAGTGGACCCACACAAAGTTGAAGCACTACGATGCCGATACCGTATCAATGGTTATTGCATGATTGTATGGGATCAAAAGATTCCATGAGATCATGCGATAACTGTTGGATCTTATATCAATTGAGAACTAGGCCCGCCAAGACAGGTGTCACCCTGTCGCATGATCGCATGGGCTCAGAAGATTCCATGCGAACATGCGATAGCCACAAGTTAAAAGGGGAGCCACCTTGGAAAGTATTTTTGGGAGACTTAGGCATTGTTAGGAAATATTAAAAGGGGCCCCGCCTGACAACCTAGAGACTTAACACATGAAGGTGGTCACTTTTAAAGGGAACATGCGTTTAGAGGGATTTAAGTGGCTCAAAAAGGTAACACAAAATTAGAACATGACCTAGAGTTTATTGGGCACAACAGTCACTTTTATGAATTTTTTTTTTTGACTACATACTAGGGGATTAGAAAATTGCAGAGGCTAGGAGACAAGATGTAAAGCCATGGAATTTTTAGGGTTTCTCGACAAGATAAAATTGTAGACTTTGGAATAGGATTTAGCCAAATTTGTATAAAATAGGAAAATTTGGGTAACAATATGAAAGCTTGGACTCAACACTAAGAAATGTAAATCAAAACCTCCATGATTGCATGCTTGGAATCCACGTTCAAGAGAGAATGAATGGATCAAGAAGATGAACAAAGGATCTTGAAGGAAGATCACACCACCATGATGGATAGATCTAGGGTTTGAATGATGAATCTTGAATGTTTGAACCAAATCCCTCCAAGGGATTGAATGCTTGAATCCTTGATCTTCAATAGAGAACTTGAATGTAGATGATCGCTTGAATGATTCCTTGATTGAGAATTCTTGCTTGAAAGATGGAGTTCTTGAGAGATTGTGACAAAGGATGGATATATGAAAAAGAGATGGTAGATGAAAGATGGATTGAAATGAGAGAGGAAGGCTTCCTTTTATACAAGTCTAGGGCACAAAATTTTAGAGAGGCCTACCTAGGAGAATTAAATTAACATTTAAACCTTAACCCCTATAAATGGACCTAGATTGAATATAATTTAAGAGTTTACTATTCCAAAATCTAAAACAGTCGACCCAGAAGCGGGAAATAAAACTTTTCGAAACTCGACATCTGGAAACTTTTTTATTTTGAAATCTAGACCTAGGGTCAAGGTCAAGGTCAACTCTGACCTAGATCAAGGTTGAGGTTGACCTTGACCTAGGTCAAGGTCAAGGTTAACCTTGATCTAGAAGGTCGACCTTGACCCTGAGGTCAAGAATCTCAGGGTTTCAGGTCAGGATGTCAGAAACAGGCTAGAAAGAGGTGGAAAGAGGGGAAGAATAGGGGGAAAAACAAGATCCAAGCCAGAGATCCCATCAAAGCATCTGACATAAATCCAAACCACCTACTCAGAGGGCTAAACTAGTCCTAAATGGAAGTGCTTCCATTTTCTGATGATACAGTATCCTTCCAAATCAACCATAGAATCTCACTAGAAATAATATACATAAAAAAATTAGAATAATTCTTAAGGTTAGGGACCTGTCCAAGAATAACTTCCTAAGCACCAATATTATTGCTAATATGTATACTAAATAAATTTCACGCTTCTTTTACAAAGATAAAATTAAAGAAAATGTGATATATAATCTGAGGAAGCCCTGACAAAGAATAAAGGATAAGGTCCCAATAAAGTTTATTAATTAGAAACATACAAAGGATAAGGCTCCAAATAAACCATATATTCATGGTCTCAATAGGTCATCTCTAGATGCTACTAAGGATTGGTTTCCATGATGGATGATAAAGGTCAATGCAGCATGGTCTAAATTTATTATCAATAATATCAAAGTTTTTGCAAGGCAAGAGTAAATGGTTTTCACTTTGAAGAAGTGAAATGGAGTACCATTAGGCCACCACATTTAGGATAATCTAATCACAATGGTGTCATAATAAAAAGGGAATGAAAAAGAAGGATAGACCTCTCTAAGAACATAATAAGTTCTCCATTGAGACTGGAAATGCTAAACTTAGTATCGATTTCAATCAAGGACATTATGCGACCATTCATAATAAAATCCTTTAAAATATTACTGCATTTTCTATTCCACCTCTTGACCAAGAACTCTTTTTAGGAGTGAAAGGTGATTTTCCTTATTCTTAAGGTTTAACCATAAATTATTACCCCATATAATTTATTATTCTTTTAAATTATTCCATTTTGAGAAATGAAATTCCTAACACAATCCTAATTTTTCCATAAATACTTGAACACAAATGACCTAGATGGTCTTAAAGGGAACTACCTAGAAAAATTATTACTAATAGGAATTCCAATCCATGAAAGGATCTATGTTTTAACCACCTTAAATATATTATATGTAATTAGAACAGTTGAGGGCTCATTATCTTGGAATGATTTGAAAATCCACTTGGATACAAAGGAAATTCCTTGCATCTAGAGATCCTTCAACCCAATATCCCCATACTCTTACTCATAGCACACTATGCCCATTTAACTACATGTCTTTTTTTATTAACTTTACTATCCAACCAAAGAAAATCCCTATTGTTCTTCTAAAGATGGGTAACTTAATACTGACTAAATAGCCAAGTAGAGGATTAGTAGATATTTTAGGATGATAATATTTTCTAACATAGATGAATTCTTCTTGCTAATAAAAAGGTATTGCTTTTTCCACTTCTTCATTCTTTTGTCAAATTTATCTTGAATCCAGCAACACATCTCCTTTAGTTTGGAATTAATATAAAATGGAATCCCCAAATATCTAACCTTGTGATCAAGGCCTCCCCACAAAATAGGATATTTGGTAAACAAGGTAGGAGGATGAGTGTCACATCAAAGCATAATAAATAGATTCAACATAAAATAGATCCATCTTATTCATCAGTACATCAACATTATGATCATAAAGACTAATCAAAATAGGTGTTTCATTCATAAACTAAATATCATACAGGTCTTCACTTGTGTCAAAGATGATGCCTTAAATTGGTGAAGATAACAAATCATCCCTTAGAAGTCAAAACAAGGCATCAATAGCCAAAAGAAGTATAAAGGTTGTAAAAGGACAACCTTGTCTGATAAATTGAGTTAGATTAAAGTTCAGAGATCTAACCCTGTTCACCTCCACCATTGAATTAGCATCCTATATGAGTTTTTTGACCATTTGGCAATATTTTCTTGGAAAGGCAAGTCCTTAAGCATCATAAAAATGTAATTCCATTCTATATGGTCATAGGATTATTCAAAGTCAATTGAAAACATAATGGAAGATAGGTTTCAATATTTTTCCTTGTTCACATGACCTCCCAACATGTGAGGGGATTTTATATGATAGATCTCCCTTTCATAAATCTAATTTGTACTAGTTTGACAACTTTTGGCAGGATTTTCTTCAACCTTTTGGCCAATATCTTAGTTTGGATCTTATAAGATGCATTAAGTAGTGCTATAGGTCTCCAATTTTTAATGAGTTTCTTGTCTCCATCCTTTGGGATCAATATAATAATGCCCTTATTAATATAATCACCAAGAAATTCTTTTTCAAGTGTCTCTTTATACATATCCAATAGATCTTCCCCTAACCAATCAATGTTCTTCATGTTGAACTCAATAAGTAGTCCATCGGGCCTGAGGGCCTTATCATTGCTAAAATCATGAATAGACAATTTTATTTATTCTACATAAATCTATTTTCTTAATCTACCTCCATCAATACCATCATACTTTAAATTTTAGTCCTAGCATATCTTTTTTCTTCCTCATTATCTTCTAATGCAAAAATGTTACTGTAGAATCTCTTCAAGGAATCTAGGATATCAATTTGGTTAGTGATACTCTTATTATCTTTTCAAATTATTTCAATACTCTATTTTTCCTCCTTTCATTTAACAACCTAAAAATGTATTTGGAGCCCTTATCTCCATATTCAAGCCATTTCAACCTGGATTTTTTTTTTAGCCCCATAATTTTAATATTTTGTACCCTTCTCAAGACATTATTTTCTTGGCATAGGGAATCATTATTCTATTTTTTAGTAGGGTTTAAATACAATTATTGTTTGTCCTTACATATTTCATTATGTAGGTCAATCTTTAGCCTTGTCATATCTTTATCTTTCTTCCTTACAACTATTTGGAAAATCCCCTTCCAGATACAAAAATTATGGTTTTAACATTCTCTAGAACTTTCAGGGCCTTGCTATTTTTATAAAATATTCTAATGATACCAATTTCCTATACAATATCATCATCTAGTAATAGTCTAGTATTCAATGGAAAATTATCATTTTCCTTCTAGGTTTCACCAGGGATTGTCTAACTAGATGAGAGAAAGAATCAAATGGTTTTTGATAGATAAAAATAATAAGAAGGTGCTAGCCCGAGGAACAAAGGGACTAGAGACACATTAATAGCTAATTAATGGCACTAGTCATAAGCATTTTAAAAGTAGTTTAACAATAGAATAAACCAGGTCTAATCTTCCTCTATCAAAAACAAACACCACAATACTTTTCAAAAAGATTAAACCAGAGTATCTAAAGTGAATAGTAGCAATTAAAATAATAGTTATAAGCCATGCAGGGCTATACCAAAGACTAGGCAAAATAACCTTAAAACTAGAATCAAAATAGGAGAACTAAGGGCCATGTCAAAACAAAAATAAAAACTGCATGAACACCAGCAACTAGTTCATTCCACCCAAATGTTTGGACATCAAGGTCTTGGCCCATTCCTCCTCCAGGAACAGGAAGAGATCCTTATTGTCTTCATCCGCCTCTAGATTGTCACCTGCCAGTTTTTCCTACACATTGCAGAGGGTCATAGTCGAAGCATGCATGCCCTTCAATGCAAATTTGTTAGTCATCATACAATGATGCTTCAGTTCCTACAAGTCCTATTTGATGTCAGCAATCTCTTTGTCTAAATCATAAAACCTCAACTTGAGGGTGCCTTTAAGCCTATCTTTGCCAGCCAGAAACTTTGGTTTGTGCTTGTAGTGGGGGGCTTATTCTGGTGATCATGGGGTAAAGTCAGAGGCGAGGTAGGGTAGGGAGTCTCCATAGTTTGCTGGGGGTTGGGAAGGGGAGTGTTACCAACCTTAATAGGACTTGTGTGATCATTAGAGGAACCCTTCATGGACTTAGTCGATTGAGAATCTTTTTTAGACAGAGACTGCTCTCTAGAGACCACTTCCAAGATTATTCTCTCTAGAGAGTGGGGTAAAGAATCAAATGGTTATTTGAAAGTGTGTAGGAAATTACCTTAAAACTTGTACCATAGGGATCCTTCTTAAAGAAAAATACATCCTTGTTTGAATAATATCTATCAAATATGCCACAAGTCCTGATGTCTTCTTGTTGAAAGTTACACTATGTATACTAGAGGAATTTAGCTTCATTTTTCCTGTCGACCAAAAGGTCACACAATATAATATTTTTTATAATTATACTCCAAAATAACCTTTCATCACCTTTACATCCAAACTTGGCCCCACTAGATTTATCAACAGGTATTCCTACCATGTTAAGGTCAATCCCAAGAATCCATGGGACATCTTCTAGATGAGTTAGCTACTTCCATAGTTCAATCCTCTCGCAATAGTCAGTGGAAGAATATATAGAGTACATTCCTATCTCCATATCCATGTGCTTCAAAAGAGTTTGTATTAGTCTATTACAAAGAGACCATCCCTACTTGACAAACTTGGCAATCTATTTAGTCTTTTTTTAACTCATCATAATGCTTATATCTCCCTTACCCTTACTATGATTGGTATTAAAATAGACTACATCTTTCTATAAGCATTTCAAGTAAATCTCAAGGTAAAATTGAAATTTATTTAGTTCTTGTAGTAGGAGGATATATACATTCAAGTGAGATGCAATTATACTTTTGACTACATACTTCCTATCTTAGGATGCCAATCCCCTAATATTCTAAGATATGTAATTAAACTCCATTAGAAACTTAAAGTTGAATTTCTATCAACACCTTTAAATATTGGTAGTACTTGTGTAGCTATCCTATAGGCCCTCTCATGGAAAACCTACTTGTAATAAACCCACTAGGTATGCCTCTTTTATTTTTGAGCACATAGACATGTTCTACCCTTAATGTTGTTGAAATATCTCTTCTAACCCTATTTTTCCTTTTAGGACCAACTCAACCCTTAAATTTTTCTAAAATATTCTCTCTAGTGACATATAGCAAAAGAATATGAATGGTAATATTTCTATATGGAACAATAGCCCCTAAAATTTCTTTATCATAGTTAGGCTCATCATGGGTATTTACCTCGTTCCATCAAATGTTAAGGACAAGCCCACAATCATGGATAAAGGGTTCTCCATCCTTATTATGAAATTGAGAACATATACAAGAGGATAAAGGGGGAACAACCATTTTCTCAATAGTTTATTAAGGTTGAACATTAGGATAAGAAAACTGATACTGTAAAGAACATGGATTGTGCTCCATTCCAAGGTGATTAGACTTGCTTTCCTCTTCTCTAGTGATCATTCCTATGTTATAACCTTGGGTTGGGGCCTCCTTATACAAGATTATGGTCTCGTCACTAATAGGGAGGAGATTATTAGATATCATCCCATTAAAGATTTTTGAAGAAGGGTAACAGCACAAAGTTGTGTCATGTTTCAGGCTAACTTGTCAGCACAGCTGAATTTGAGTGTTTCTAACTAATTTTTTTTTTTTTCAAACATATGCTCTATCTAGATTTATTCAAGCTAAGTTAGATAAGTGCTTCAACTTTCCAATTGGAAATATCTATTAAATGCATGTTTTATACCAATCATTAAAGAAATAAAATTATTTTAGAAAAGTGATGTTTCAATAACTCCTCTTTTTAATGATATTTTTTTAAAAATATAAAAATACCCTTTTTATAGCACAAAGTCAAGATTATCATCACATAAATTTTTTAGTATTTAAATTAGATCTAATATATTATAATTTTAAAATATTGCAAGTAGGTATTTTAACATTCAAGAACAAGATGCTTATGTTAGGCCAATTTTCTGTCATAGCAAAAATCTTGTGAAATTGGCCTGTTCCATGCAATGTGTTTGTCAAGTGTCCTACCTCATGCTCTTTACTATGTCACCTTGCTCTGGTCCAATTTGCATGTGTTGAATCACCGAATCCAGGAAGTTATTCAAAGTTTAGGGTCTGTTGGAAATATTGTCAAAATTTGCCACAGTGTCGAAAACCCACAGTGTTTACAAAAATCCATGATGTTTTCAATCTTTTTCCTATAACCTACATTGTTTTCGACCCCTTTGTCTTCTAGCTTTGTGCACTTATCTATTGATGTGTCAGAAATTTTGTGTGTTTTTCATCCTCTCTCATCAAAAACCCTGTGT
Organism: Chamaecyparis obtusa; assembly: GCA_027943335.1. Taxonomy (NCBI): domain Eukaryota; kingdom Viridiplantae; phylum Streptophyta; class Pinopsida; order Cupressales; family Cupressaceae; genus Chamaecyparis; species Chamaecyparis obtusa. The sequence continues at coordinate 268,756 of BSBK01007760.1, read as the reverse complement.
GTTTTTGACCTTGCATGTCTTCTTTTCTACCGGCTCTCCTTGTTCTTTGTCTTAAGGGTGCAAGTGCGATGATGTGGGGCCAAAGGGAGGAAATCAATGGTCAGCATGTGATCACATGGAATATTCTTTCCCCATGCGATCATGCACCTACCGTTGATTTTGTCTGTTCCAGCGTTGCATCTGTTTGGTGGGCCCAGTGTCAGAGGGGTGACAAATGGCATATCCTTATTGGCTATCGCATGGCCGCATGTCAGGCTTTTCTAACATGAAATCATGCCATCACTTACCATCTATCCGCATGGGTCCTGACTCTTTGTGATAATGGTTGCTGTTTGGTGGTCCGAGGCAGTGATGTGGCAGCCTGCGATTGGCTATCGCATGATCGCATAGCACAATTTTTGGCTATGCGATCATGCGACCACTTACGATGTGTCCCTGGGGCCTGGTTGGTGGTGATGGGGCATCTTCTGGATGTGGTGGCGGTGTCCTATTGGCCGGCAGGCGGTGGTGTTATCTTCGTGTGGTGGCAGTAGAGGTGGTCATGTGGCAGCTTTTGGTTGGTTGTCGCATGGTCACATAGCCCAATTTTTGGCTATGCAATCATGTGACCGGTCGACACGTGTCCATGGTGGTTGCAGTCAGTTGGTAGTTACAGTGGCGGTTGCGGTGGCAGTTACTGTAGCGGTCTGGGGGTTGCCGCATGTTCGCATAGCCCATTTTTGGGCTATGCGATCATGCGACAGGGTGCCACATGTGCTAGGGCTCGTTTGTGGCTGTTTGGTGGGCTCGGTGGCAGGTGAGGTCGTGGTGATCTGCGGTTGGTCCATTCTAGCGGGATGGTGGATTTGAACGCGAGCCCAGGTCAGGATTTTTTGGCGGTGATTTGATGGCCGGCAGGGTGCATGGTAGCGGCTTGTCGCATGTTCGCGTGAGCCAGTTTTCCAGCTTGCAAACATGCGACATAACCTTTTGTGGCCACGGTCTGGCGTCGATGGTTATGGAGAATGCAAGGAGAAATGGTTGTCGCATGTTCACATAACCCATTTTTCGGGTTATGCGATCATGTGACCAAGCATAAATTGTTGCCCACTTCCTATGGCGGTGAGGTTGTGATAGCACGATTGCATGACTCGAGGTGAACGGTTAAGGAATATGATGCCCGCGAATTGCATGGTGACCTTTTGAATCCAAAATTTGAATTCTCAGGGAGCTTGTAGTGCTAGAAAGTACTAAAATTTATGGAATTCATTGTAGAATGACCCTGTTCGGTGAGAAATGACTGGTTTTCCATTTGCGGTGTGGTCTAGGGTGTGGTTGGATTGTTTGCAGAGCTTGTACTGTGGTGGTTGTGTGCTCAAGGCATGTTGCAGGGTGTCCTTTTGAGCCCAATTTTGTGATCCTTTGTACTTGTAGAGAAGATTTTCATGATTAGGGATTAGTTCTAGTTTCCTCTTTCCTAATTTTGATGTGTTTCCTGCCCCTGTAATAACTTTTAGACCATTTCCAGCAGATTGGGTGGTTGAGACCTTAGCCTTGGCTGTCTGAAGCTTGTTGCATCTGATCTTGAGGATCCCAAGGCAGCTAGTGGTATAAGTTGTAGATTTTTGGTTTTTGCAGGGGTTCCAAAATCTTGTTGCTTTTGGTCCTTTATTTTTAACTGTAATACACTAATAGAGGTTTGATTTGGTGTCCTTTTCTCAACTTTGTATCATGCTAATTGTATGCTGATCCTGATTGTGTTAAGGAAAACATTCTTGAATCCCAATCTTGTATCTTGTGTATGTCTTCTTACTTGTCTCTGAGCTCATATATGTTAATGTCACAAAGTGTGTTAATGTATGGTAAACAAAGAGTATTTTGAATTCATCTCTAAGTTTCTAACAAAGTTAGGATTAAAGCCTTTTAGGTGAATTCAGTGAGTTTGCAGTCAGGTGTAGAATTTGATGTCCTTGTGCTTGAGGGAAAGGGGTAATAGGCAAAGCACTTACTCTGGTTTCCATTGTGTTTGACTTAAGGTATTTATTTGAAGTATACAGTTGGGTGACTCTTAGCCCTGGGATAAGGCACTGGTCCTTTCTTTTGAAGTCATGGTTAACAACCACACAAACATAAACATTCATTTGATAAACCTTTTTAGACTTGTGTTGAGCATTGTATGCATCATTTTGAGACTCCTTTGAAGAAGTGAGTCAAGGGTACACCCGCCTGAGCATTGAAGCTCAATGTGTAGAAGGATCCTTTGATCCTTGTCAGTTGGCCCTCTTCCTTGTGGACTTTGGAGTGGTGATAGAGTCAAGATTTTATTTATATTATCCATCAAAGTGTGAATCCACAAGTTGAAGATCAAAGGGAATAATCCACAACCAACAACTTCAAAAATAGAAAAAATTAGTAGAGCTTATCAAAAAAATTGAAATTTTATATTTAACACTACAGGAGAGAGTTCTCTTCAAGAATGTGTAATTTTTTTTTTGAAAGCTGTAGATTTGATAGGGGAAATTTAGTGGGAGATGAAAACTGTTGATTTTGGGTATGTTCGACTTTGAGTAGTTATAATGGAGAGAATATGCATTGAAAACTAATTTTTCTTCTTTTTTGCACAAACTATATATTTCATCTATAACATATTTTGAAATTAAAGGAAAAAAGACTATTTGCATATACTTTTTGGGTGGGAACAAGACCCTCATTTTTCAGCATTTTTTAACAATTAAAAAATGGATTTCAAAAATAAAAAAAACTATGTGAATTATTGTTCAAAAAAAATTTAAAAAATTATTGGCATAAACTTCATCCAGTTTTACACATTTCATTAGTTTACATCATCTCCAAATTCTAAACATAAATGCCAATTGTATGTCATTAAAGTTAAAAGGTTTTTGTGCTATTGACCTTTTCCTTTATAAAAGTGTGACACAACTTTCTACTTTTACCCAAAACTATCATGATTTTTTGAAAATTTCTTAGGGTAAATTTGAGCTTTAATTATTGATCAAATTTATGATAGTCTTTTAATCTTCTCCAAAACTAATCTATAAACATGTTGAGTCTCTTATTTAGGTCCATTATCCTGATAACCAAAATCTGTAGTCTTATCCAAAACAAAAGCAAGTGAGGGGATGATGGGGATAACTTGTGCATGTAATATATCTTTAATGAAATGAGGTAGGGTATCAAGCTCCTAAAAAATGGAGGCATATTCCTCATCAACAAAAGGATGCCAAAGACGAGGATTCTTATCGACAAGTGAGTGAGGGGTCAAAGATAGTGTTAATAAGGGGAGAAATGAGGTTAACAAAAGAGATTAGACTCCCATCATTCAGACTTTTCTTCTCATTAGGGTTAGGTTTAGTAGGAGGATCATTGATCGGGCTATAATGAGCAACATTTTTCAATATTTTCATAAAAGATTATTTAATCCTTGTATGGCCCACTTTTTTGAAAAGGAAATATGGATTAAATCTCACCAAGAGTTCTACATGGTAGATAATATATTCCTCATCAAGATCTATACTCAATTGGTTTTAGAGATCTACACTTGGTTTAACAACAATTGATAGTCTAGATTCCATATAGAGTAGTAGTGACAAGGATTTTTCCTAAAGGACATTACCAATTTCTTCTATGGTTCTGGGAATCTATTTTAAGATAATAGGTGGTACATTTTTAACTAAAATCCACCTAGGGTATGTCAGTGTGCAAAACTCCTGATTATTGTCTTCAAGGGTCTATCCAATGGAACTAAAGAAACCACTCCAATAGTCTACAACTATTTAAGGACTTCCATTTTATTATGAGATTTGTTAAAAAATGAATAATACCCTTTGTATCATTCTACAAAATGAAAAGTGAAATCCTTGTTTTTTGACCCACATATATTGTAGCTAGTTAATCAAGTAATACCTAGAGGGTATACAATCATGATCTGAAAATTTAAGAAAAATGAAAATATATCTAAGGCCATCCCTCTCCTTGTACAATTACATCATGTTTTTATTGTTTGGAACAATGAAAAGTGTAGAGGTAGTTGAAAACTTATGGTTTCCTCCTCCATCTACTGTAGGATCTTGTGAAGTGCATTGTGCAATAATAAATTTGGCTTCCATCATTGATTGATTGTAGTTCTGATTAAGAAAAAATAGGTTGTACAAGGACTCGAAACCTGAACAAAGTATAAAAGTATAATGGTTAAGTTTATAGAACCTGTGCCCCAGCACCAAATAATAGATTAATGAAGAACAAATTAAGAAATAGACATATAAGGAAATTGACAAAAAAGACCCCAACAGGGATAGCAAAAAGATAGGACAACAATGAAAATGACAGCTACCTGCACTTCATAAGGTCTTCAACTTGGATCATCATGAGCAGCATCTTCCCAACAGAGTCCTTGAGGTCCCCCACATCTTTACCCTCATTATCATCTTTGGTACCAAATTTTTTAGTGTTAGCCTGAGTGCACTTTCCTATCCCTACAATTTATTTCACCTCTTTACCCTCTTTAGGACCTTTGTCCTGCATCATCTTATCAACCAAAATCTTTGCATGTTTAGTATAAGCCCTAAGACTAACGAGGCATTTCTCACCAATTTTCCTTACTGAGTCCTTGAGATTGTCCACTCTGTTATTCAGGGTACCAAGTATGTCTTGAATATTCCCAGCTATATGACCTCTATCCTCCTTTTCTTTAAGTCCTTTTTCCATGTCACAAACCTTACCTAGCATAGCAAAGAAAGCCTCTACTCTTCCAACCACTTCTTTCATTTCATCCAAGCAAATAGCCATAGGTTTGTCACCAAAACCAGTCTTCTTAATGATGTTAGCCTCACTGCAATCACCTGAATATCATTTTTGATATTGTTAACATCATCCATCATTTTTCTAAGAGTGCAGGTAAAATCCGCCAAGCATCTCTTGTCTTTGGGTAAATCTCTTTTCCCACCAGTCACTTTTTTTGTATTGTCATCAATGTTTTCCATCATCTTGGTACCAATAGGATCTTTGTCAATACTTTCCACAATCTCATCCATAAACTGGTAGGCATGATGTAAATTATCCTTCTCCCCATCTTTAGAAATATGTTCATTGCCCAGATTACCAATGTCAACTTCCACCCTACCCTCTTCGACTATTTCCTCCACAATGTTAGCCCCATCACTCTTCTCCTATTCCTAATTACCTCATCTTCTAAGGAAACAACAATTCTCCTCTTTAACACCTATTTTTTCTTATTCCTAGTGCCGATGCTTACACATTTTTTCCTCTTATTCCCCTATTTCTCCTTAACCACATCAAAACCCTCATCTTCAGTACCTTTCTCCATTTTAGAGTCCTTGACTGAAGCCCTTATAGCATTACTCTTACAAGGTGAGCCTTTAAACTTATCCCTTTTGAGAGAAAAAGCCTTAGAGGGATCTTCCTCATCATCCTTTGTTTCCTCTCCGTACATATCCTCCTCATCACCCTCTATTTTGTCACCATCCTTGATGTGACTCTTCAAAAAAGGTTTCTTCACTTTTTTGGTTTTGAGGAGATCATAACCCAGAACCATGAGGCCCTGGTGAGAGGCATGGTCACCTTTCAAATCCCTCTGAAAACTAGTAATGGTGTACTCCAAAGAGCTCAACAAATAAAATAGAATACTAATCTTCACATTATGCCTAAAGTGGTTTAACAACATAAAGTGATGCCCATAAGTTCTATTAAATCTATCATTGAGAGTTACATAGTTTATAATAGAAAATAACACATACCTCCATGGTCAAGAAATATATTTAGGGCTATAATAGGAGGTGTCCTCATTAACTAGTCTAAACTTCTCCAGCTCAGTTATGGAGAACTTCTCAGGCGCTTTATAAAAAATGCTTCTATCTCTATAAAAATTTAAACCCTCCATGCTCATGCTAGTAGCTTCCACTATTATTTCCTCTGTGACCTCCATTAACTAATTTCCCATAAGAACCATACCATTCCTCTAGGTTTAGCAAAACTACTTCGACAGAGTAGGTTTTCTGCAATGTAACTACTCCATGAAGGTTGTCATACCTCCTTTCTTAAAAATATCCCATACCTCCTTATTCTATTTCCAATCATCATAGGTAACATGTTCAAATCTCTTCTTACTTCCTCCCATATTTTCTCCTTGAAATCAGTTCGTAGAATCACTATAGAAACTTGAAATGCCACTATGAGTAAAATTGGCAATGGCAAACTTAGTGAAAAAGACCAAGAATATGTGCCAAATCAAACACATTGTCACCAAGTAGTACCTCCCATGAGGAAATAAATTTTGAAACCTCACCTTGTAACCAATAATCATCATTAAACAACCCCTTTAGCACACTTCTGCCTGCTCCATAAATGGACACTATCTATTAATGATTTTGCCTCAAAAGGCAAATCGCTCTTGTCATCCCAAGTCGTCATCTTATCTAGCTTCCACACCACTTTGGGAGCCCAATCAATAATGGCATTCATTTCTCTAAAGTTACGTGTGATGATGCATTCTTCAAATGAGATGATTAGGATTTGAGCCCTTTGCATAACATTATGAATAGCCCATGAGGGAGTAAAGTTCTTATTTAAACATTTTATAATGTCTAAGGGATCATATTCAATCCATAGTTTAGTATAAACCTTCTCTTTAGCCAAAATTAATCCTTGGAAAGCCGCGTTAATCTCATCCACATGATAAGTCTAAAATCTGAGAGGAATGGCTCTAAGGCCTTTATAGGAACCATTCTCATTGTTTGATTGTAGTTTTCAAGCATTAATTTAAATGTTTTTCCTTGAAATTCATATGAAGTTGACAGGGGAAAATATTTGGCTCCAAAAGAGCCATCTCCCATTAACATGAGTCCAACAATTAAAAAGTCACAATAAATCCAAAAAATCCAATGTTTGATGATGAGCGACTTTGTGCGGGGGGGATGGGGGGGAACCATTTGCATCTGTAAGGCTAGTTCACATAGATGAAATGAGTACCTAGTTAAAAATAAAAAATGTTAAGCCTCTTCCTTTACTCTCAACATGCATAAAATATTATAGTCAAAGCATACAATTATATGAGTGAAAAACCATTTCAATAGATAAATTGCATTCTCCAATAGTACAACCCTTTTATCTTTTTAGTAAACCTAATAATGTACAATAAAAATCTCAAATAAAGGGTTTTGATCAAGGTTATACAATTAACCAATTTATTCTTAAATCAATCTAGGAAGGTCATAGTACATTTGGAAAAATATCTAATAAACACTATAAAGAAAACCAATATTTTATATATTTTGTGATGCATAAGTTGAGATCCTATGATGGATGACAAGATCGCTTTTGCATGAATCTAAGAACTAAAACAATCTCGATGACATTTATATTTTTTTCATGAATGGAACCACCTTGCATCAATAGTAGTGTCATAAACTATAAGGGAATCTATTGATTCTAACACCATCATTGCATGCTAAAGACACTCTTAACATAGAAAGTTTATACATGAATAAAAACCCCTTAAATATGAAGGGTTAAATATCTTTATATCTAGATTTAATAATTTTCATCCTACATTTCTCTTACAACATCATAAAATATCATATATTAGTGTTTCTTAAGATTTTCTGATAATTTTTCATGAAATTTATGGCAATCTCACAAATGACTCCAACGTTATTTCATAGTTTGGTCATACAAAATAGAAGTTTACATCCATATGTACTCTATGCGCGTGTGTGAGCAAGCGCATATGTACAATAAAATCTATATAAAATACAACTTCATTAAACCTAGATCTTAAAATAAATTGTCCTCCAAAATAAACCTTGTGAAAATTAGAAAAATTCACATCTTATTGCGATATCGCAACACTCATTTATTTAACCTTTCGATTCCTGATTTTTCTTAACACCAGTTTCTTGAATCTTATGTTACTATAGGTTGTGCCAATATGTTCATCGAGAATCGATAGACCTTGAAAGTACTTACCCCGATAACATTAGTTATGTTGATGACATTCATCAGGGAAGCTCTTGCCCATAAAACTATCTCTCTTTGGCATCCATCGATGTAAGTCTTACTGATAGCCTCATCAGCTATCAGCAAGACAAATAAATCCTCGGACTATTTTTAGTAAATCAATTTTGTGCGTAATCTGCCAAAGAAATTTCTGAAAATGAGAGTTTTACAGTATTCGATATTTTTTAGTTCTAAATGATCCTTCTCCAAATTATTTCTTATCTTTGTGAAAAACCATTTCATCGCTACCAAAAATATCTCAAGCCTCATTTTATTCTGCAAACTCATCAAACTTGACGAATTTCACCGTATTGGGTGAAAGATTTAATTTTACTTGTAAAAATGTTTCTCACATCGAGAAAAACCCATATCTATGCGGCCATTAACATTTCCCTTAGAAATATCAATCAAATGTATGTTAAGGTCTTAATTGTGTCAACATTGTGAATCAAAGAATATATGATCTTCAAGAGTAGAATGTTGTGTATCTATAGTTCTTTATATTGAAGATGACTTTGAAGTTATTTGGATTCTGGGTAAGGTCAAATAAGTGTTCCCACTTTTTAGCCAACTTTGGCATTGAATTGAATATTCTAAAAAAAAATTTTCACTTTCGAATGCATATTACGACAAAACCATCAAGAATACAAAGATAATATAAACTAGTTATTTTTAGCATCATTTTCTAGTTTCTAAATATAATTTTATTTTTTTAAAATTGGAATTTATTTGTGTTCGTTTTTCCTTCTCCTTCAGAAAGTTCTTTATATAAAAAATAAGTGTTTTTAAAGAGTGACAATCACTTGTTTCAACATAACTTTTGTTTGAAAAATGATAATGATGTAATTCTTTGAAGGTTAGATTTATAACATAAATACCTACAGGATTTAATTACTTTCATTCAATTTGGTTTAAAATTTTATAGTTTATTGAGTTATGAAGTTGCATTAACTATAATTTAGACATAGGTTTCTTCGGTTTGATATAACTTGATTTTTATACATCCAAATTGATTTTTAATTTTTTTGATAGAAAGGTAACACAAATACCTATGGGATACATATTTTTCATAATTTTTTTTTCCTGATTTACTATTTTTCCTGAAGCATTTAAGAGACAGGTTGCAAAATGGTCAGACAACCTATGTTTAATTAAACTAAAAATAGAAAGTCACAATGAACACAATATATATTAAAATTATACTCATTAGAAATATTTTTTATGATAGGACAATCTAGCTTTTTTGTTTTAGAATATTTTCTTATTTGGCTAATGATTGAGATCATGAAAGGGAAAAATTTTGCAGAATTTGGCTTCCCATAGCCAAAAAGTTCATTTTTGACCCCTTCAAATGAACACCTCTTCATTCGAAGGGGGTCAAACACCTTCATGCGAAGTGGGTTCGAATGAACACCACATGGAAAAATATGACCACTTTGGCAATGCCAATTTTTTTCAAGGGCGGTTCACTCAAAACCCTTTAGGGGTTCATTCAAACTCCCTTTAGAGGTTTTTCCAAGGTGAAAATGACTTCTCATCACCAAGTTTTATAAAAGATCCAGCCCAAGGGGGATTTGTTTGAACACCCCGCTTCGTAGAAAACCCCTATGTAAGGGGATACATATGAAGAGGGGTTGTTTGAATGTACCCCCTGCATAGGGTATTCAAATGAACCCCCTGAGTAGGGTGTTCGAATGAAGGCCCACATGGCCTTTGTGTAAACACACCTGTTTGTTCGAATGGGGTGAAAATGATTTATTTTTTACATTAGTTTTCCTTCACTGGAAAAAGTGGGAAATAATTTTTTGGGATAACCCTCCTATATGCATTAATGATGTTGTATGAATGAATAGCTAAATGATGCTATCAAACAAAAATTATTTTTTGATAAGAGGTACTTATGAAAGTTACTTTATTACTTTGAATTGACATCATCTAATGATCAGATTGTGTTCAAAGGAGAAATTTAATCTTGTTAGATGCATCTTCAATCAATTGAAGGGACTTGAATTGGATTTGGGTTAGTAGCACCTTTATCAGTTTTATGCTTGTTGATAGATACCATGCATCAAAAATATTCTATATTTAGTTGATTTGATTTTATGACTTAGTCCTTTTCATAGATAGCTCAAGAGGATTTTGAAAATTATATTTATAATTTCAAGAACTATTCTTTAAATTATTTATTTATTTTTCTAAAAAAGAGGGGTAAACATGCTTTGACCTAGAACTATGAATTGGTGAGGCCATAAAAGGAGTACCTCATCGTTAATGGGATTTGAACCTTGATGGAAATAACATCAATGCAACATGCTAATATTAGAATTCTCAAAATTATTGCATTTATGATAAAATACATTTAAATTAATGAAATATGCAAAAATTATGGCACTCCCTATGGGTATCTAGACCAACTAATTATTTGAAGCCATTTGTGCTTATCAGGGTCTTCTTTTGGCTAAACAACTCAATTGTAATAAGGTTTTCTTAGAAGTGAGTTCAAACAATACCATAAACTATATCAAAGGTTTGTATAAACCCTCATGGACTATCAAGAATTGGATTAACAAGTCTAAAATAATCATCTCTTCTTTCCAAAAGTGTTGTCTCTCAATCCTATTATGAGGATCATTTATTTACTAAGTGGTTTTCCAATAAGGGGGTTAAAATTAATAGTAAGACAATGTGGTGTACGCTTGATTCTCTAGAATCACAGGTCAACACACTTATCCATATGGAATGAATGAAGAAAATGAAAATTGGAAGTGGTAGTTTTAATGATGTCAATTAATTATGATATGATAGGTTCCAGAGTTATTTTTTGGCAAGATACAATTTCCAATGTGCCCAATCATGTTGACAATTCAATGGTTAATTATAGAAATTCATCCTCACATGGATGTTGGGTGATGTTGGACTTTATTCTCCAATTTCCTTCCTCTATCTTTCTTATTCCTTAGAGCTCTACAACACAAGATATTGATGGTGATCATAGGAATGTTGAGAGCAATGATTATGCTAAGCTTAAGCCTGAGAAAAAGATGTGGAATATATTGAAGTAAGGTGGCCTCATGTTGTATCTATAATATCTTCATGGCTTTGGCTCCAATATCATAGAGCATTTTTCTCAGGGTTGGAAGTATTGGTGTATCATATTTTTAAGGAGAAGGTTTTCATTGATGAGAATTTGACTGTGGTGGTGACCCTACTGCCAACACATGGTATGAATTTTAATAGGGATTAAAAATAATCAAACCTCTCTATTAAAGATTCCCCAAAAAAATGAGGAGAAGTTGGAGAACATGGGAAAGAAGACCACCCACAAGTCATCGAAATTGAAAAAGGTATGGAGCCATGTTCTTAAGGTGCTCATGGATTACATTACTTTGCATGGCTGGTTCACTCATTCATTTGGGCACCATTTTATGAAATTAGATCATTTTTTACACAATGTTAGGGCTTCTATTTCCTTTTACCTTTGGTCATCTCTCAAAACTAGTTTTAGGGATCATAGGAAAAATATTCATAAAAATTCCATTCTCGATGAGGGTTTGTTGGTGCTCATTTTTTATGAATTCAAATCCCTCCCCACCCTCTCTAATAATATTTCTATTTTTGAGGATGATACTTTAGTTGGGGAGATAGAGGATGTTTCTGAAGCTAAAAATTCCCTAAGTATAAGGAAAAAATTATCAGTAAAGGGAGATGCAAAGATACAGACATAGAGGAGGAGGACCATGTCCCCTCAACTAAAATAAAAACCATCCCCAAATATTGTAATAAGGTGATAAATTATGTGAAGGGGAGACTTTCACACCTTCCCACGCTACAGTTAGTGTTTTGGCTAAAATTGAAAATCCTAGGCTTGGGAAAGGAAATGAGAAGATATAGGAGGAAGGTACTGATAAGTTTATTTGAGTGGAAATCCTAGTGGCTCCCTCCCATATTGCTAGCACTACTCGGTCTCAAAGGGAATCCACTCATAGTGGAGATAAAGTTGATACCATGCTGGAGCTTACACCCAATTCACACCCTTTCAAAATTGATAGGGATGATTTCTATGATATTCTTTGCATGGAAATTGATAATTCCATTGATTCCTTTTGCATGTTTAAATGTCTTTTCCATGAAATAAAATAACTAAAGATAAAATGAAGAGCTCTAGGTAGTAAAATTCATGTCCTTCACAATTCTACTATGGGTACCACAATTGGAAATGATGTGGCTTTGGGTTAAAGTTTGTTTATTATGGAGGAGAATAAATTGTTTGTTCACTACCTTAAGAAGACTAAGGAGCTCCTTGAAAAAATAAGAGAGATCATGACAAAAATATGTCATAGTTGGAGGACAAGGTTAATAGTGGCAATGTATTTCTTCAGACTATGCTTAATTAGAGCCATAAAATTATAAAGATCACCTTGGAGTTGATGAATGGGCAAGTTAAAAACTTGGAGAAAGGCAATCTTAAGAAGTAGGTTATTTATATTGTTCAAGATAAATAGCAAGAGGCCTCAAGACCAAGTAGGAGGACCAAATGCAACATAAAGAGGAAAGTTGAGAGTACCCCTCTAGACCATAATCTCTTGAGGATGGCTTCTCAAAAGATGTCCAAGCTTGAGGTGGATGTGTCTAAGGTTCTTAAGAACCTTTCTTGTTTTCTTTTTCTCTACTTTGGTCTTTTCTTTTCTATTTACTATTGTACTAATTTTTATGGCTTTTTTCCACCTTTATCTATATCTATCTTATGGGTATAATTTTGCCTTGTTCCTTTTGTTGGTGCATATTGCTAAATATGTAATGTTTTTTATTAATGGATTTTGGGTCTGTTCAAAAAATTCTTTCACCATTATCAAATACTAAATATGTAAAAATATTGATGCTAATAATATTAATCCTTTGTACATTTCTATATCTTAAATGACCAAACTAATTTCAATAAAGATAATCACTAGAAAAATGATTACTAAACTTAATAGTGTATGCTTATTCTTGGGTGAACCCACAAAAGTGAGTCCCACTTTTGAGGATGAATGATTTTTGGTCGGACCCAAAAATTGAATTTTTAAGGTCTTCATACAAAGTATGGGTCTTCGCACAAAGACATACAACCTCTTTGCCTGAAGACCCCCTACACCAGATTTCCTACCAATCTTTGGTGGAGGGGTGTCATTTTCACAATTACTATAAACAAAGAGCAGTAGCCCCAGTGTTTTAGTGAACCTCTAGATGACCTCGTGGAAACCTCATTGACTTTTTCCTCCTTGCCTTCTATTCCACCTCCTCCGACCATCGTATTTTCTAGGTACACATTTTTATTTTTATTTTAAATTATTTTTTATTGTAAACTATATTTTTATAAATTATATTAGTTCATTTTTTTTATTTTTAAATAGTTATTTCATTTTCAGTCATTTTTAATTTAAAAAAATTACATTTAAGTTACAAATTTATATTAGTAAATGTTAGAAAATACTAGAAAATGCTAGAAAATGCTTATTCTATTAGGAAATTATAGAAAATTCTATTTTATTCGAAAATTATAGAACAAAGTAAGAAAATTTAGAAAAATTTAAAACCTTAGGAAAATTTAGAAAAACTTGAAACTTTAGGAAAATTTAGAAAAATTTGAAACCTTTGAAAAATGTAGAAAATTATTAGAAAATGTTAAAAAAATTTAAAACTTTGTCTCTCCCTATGTGCCCATTAAGAATCTCTCACCAAAACCCTTAATACTCTATCCACACCCTCTTAAGACTCTCTCTCTATCTCCTTGTCCATTAAGACTTTATTTATTTCTTGTGCTACTGTTTGAAACTAATTAAGACTCTCTCACCATACCCCTTAAGACATGCCCACCCCCTTAAAAATCTCATTGAACTTTTTAACTACTCTCTCTCTCTCTCTCTCTCTCTCTCTCTCTCTCTCTCTCTCTCTCTCTCTCTCTCTCTCTCTCTCTCTCTCTCTCTCTCTCTCTCTCTCTCTCTCTCTCTCTCTCTCTCAGGGGGTTAAATCATTTATTTTGACACAAACTTAAATAAATTCTCTGTCAGTCAACCTACAATTAACATATATAACAACCTCAGATCTCTTAGTTAAACACATCAAAATTCATATAAAGTATATGCAATTAAGAACATAGAAACAACAACATAGAGAACACCATATTTTATGAGAAAAATACAAGATGGGAAAAACCATGGTGAAGCTAATTCTCATGAAATGTAAAAATAGTTGTTAAGGTGACACTACTAGGATGATTATTATAATGGCTCACTGCCAAGATTGCACAATACAAGAATATTAAGGCTTGTTTCCAATACAAAAGGGCTCATTGTTGATACACAAGGTCTCACTTGTAATACACAAGGGCTCACTACCGATAGAAGAGTCAAAAATTAAAAAAAATATGAAAAGATATAGAATACACTAATTTGATCAATAGGCTACTAAGTAAAAACATAGATCTCTAGAAAATAGATTCATAACCACTCTTCATATCAATGCGCATGAGAATTAGTTGATACTTAATTTGTTACATACTTTTCTTTTATACAACATAAAGAGATCCATCATGTCAGCAAGAAAAAATTTAAATAGGTCACAACAAGACATTCCCACAATGACAAGGAACATAAACTAAGGACGACCTCAATTAATTCAACACACCTCGCTCAAGCCAACATGCTACATTATCATGAAAGCACTCGGTTCTAAGTGATACATTTAGCACATTATAATTACATGGCTAGGAATGAAATACATCTAGATAGGATTGAACTAAAACATTCAATCTAGTAAGATGGTAGATTCTACTAACCCAAAACTATTGGTGAACACATCAACTAATATGCCAGACTGTCTCTACACATCAACATGTACACTCAAAGGCTACAAGATAATTTTATGTTGACACCAATGGAAACCATAAATGACAACTCCATTGGATATCATCAACCTCACATTCTAAAGAAAATCCTGGTTGAAAAAGGTCTTTTATAACAAATTAGCCTTGAGGTAAACTAGAATCAAACCCTTGGGTCTGAGAAAGATAAAATGGATCAAAATAGAGCTTGAGTTTTTACTTTTTCTATAGTTCAGTCTCCCTCTTCAAATTCTCCTCATCTTGTGAACTCAATTATAAAATATGTCTAGGAAGGTAAGACTAATCTGGAGAGTGAGGAAAGACTAATTTGGAGAATGATTATATATTTGAGGATTTTAAGAAGGCTATGCATAAACCATTAGTAGCATATTCTAGAAAGAAAATTGTTTAAGACTCTCAAAAATCTAACGAGGAAACATTATCATTAGTTCTACAAAGTTTAAGAGAGAAATTTTTTTTTCAAATATTATTAAGCATAAGAATAAGCTTTCATCTTTTCTAAAGTCAAAGAGATACTCTCAAATTCTAGGTGGTCTTCTTCCACTACATCCTCATGTGGATGAACACCCCATGAGGAAAAAGAAAGTAATGCTAGTAGTGTATCTTGGGTGAAATGAAGAAGACATCTATCAATTAGATATGATAGCACCAAGAGTAACCAATGTAGGAGAAGAATAAAGGTTGTCTACAAACCTTGAACCAATTTATGATCTATTTGGGCTCACAAACCTAGACATTTTATGAGAAATATAAGATTTTGACAAAAAAAAATATTTCATAGAGAGGTTTCTTGAATTAGACTCAAAGGAGGTGGAATAATTTGATAAGTTCCTGATGACAACTAAGGAAAATTTGAAAATCTCTAATAAAGAGAATCAACGATTAGGGGTTTAGAAATCTAAAGCTAGTTTTCTTATATGAGATTGGGGTTCTAATTTGAATAAAAAGAATGATATTAAATCCTCATTGAACCTTAGAAAATTAGATGCAGAGAATCTAGATTAGAAGAAAATTACTTATTTCTAGAAATAGATAATTCTATTATTATAGGATTAGAGAATTTTTTATGAATTTTCTTTACTCTTTATTAAAAAATTTACATTTATTTTGATTCTTAGGGGCTCTGAGGATTGTCTTACAACAAATTTCTAGAGGAATTAAATTTTTAGCCACAATTTGAATCCTCTTAGGGAATTTTCCTTATTTTGTTCAGTATCCTTGGTTGGTATTTGGTAGATTGTTTCTTTGATTGACCTGAAGAAGAAAAAGGAAAATAATTTGGTTCATTTTAAATTTAAATGAGAGCTAAGCACTGTAGAGTTGTTCATATGCAAAAGTGGTTTTAGAAGATAATTAATGAAGCTTTTAAACATTAAAATGGTTCTAGAATTTAAGTCTCTTTACAACAAGTAAGTGATTGGACTATCAAATGATTACTAGATGAGCCTCAAATTTTTTAGTAATATATGGGAGCACAACGACGTTTCATGATGAATAGATATTGAAACCTAATTTCTCCTAAGGACATGATAGAGCCTAGATTTGTGGCATTTTGAGCTATTTTAAATAATTTTAATGTCATTTCCAAAGAGATGAGATTTATCATTAATATCTCACACATGAAGAGAAGGAAGAAGCTATTATTATTTTTGACACCGCAACATTACAACTAAGTTTTATAAGATTTTAAAACTCCTTATCGATTATTCATTTCAGCAATGGTTTTTACTAGATTTGCTAAGATTAAAAAATGGAGTTAGCTAATTATCTTAAGCCAATCAAGAATCTTAGTCAAATGACTATTTTGGGAGATGTCCTCCCAAAAAGACAGAGTAGAGTGATAAATACACTTAACGACCTTGCTTTGTAAAAATTTAAAATCATTCTAAGGGAGGAATTTATAGAAACAAAACATACTTTTAGGGTTAATAGAAACATTCCAATGACATTTCTCTCTATTTTACTTGTTATGGGTGTGTCTAAAATAGATTCAATGTCATTCAGTAGGCAAGTCTTCAAGAGAATAGATTTTGGGTGACATGGATAGAGTAGTTAGAAATGTAGATGACAATTTCAAGATTCTATACCTTCTTGATTTCAATAAGGCAGAGGATTTAACTAGGTCTTCCGAAGAAGAGATAGCTAAGATGTCAATTCTTTCCATGAGGGATATTAAATATTTTGAAGTGCATCAACCATAAATTTGGAGAAACATGAATTTCCTTCAAAAGTAGTTGGGTTTAAAGGTGGTAAATAACCTTGAGTAGTTGAAAGATTACATGGTGGAGGAAGGCTATGCTCGTTTTGGTGAAGATGATGAAGAAGAAGACAGTCTAGGGAAATCCTTGATGAAGGTGGATAAGAGACATGATAAATGAAACAATGTTGATTTGTAGGGGTCTTACTAGTGTGTTTTTTTTTTTTGTTGATAGCGGCCTGAGGTGAGAAGTCAGAGAAGAAGTGTTGTTGGTGGGCTCAAGACATTCTCATGGTCAGGCAAGGATTGTAGGGGTTTCAAAGTAGATAGGAAGAAGAACTGCTTTGGCATCTCAGTTTGAGAGGTCTTTACACTCCAAGAAGATGAAATAACACATTATTGCAGGTGAATTGGAGTTTTGCCTCTTAAGATTAAATTAGATGTTTGGTTAATTTTGGCATTCCTCTATTGTAGTAGATTAAAGAAGTTTTTAAGGAGTAACTTTGAAGATAATTTTTAGTATGCTTAGTGTAGATGGCTTAGAGGGGACTTTTGATTTCTAAATATTAATATTTAGAATGGTTTTCCCTCTTGCATGGGGTGCAAATATGGCGGTTTTTTGTTAGCTTTCCCATTTTCAATTTAGAACTCTGGTTTGATAGGTTTTTTAAGATGAAGAATATCTATGTTTAAACTCTATGTATTTCTCTTTTAAAATTATTAGTAAGATAATCTTGATTTCGACCCTTTATTGATAAAAATAAAAATAAAATATTATTAAACTGTACAATGTTCAATTTAAAATACAATATTTATACAACAAATATAAACATAGCACATGTCAAACCACTAAACATACATGAACCACTTTTCACCATGACAAGCTTGTAATCGATCAAATATGATTTCTGAAATAAAGTTATTCTTTATGTATGTAACTAACATTTTAACCACGAGTGAGTATCATCCAATCAACAACAAAAACATTCGTCACTTCAATAATACAACTGAAACCCTTAGAGGTTCCTTTCACCAAACATATAAAACTTTATGTAAACAGTTACTTGGATTCTACTTATGCATACTTGGGACATCATCGTCTAAATTCCACAAGGTGATGTAGTTATAGTCCCACAAGAACTCTTCGCTGTCTGACAAGACATTCACTGGAGAATCTGAAACAGCAGAACAGCAGCCGATTGAGCTCTGTTGGACCATGTTTCCTGCATATTCATCTGCTACCATGCCACTCAGTGGATCCATATCAGATGATTTCTTTATGAACTTCTGGTTTATTTCTTCACAATTGAAGAAGGCTCGATAACAATCATGTAACTTACAACCATCACAGCCAGGCTGATTTAGAGTCGTGGGTATATTCGATTCTGCATAACAATCCTTCGTTGCCGTCATTTCCTGATCCTCAAAGCTTTTGCTGCTACAAGGCTGATTATCCTTTCTTACTGCCTTCACTTCTGCTGGAGTTTCGGAAATTGGTGGGCATGTATAACTCCGAGCCAGCTCTCGAGACATTTTCTTGATATGGCTTCTCCAATGATTTTTTATCTCGTTGTCTGTTCTTCCTGGTAAATTCTCGGCAATGCGAGACCATCTGCAGAAATATGTAAACACAAGACAGTACAAGTAATGCCAGACTTTCAAAAATTATTTGACTGTCAGATATAGAATAACCCATACAATAATCCAGATAGTACCTGAAAATGGCATTACCTGTTTCCCCATTTATTATGCAATTCAATGATTAAACGATCTTCCTCGGGAGTAATAGTTCCATGCTTAAGATCTGGGCGCAGATAATTGAGCCACCTCATTCTGCAGCTTTTGCCATCTCTCTGCAAACCTGCGAGCTTGGAAAGTGAAGTCCAACGAGCAGCACCATATTGTCTTACATAGGCAATCAACTTGGTATCTTCCTCTATTGTCCAGGGCCCTTTTCTAATCTCCACTTCATCCTCCACACTACCCATTCTCCATGTGCCGCGGTCCATTGCTCACAACAGAGCAGATAATATACAAAATGTGAAACACAAATTATATTTTTCTATGCTTGTTTTTTTCTAAACGTTGATACACATAATAGAGCAGCTAAGCATCAACTGCTTTTACTTGTTCTAGAAATGTCGATATTGCCCTATTTGTATGAGCTGGAAAGGTTTAGAGGATTAAATTCATTAAAAGAAGTAAATTAACAAACAATTTCTAAACTATATTCTTTTAAACTGAAAGGATAGTATAATAATATAACAATAAGTATATTCACACCGTACTGCAATCAAACACAATCTAGAAATCCACACTCTCTGGGCCACAATCAACGTGTAAAATATTGTTCCATTTTTGAGCGAAGAGCACGTATACATATCCTATCATACGAATCCTGCGCAACAGCGACAGAGAAAATTTTCTTCCACAATGTTGATTTTCTATTTTTGAAGTACAACTGAGTGGTGGGAACAACGCCACGGTATCTTGACAAATAAGAAACATACTCGTGTCTGACATTGAAATCAAGAAACATTTTTTTAATTAAAAGAAAGTGATAGCAAAATCTAATTGTGGTATAATCTGAAAAAATCTATGCTTTTTTAAAATTTATTAGTCGCGTCGTACATATTTTTCAATCTGTCGTCCCTTGTATGCCTTAAATTTTGTCCTTGTGGGTGTCAGCTGTTCTCGTTTAGCTTTCACGGGTATTTATGTCCTGAACACATCATTTGGTCACATTTGCCTTGCACAGATATCGGTTCAAATATCAGCCACATATCTGTTCTACTATTCTCGATATTGTATGTCATTTGACGCCGTAATTGCATCCTGTTTGTAGCTGCCATAGCATACCACGGATACCCAAAAACTATTATAGAAAGGAATTGAAATATATAAAACAAACGAAGACAATCGAAAGACTATAGAGGGACGGTTTATACTACTTTAACGTTTGAACCAGTGTCTGTGAGCATAAGTAATTCAGCCGCTGTTTATCCTATTACAGTATATAAAAGAAAAGATTTACTATCTAATGTTTTCTTGACATAGTCTTGTTCTGAAATATTTCCTCCTTGTAATTGATGATATAAATCTCTAAACTTATAAATTATTAAATACTACTGTTACCATAATTTCTCTGTGCATGCAAATTTGGCTGAAAATCATCTCCAGACTTCTGTTTTCATCTTGTCTACCATTCCTGAAATTTTCATGGATTTATCTCTTGTTCTTTGGCCTCTGCAAATTTGTTATCTCCCTGGTTTGCAGTTGAAAAGTTTGAAAAACTAGCCGTTGTGCCAAAAAACCCTGCAAACCCTAAGCCTTTGTTCTAATTTGCAATTACTTTATCTCGGCCACTTAAGTCCTCTTTTCGGCATGTTCACTTTAATCTTTTGGCCCAGTTGCCAGTTCTCCTTTTCTTTTTGGAGGTTGTCTTTTCTTCTCGTGACTCAGCGAATACAACAATTCTCATAATCGCTGATTGTTTTTCGGTCACCGCAAAATATCCTGCGACCTGGCGGATGTTAGCTTCTGTTTAGTCGCGTGACCACTAAGTTCTCCGACAGCGTTATCTTTTATTCAGCGATTCTACGAACGCCTTGTTCGCGTAATAGCCCAGAGTTCGGCGGTTAAGTCCATAATAGTCAGCGATTCGGTGGGCGGTTAGCTTCCTTTCAGTCACTTAGTCGCTTAAATATTTTGGCGGTCTCAAATAACCGAGGGTCCCAATTAGCAAGATCTAGGACCGGCATGTGTTCTCATAGGTTTGTGTCAAAGCATCAAATCATGTGCCGACCGTTGATCTTGATTTGTCGTCAGAGCTTCGTTCGATGGGTCCTTTCTGTCTGATGTGCTCGCATTCAATTGGTCCACATGGTGATGAGCTGGAACATGTCAGTGGGTCCTGATCCTTTTGGAAGGTTAAAGTATAGCAGGATCTTGTGGTTGTCGCTACGCCACTGGGATAAGATGTGCACTTTTTAAGTTAGCGGTTTAGCAACAATTGTCCGATGTTCTTTCTACAGATCATGGGTCCGTCTGTTAGGTATGCTGACTTGCTCAAATATAGTTGGTCCGCGTGGTGCTGACAAAGACTTCTAGTGGGTCTGGTGTGTCAGAGGGGGTTCCGATTAAAAGAGATCTATGGCGGGCGTGTGAGCATAAGGAATATTCTCGGGCTTTGAGATCTTGCACCCGTCGTTAGATTAGGATCTTATCTTTCATGGGTCCGTGTCAGAGGGATTTGCCGAGGTGTGTGCCTACGAAGCGACCGGAGCAAATAAAGATTGCCAAGTGGCAAGTCTGGGCCCAGGTTTGATAAAGTATTTGGCGGTCCTGATGAGTTTCACATGTTCACTCATTCGCGAAATGATTTGGCAGTGTTGCAAACAACTTAGCGATTCAGCGAATGCTTTGTTCGCTGAATCTCTAAATAAATTGGCAAAGGAAGAAAGGATTCTGTGACTTAGAGGAGGTCTTCAGTTGCGTCTAGTCGTTGAAAGACTTAAAGGAAGAGGGGCTCGAAGTGGGTCCAAATATGCTGACATGCAGAAAAGCTCGATTCTCATTGGTCCAAACATGCCGAGATGGATTTTTGACCGTTCAAGGGTTTTATAAACTATTGCCAGGTTAATCTGAGCCGCTCGTTTGTCGGGAAGGAAGAAATATCGACGATCACATTTTAATATGACCGGCTAGCCGTTGGTATTCAAATTTGAATATGTTTGCAAAGGGTTTTTGCCAGTTTTTGATTTAATGGGATACAACGGCGAGGTAGCTCAAGGAGATTAATGTCTGCAGGACATTTGTAGTTAAGGAAGATGATGAGAAAGGCCTAGGTGGCCGTCATGGGTCGAGTCCTGTCCCTATTGAGGTACCATTCTTGCATTCATGGCAAGACTTTTGTGCAGTAGGGTGGGTAAATTCGGGTTGCTTGTCTGCAGGCAACATAGTACAGGCATGAACATCTGATTGGCCATGTTTTGCAGAGATATATTTATGATTAGAAATGATAGTTTTAGGGTTTGGTTATTCTATTATAAAATTTTGTAACCCTAGTTAGGTTAGTTTTGACTCCTGCCTGCATGCAGTTGAGATGTATATATTATATTTTTGGAGCCTTAGTGCTCAGAGTTGGACAATTTGTAGAAGAAAATTCATCTTTTCTTAAAGGTCATCTATGGTATCATTTCTACCCTCTGGCTTATACAGTTGTATTTCTCCCATTGATGATTCAAATAATGCAGAGGCATTTTGTGACAATCCTTCATGTCCCTATGCTTCCTTGTTTCGGATTATCTCTTATTGGATCAAAGTATATATGCATGTTTTCAGTGATTATTTTAGGGTTCCTGATCCCTCTTGCTTTCTGCAATTTTGTGTGTTACTGTGTTTGATCTGATTTAGATGTTCTTGTGGGTATACCTCAGCCCCCTTAACAGTCTTGTCTCAATCCTACACTGAGTTGTAGAAGTGAATGTCTGTTTGCAGGTCATAATTTGTGCCTTATTCTCAAGCCCTCTTATGAAATATTTATGCAAGCCTATTCAGTAAGTTGTGACCTATTAGACCTGAGCTTTTCATTGATCTCATTCCTACATATTGAGATCCAAACCCTAGTCTTGGTGCATCACCTAGTAGGTAGTTTCTTTTCAAGTCATTTCCCTTACAAGCATTCCTTCTATCCATTTCCCTTCAAAAGTTTTACTTTCATGTCTAAAAGCAAATTAGGGTGATTATCCAAGAGGAACCAGCCTAGAACCTGGAGGTTTCATCTCAGTTAGCAAAGGTCCCACAGCCTAGAGATGATTCTCATGTTATACTGAGTTATCAAGACCAAGAGAGCTTGAGACAAAGGCGCAAACTTAGTGTATAACAACTACATGTTCATATTGTAAGGGTCTCGATAATACTAAAGTAAAATTTTTTTTGAAATAAACAGAATACCTAAATAAGACAACTTAAAGTTTAGATACATACTATTAATGTTCATTGTTATAAAATTGTTTATAACAAGTGGCTAAAAAGTGTAACAATTTTATAGCATGATTAGTCATTGTTATAAGATAGTTTCTTTTAATTTGATGGATATCAATCTAATGAATATTATATGAAACTAATATTAATAAAATTCATAGATCAATTGTTATACGATCAATTGTTATCGTAATTATTTACTAAAACTAATATGAATAATTGATCTAGGACAAACAACTACAATTTAACAAAATGAATTGTAGATTATATGTACACGTGACTACTTACGGTCAAATTAATTTGTAGAAAAAATAAATAATTATGAGAGGAAAAAAGACTGCATTCATAGACATATATGTACTATATATGACTATAATGCAGATATAATTATTTTGTTACCTTATTTTTATTGTATTCATTAATGATTGAACCTTATAAACTCATGTCAACATTTATTGTATCAAATAGAAGGAAATAAAACTTTAATTAAATATGTGGTAAGTGGTTACATAGAAACTAGCAAAGGAGGTAAGAAAGGTAAGTTTAAATTTGAATCTTATATTAGGATTTAAACAACATGCTTGAAATATAGAAGCTTTAGATTGGTGAATTTGATGGGTCACAATATTGATCTAATCTTAAAGAATTTTAGTTCTAAGTTAGGAAAAAATATATTAGGATGAGTCAAATTTTGATGTGTATAAATATTATAGTGATGAATAGGTATAATATTTGGAGCCTACTATAAATAAAGAAGATGAAACAGTTTGATATGACATTACATTAATAAATTTACTAAAATATAAGGACTAAAATAAATGCATGGGATAAAAAATAGTATGCTATGTATTTATCACCAATTTGTTTTTACTTATGCTCCTTCTTAGGATGATGTTATTTCTTACTACATGTTTTGCTGCCATTTTTTCTCCTCTTCTTTTGTTATTCCCTGTAATGTTGTTTGGTAGATTGTTTCTGCTTCAGATTCAATGGCCTACAGTGGTGTCATGGTTTCCACTAATATTTCTAATAGTAATACTAATAATGATGTTGTCTATAATGATGTGTATTTTTGCTGACCCAACCCATTCTTCTATGGGTCAATGTTATTTTGATTTTAAGGATAAATTTACTTGGATAGTTATACAATGTCACAAGGAACTTCCCACTAAATAATATTCACCTCCTTAGGTTAGGATGCTATACAAGTATAAGAAAAACTATAATTTAAATTTTTTTGCAACCTAGTTGTCTCTAACTTTGTTATTATTGTGCTGGTTGCATCTTTTTCTATTTTTGGAGACTAATTCTATTCTATTTTAGGTATACATGGTTTTGGATAGATCGATAATAGATTGTGTCTCTTGCCCATTTGATTTGATTAAAATCTTTACATTTCATACAACAATGATGTATACTAGGATTTAAAAGGAGAATACATTTAAATTTGCATTGATTTTCTCCTTCAAAATGAAAATGAAAATATAAATTTATAATGAAAGGACTTGTACCCCTTATGGAAGGACATACAAAAAAATACATGCAAATAAATATTTTAAATATTATAAAATCTTATCTAAATACACAATAAATTATTTTATGTTATAATATGCCATCTAAATTTGAGCAATAAAAGTTTTAGGCATCAATTTCCGGTCTCATCCAATTAGTGACATGTACTCAATACGTGTAATTCAAAGAAACTGGGTAAGATAAACAATAATGATTTTTTTTTAATTCAAAATAGCAATTTAATATCTAGCTATACAATATTATATATAGTGTAGATGGCTTATTGTCCATTTAATTCTCATACATTCTGAAATTAAATATAATAGTTGAATAAGTTTTTAATTATGGTAAAAATAGGTTTTAAAGGGACCCAAAACCCTTACAAAAGATTACAGATTTAACAATACACAATAATAGAGGAACCATGGAAAAACATGCCCTTGAAAAAGAAAAATCTACCAATATGATAAATAGAGTAAATGGTAACTAAAACCCTTGACACAAAGATTAAATAAAAAACCCATGAAAGAAAAAACTAGGAAAGTGAGAAACAGATCAAGGAAGGTTCTTAAGAACCTCAAACACCACCACCTCTAGCATGGTCAATTCCTGTGCATCCTTCTTCAGGTCCTTATGCTCCAAAATGGTACTCTTAGCTTTCCTCTTTAAATTTATCATAGTCCTCTTTTTTGGACCTGAAGCTACTTTATCTTTGTCCTGGTCCTATTGAGTAACATGTTTCTCAAGTTTCCACTTCTCCAATTTCTCCACCAACTTGTTCATAAAGTTTGAGGTGATCTTGAAACTCTTGTGGATTTGATTCAACACAATATGTAGTTGGCATTTTCCACATTTGGCCTTGTCCTCTAGCTGAGACATGTGTATCATGTTATATTTATAAAAAATTTCTAGGACACCCACTATCTTCTTGAGACAACTTAAAACAAACTTCTCATCTGTTGTCCATAAATTTTGCCTCATAGAAACACCAGCCCTAGTAGGAAACCCGATAAGTCAAGCTTTGAAGAGCTTTGAGCTTTCTTCCAAGATCTTTCTATTTTATCTTCAAATCCTTAATTTCATGAAAAATCATTTAAAGAGGGAAAGGGAATCAATGCCACTTTGCCTCTCGATAATCATCATATCACATAAGTCTTCATTATCAAGTTTAAAATGAGAAGAATTAGATCTAAGCTCCAAATATGACTCAAATTTGTCTCTATTTTGAGTGACTGACCACTAGGAATGAGTGGTGCTAGAAATAGGGAAGGGAGCTACTTGGATGTCCACTTGAAATGCCTTATCATTCCCTTCCTCCAAAATTTTCTCCTTACCTTTATTAGACACATTATTTTTGGTTTTCATCGCAATGCTGACACCAACAAGGGAGGACAAAGAAAGATTCTTTTTACTCTGGCCTTTTATAGATGGCTTCTCCTAACCCTTCCCATAAATTATTGTCTTCTTGTTAGATTTGGGGGTAGTTTGAATCTCTACTTATGAGACATAATCCTCCTCATTATATTTTGTATCTTTTCCTCCCCTTTACTACCAAATTTAGCTCTAGATTCTTGGTTTTTTTAGCCTTAGAGAAAGGCTTGTAATCTCCTTTACCACACTTCATATCATCATCCTCTTTCAAAACATCTTTCAATCTGCCACCTGTGGTGTTCTTATCCTCAAAAATTTTGAAAAAGGGTTAGAAAGGGTGGGAAGGGCTTTGTAATGATCATAAATAAGCATGAACAAGTCCTCGTGAAGAATAGGGTTTATAATAAGGTTCTTCATGTGGTATTTAAAGCTAGATTTAAGAGAAGACAATAACTAAAAAGGAATAACTTGACCCTAACATTATGGTGAAAGTGGTGTGAGTCAAGATGATAGGTCCTAAATACTCATACTAGCCTATGGAAATACTTATACTAGGTTGTCATAATACTCGTATGAGCTTTAGGAGTCATGAGGTTTAGTTTTAGCACTTTATGATATGGGTTTTGGTCTGAATCTCTTGATTTTGTATCTTGCTTCATGTATGCATCTTTTCAACTTTGTGATTATTCATTGTATTGCATGAGGCCACTATAAAATTTTAATTAAGGTGTTTTGTGATTGGCCTCCATTGTTTTTACTCTCATTTTTCATATGGTTAAGATTTGGACTCATCTTGAAGGTCTGAGTACATAAGAGAGTCCCCTAAACCTATGGAATAGGTTACTAGAAGTGTTTTTATTTTCCAAATGGCATGTTTTGTGTAGGGTAACTAGGTACCCTAGGTGAGTGTCTCATCATAGGTTCCAAGGCCCAAAGTAGCTGCTAGGAGATCCTATGGGTGGGTTCTCAAGAAAGTGATAACCATAAAATAAAGTTGGATGAGGGGTTTCTAAAAGATAATAAAAGATATGTGAAGTTATAGTCCACATAGACCTGTTGGAGTACGGGACCATGAGTAACTACTAGGTGTTGGAAATATTCAGGAATTAACCAAGTTACTGAGAGGGGAGGGGTGAATCAGTAACTCCAAATTTTCTTCTAATTTTAACATGTATTTTACTTTTTAACCTTTACATACAGAAAGCATGAAACTTGAAAGCATTCACAATAATGACACATAGATTTGGTTACCCAGAAACCTTCCAAAAGAAAGTAAAACTGGGGTGGGGATGAAACCCACAAAGCTTTAATACTGCAGAATAAAGTTGGCCGGTTAAGGCTTACAATTTGATCACTTCTGATGATCTGCCCTGTTAGGAGCAATAAGGATTGCTAAATCCACCCTGTTAAAGGATTTACAAACATACAGTGAAGTATGCACTCGGTAAAGAGATTTATACAAAGACTGTTAAGTCTACCCGGTTAAAGGATTTAGTACTGATTCACCTGTTAGAATGAAACAGTAGATCTCTGCTTTGCAACTGGATTGCTGATTGAGATTCTCTGATGTACTGATCACCTTCTGTGATGAATTTGTCTTTTGCTGTACCTTATACTTCTGAAGCCTTCTGCAATTCGCTTATCTCTGCCTTTCTTTTTCTTTCACATATATTCTCCTTGATACATTTCATCTTTTTACAACATTGTTTATATACAGGTTTTAAACAATTAATTACAATCACAATTACACAGTCGGCTTGACAAATAAACATAAGTGCTACTAAGTCGGCCCAAATATGGTTACTCGGTTCCTTCAAACTGACTCGGTGACTTTCTGATACTCGGCGTCCACTGCATTACTCGGCATCGTCATGCACTCGGTAGAAGTGAAGGCACGGTTCATACTGATCACTCGGTAGGTTTTGAACTCGGTAAGTACTGGTGACTCGGTAGACAAAAATGTTACTCGGTTTTCATTGTCCTGATCGGTTTGTACTAACTTGCTCGGTTTGCACTGTTTGCTCGGTTTGCACTGTCTGCTCGGTTTGCACTTGTCTGCTCGGTTTGCACTGTCTGCTCGGTTTGCACTGTCTGCTCGGTTTGCACTGTCTGCTCGGTTTGCACTGTCTACTCGGTTTGCACTGTCTGCTCGGTTTGCACTGTCTGCTCGGTTTGCACTGTCTACTCGGTTTATATCCAGAATGCAAATAAGTGTTGTCACTAGTGGCAATTCTGCTTAATGCCAACAATCTCCCCCTTTGGTATTAGTGACAAAAACACTTATTGGCCAAAATTTATATACACGAATCATGCTTTTGATTTTTCAAAATTTGTCTTTGTTATAGGGCTTTATACATTGTCTCCCCCTTTCAATGTGCTAACTGTTTCTTATACAAATCTATACAGTATACATATCTCTCCTTCTATACATATCTCCCCCTTTTTGACAATAATGCCAAAGGTGCATATACAAGTATTTATAGAGAGAATCCAAAATTTGATAAGAAATCAGAATGTACCTTCATTATTAGTGCCAGGGTTCTGTCCCAACTTTCTTGCAGGAGTTTACATGTTTGTATAGCAATTTGGACTTCTGCAGAGAGTTCAATCATGTGATCTGCTATAGAGAACTGATTGTCATGAATCAATGTTCTGGAATGTTCAATGTGCTTATACATTGTATTCATGATGGGAAGGATCATGTGTTGGATGTCTAGTAGTGTGGACCGGATCCTTGAGTCTTCTTTCAGTAGATCAGACTGCATATTAGATAGGTGTGAAATTTTCATGTGATGAGCAGAGCTTGAACTTGGTTCAAGTTGTAGCTTCTGTATGCTAATCTTCATATCCTCATCCATTTTATTCATTTTATCTTTAACATCCTTTGTGAACTCGGCAAAATTGCATAGTCTGGCCAAAAGAGAGGTAGCATTCGAATAAATAGACTCTATGTTAGACAAAACTGAAGACAATTCTACTTGGTTAATAGCTATGTGCTGAGCAATGTGCTCAAGCACTTTATTGTTGAATCTCTTCTCGGCTCTTTCAACTAACTTTTCTGTCCCGGATGAGTCCTCATTGTATTTCTCAACTGCTTCTGCTAATTGTAACAAAACATGCTGGGAGGAGTCTACTTTAATGCCTAATGCATCAGAAAAAATGTCCTTAGCATCCTTGATGATTTGATACTCCTTGTCTCTCTCCTCTTTAAGCTTCTTTTGTTTTGCTTTCCTTTGGAGGATCTCACCTATATTCTGCATCTGGTCTGCTGAGAGATTTGCAAAATCTAATGTAGGAATCTCTATCTCTTCATCTAGGTCTATATCCTCAACTATATTTTTACCCAAAAATTTTATACTCGGTAGAGCCTTAGGCTTTTCTGTACTTAATGCTCTTGTAGTAGTGACAGTAGATAAAGTAGGGCTGGCTATTGACACTGGTATACTTTCTACTGGAGAACTTAAAATATTTACACTTGAAGATTCAAAAGCTGGAAAACTTACTGGTACAGGAGACTGCAGCTCGGTAGAAGAAATGGTAGCTGCCTCTGATGTTGCTAGGGATGATTGGACAAATGTGGAAGTTGTCACAACCATGCTTGAAGGTGTCTCAGGGCTGGATGTAGAGATTTTCACTGGAGAGGTAGGAAGGGATGCAATGACTTCTGCTACTATCCTTACAGTATCATCTACCTCGGTGTCTTCTTCTTGTTCATCACTGTCATCTTCAATATCTTTTATTATTACAGTTTCAATGCTCGGTTGGTGAAGGTGGTATATGTTCTTCCATGTGGCTTTTGCAGCCTTCACAACCGATTCAATATTGTTGATCAAAATCAAACAAGTATTGAACTTCAATGTCATCTTATTTTCATTTTCTTTTAGTGCCTTCTTTACTTCATCATTATTCAAGCTCGGCATCAACTGTCTTAGGTTTTGATCAAATATGTCTATCACAGTTTGCCTTGCATTGCTCCATCTCATTCTTATTGGATTCAATAGAACTGCTGGAATCTGTGGGGTAATTTATTCAGGAGAGTATTTCCACTGTCCCATCTTCTCAACAACAGCATCTTCTATTTCCTTCTGTTCTGCTTCCGATCTGGTTTCATATTTCAAGGATTTTATGTTACTTACTCCAGATCCTGATCCATCTCTAAAGAGTTTGAGCTTTTCTTGAAGGCTTAGAGGAGGCCTTTTGAATACTATGTCTTTATCTACCTTTTCTGCCTTGCCTCTTGTATTTCTCCTTGTAAACACAGCAGTGGGAGGCACAGATGCCTTAGTGATGAAAACTTTTCCTTTCTTCTTTGCAGGTTCTGGTTCCTCTGTTTTCTCATCCTTTTCTCCTTCTTTTTCATCTATTTCTTCTTTGTCCTTGGTTATCATTTGCATTTTGGCTATCCTCTTCTTTCCTTTGTTTACCGCCTGTGGAAGCTTTATGCTTAGTTCAATTCTCACCTTAGCTTCATCATATGTTCCAAAATATGGAGCTTTGGGATTGACAGGCTGATTTAGAAGAGCTTCAATGATATTCTTGGTTTCATCAATATTTACCTCATAAGGAAGAGGTTTTACATATACAGTTCTTGGTTTAACTGCTTGAATATACACATTATCACAATCTACTATAAAACAGATGTCATCTTTGTAATCTTCCACCAACTTCTGTGGAATCCGGAATCTATCATTCATTTTCTCTTTGAAAGACTCAAAATAGTTATCCATGATGCTTTCAAAGTTTTCACCCATTTCTGCGATGTATTCATTAATTTCATAAAGTACTGGCACATCTTTTCTCCATACAACTTTTCCTTTAGAAGGGAAGAATTTATGAACATAGAAGAATAAACAGACTAACAAGGATCCAAACTTACATGGATTGTTTTTGGAAGTTTTGATGCTTTCCATTTTCTTGTTAAACTGTTTCAACAATAAGTCTGCTAGGTCAAATGTTAAGTTGTTTTTGACCACTTTGTATGCTAGGTCAACAGCTTCACAGGAGACACTGTTCTGTCGACTAGAACTGTAAATCTTGTGGGCAATGATATGTGTACCAAACTTCAGTTCAGTGTCGGTAATGCTGCTAACTTTCATGCCTCTACCATCCCACCCGGCTAGGGTTTTCTTCTCTAGTTCCGTCTGACCTAGGGTTTTGGTAGTTTTAGCTTTGTTCAACATGGGAAGACCGGGGATTTGTTGAATCATTTTCTTTGTGATCTCAATAGGTTGCTCAAGCCAAATCTTGCCATCGTGTACTCGGCTGAGAATGTACCTAACCCATTTATCTCGAAAGTTTTGAGGAAGATGTGCAATGTGAACTAAACCCTTATCTTCCAGATGTTTGTGCTCGGGTTTCAAAATACCATCCACACATAGTTCCTCACGCACAATGTCTAGTTCTAGGTTTCCCATTTCTTGAATTGAACAGTTAAAATGATTACGGATATCGTTGATAAGCAGTACCTTAGGAGGAATCTGAGATTGAGCTCCGTTCGGATCTAGGGCTGCTGCAATTGCGGGCACGATCTTAAAATCTGGTGCTTTCCACTCCCCTTGGACTAACATATCTGATCCTTTCTTTGCTGAAGTGCTGGATGATGCCATGGTAGCTCACAGAAAATTCTTTTCACAAAAGTATTAAATCGCCGGGTTGCCCTTGAAGTTTTCTGCTCTCAAAGTGCTAAAGATTCGCGCTGAAGAATGAGTTCGATTACTTGCTTTTTGTTTACAATTCTGTCATTAATGCTGATTTCAAATTAGGGTAGGAATTCTGACAGACTGTCACCCACTAAGAATTAATTGCTCGGAAAAGACTTCGCAGCTCGGTGAACTCGAGAATTCATAATGCTCCGACCTCGCTCGGTAAAGACAGGTACCGACCTTGCTCGGTGAAGACTATACCGACCTTTCTCGGTGAAGACTATACCGACCTTGCTCGGTGAAGACTATACCGACCTTGCTTGGTGAAGACTATACCAACCTCCCTGTGATCTCACTGCATCTTGCATGCTGATTTAGACTTTTCTTTTAATTTCGGTTCTGGAACTGCTTGAGATTGATCTATGAGAATACAGTTCTAGTGCTTCCTTGGAAATTTAGTTTGAGTCGGTAGAGCCATCCATTCCATTACTTGGACTGGATTGCTCGGTAGCTTTAGGAATCCATTTTTGTCTCACCTGTTTCCTGACCTTAGTTGCTTCATTCTTCTTTCCTTCTTCAATTTCACTAGCATTCATGCAGTTTCTGGCTATGTGACCGAGTTTAGTGCATTTGAAACATCTTATGGTAGTATCTCTTTTCCTTAGATGATGTTTTATGCAATTCATGCCAATGTGTCCATATTCTCCACAGTAATGACATCTACACCAGGTGTTGTAGTCCCATCCAAACATTGCTTTCATAATTTGTTCTGCTGGATTAAATGTCTTGGATCTGCACTCGGATGCCTTGTGACCTTGTTTGTTGCACTTGTGACAATTACCTCTGAATCTAGGTTTTTCCCTGCATTCATTTGCTTTGTGACCGGGTTGATTGCAGCTATAACATTTTCCATTGAATTCTACTTTTTCATTGTTCCAACATTTATTTGAAGTATGTCCTATTTTACCACAATGATTACAAGTAGGTTTTTGATTTCTTTGAGTACCTTGCTTAGAGGATTCGCCTTCTTCTTTGTATCCAAGTCCTACTTTTCCTTTTTGCCTATGAAGATTTCGTTCATACAGTTGATTCAAGTCTTCTTGACTTTTCAGCATTCCTTCATTGATTTTTTTTTCAGCATTTAGGTCATCCATCAATCTTAGATTGGTTTCCTTTTCAGATCTTAGTTCTTCTCTTGTGTTTTCTATTTCTGATCTTAGATTTAGAATTTCTTCATTTGTATGAGAGATCTGATCAATTAGATTTTCTAGCTGAAGGGTTTTGTTTTGGACTTCAATGTTTCTTCCATCTAATTCATCTTTCAACTTGTTTCTTTGTTCCAAGATCTCACAGAATCTTGTAGAGTGTAGTTCTTGTTCTTTTTTCAATTTTCTCACTTCTTCTTGCAGAGACCCATTCTTTTCTAGGAGTTCTTTGATAGCATTGTTTGCTTCATCTGAGTTATTTGAGGGAAGAAGATCTTCAATCTTTTCTTCAATGTAATTCTGATCATTCATCTGATTTGCAAGTTCCTTCCTTCTCCTTAGGGATTGGGAAAGATGTTCTTTTGCTTCTTTGAGTTTAGCTATGGCCATTTCCAGATCTAGCTTTTCATTTTCAATCACCTTGTTCAGTTTGAATACCTCCATTGTCCTGGATCTTTGCTCAAGCTAGTTAAGCTTTGTCTTGAGAACCAATGCTGCTCTGATACCAATTGTTGGAAATATTTAGGAATTAACCAAGTTACTGAGAGGGGAGGGGTGAATCAGTAACTCCAAATTTTCTTCTAATTTTAACATGTATTTTACTTTTTAACCTTTACATACAGAAAGCATGAAACTTGAAAGCATTCACAATAATGACACATAGATTTGGTTACCCAGAAACCTTCCAAAAGAAAGTAAAACTGGGGTGGGGATGAAACCCACAAAGCTTTAATACTGCAGAATAAAGTTGGCCGGTTAAGGCTTACAATTTGATCACTTCTGATGATCTGCCCTGTTAGGAGCAATAAGGATTGCTAAATCCACCCTGTTAAAGGATTTACAAACATACAGTGAAGTATGCACTCGGTAAAGAGATTTATACAAAGACTGTTAAGTCTACCCGGTTAAAGGATTTAGTACTGATTCACCTGTTAGAATGAAACAGTAGATCTCTGCTTTGCAACTGGATTGCTGATTGAGATTCTCTGATGTACTGATCACCTTCTATGATTAATTTGTCTTTTGCTGTACCTTATACTTCTGAAGCCTTCTGCAATTCGCTTATCTCTGCCTTTCTTTTTCTTTCACATATATTCTCCTTGATACATTTCATCTTTTTACAACATTGTTTATATACAGGTTTTAAACAATTAATTACAATCACAATTACACAGTCGGCTTGACAAATAAACATAAGTGCTACTAAGTCGGCCCAAATATGGTTACTCGGTTCCTTCAAACTGACTCGGTGACTTTCTGATACTCGGCGTCCACTGCATTACTCGGCATCGTCATGCACTCGGTAGAAGTGAAGGCACGGTTCATATTGATCACTCGGTAGGTTTTGAACTCGGTAAGTACTGGTGACTCGGTAGACAAAAATGTTACTCGGTTTTCATTGTCCTGATCGGTTTGTACTAACTTGCTCGGTTTGCACTGTTTGCTCAGTTTGCACTGTCTGCTCGGTTTGCACTTGTCTGCTCGGTTTGCACTGTCTGCTCGGTTTGCACTGTCTGCTCGGTTTGCACTGTCTGCTCGGTTTGCACTGTCTACTTGGTTTGCACTGTCTGCTCGGTTTGCACTGTCTGCTTGGTTTATATCTAGAATGCAAATAAGTGTTGTCACTAGTGGCAATTCTGCTTAATGCCAACACTAGGGTGGATCCTTAATATTAAAAGGGGACTAGGGTTACATGGCTTCCAGGGTGGATCCCAATACACAAGCTCTGTGATAACACTCACCTAGATGGTATTTTAGAATCCTTACCTTTGTGTTGTAGTGTGGTAGTGTTTTGTTGTATTTTTACCTTATTTATTTTGGTATTTGGGTGAATGGTTTAATTACTCTTATATTTCCTTAGACCTTGTGAGTATCTTGGTTCTATCTCCTAGCACGGGGAGTGGGACTT
Source organism: Chamaecyparis obtusa (assembly GCA_027943335.1). NCBI lineage: Eukaryota > Viridiplantae > Streptophyta > Pinopsida > Cupressales > Cupressaceae > Chamaecyparis > Chamaecyparis obtusa. The sequence goes on along the minus strand of BSBK01007760.1, from coordinate 234,042 downwards.
AATAGTTCCACATGGATGGGTGGAAAATATTTTTGAAGTGTTGTTCATGGTTTGTTTTTTGGCTTGGATTCAAGAATCAGATAGTGATGAAAATTTCCACTTTTGTATCATGTACTTCTATCTATTGTAATTAAAATGTAATTATCTATTGTAAGGCTTTTGGGAAAATTAATGTAATTGGAATAGAAATTGAAGGAAAGAAGCTCTGTAATTGGGAAGGGTAGTTTTAGGAATATCAAAAGCAAATGTTTATTGGTAAATAAAAAAATTAAACTTACCTTTGTGTGGGACTTACCTTTGTGTTGTAGTGTGGTAGTGTTTTGTTGTATTTTTACCTTATTTATTTTGGTATTTGGGTGAATGGTTTCATTACCCTTAGATTGCCTTAGACCTTGTGAGTATCTTGGTTCTATCTCCTAGCACGGGTAGTGGGACTTAACAGTTCCACATGGATGGGTGGAAAATATTTTTGAAGTGTTGTTCATGGTTTGTGTTTTGGCTTGGATTCAAGAATCAGATAGTGATGACAATTTCCACTTTTGTATCATGTACTTCTATCTATTGTAATTAAAATGTAATTATCTATTGTAAGGCTTTTGGGAAAATTAATGTAATTGGAATAGAAATTGAAGGAAAGAAGCTCTATAATTGGGAAGGGTAGTTTTAGGAATATCAAAAGGAAATGTTTATTGGTAAATAAAAAAATTGAAATAAAGGAATTTATAGTTATGTACTTTCTACCCTATCTCTCTTATGAATCTTGAAATGTATTTTGAAAAGTAAATATTTATATTTTGGTAAGCACAAATGAATTATGTGTAGGACATGGTTAATTAAGAATGAAACTAAAAGATGAAGAGATAAATGCACCTAGGCTTATCAAGGAAGTAATATGTTATTCATTACTATCTCTTTTCTAAAAGCTAAATGTTAAGTAAATTAGGTAAGAAAATGAATTCATAAGTTGAATAATTGAATTCATGTTTTTAATATTAGTTATAAACCTTAAGGGAACCTTTAAGGACATGTCCATATTCATGATTATGATTAAAGTAGTTATTATTATTGATAATTTAAAAAAAAATAGTTTCTTTAATTTATAGTTTAGACCTTTTCGTTATGGGTTCCATGGTAGGGGCATTACAATGAAAACAAAGTTTTTGATAAAGGAAAGTACTAGTTTTATATTTTTGGTAATTCTGGGCCACCATTTAAAATATGATTTGGTTTTTGAAATAAAATACATAATGAATCCTATATCCCAATGGATAATGAATCCCATATCCCAATGGATAATGAGCCCAGTCTACTTCTACCAGAGATAACTAAATTCTCACTATACTCACAAGGAGCATACATCCCCAGAAAGAGCCATTGTTGGATCAATTGAAAATTTTCTTTTTGAAACTTTTTGAAGTGCCAATTTGTTTCATTTGAAAAAAGATAAATATCATGGTTGGAGAATTATTATTTTAAAATGAGTTAAGAGATGATTTTTGTTGTTTCACAAGTTCTCAAGACATTAATTGTGAAACAATGAAATTTCACCATTACTGAATAGAATTAAGGATGTGCAAAAAAACATTGTTTTTGCTATTTTGCGAGCCACATTGATGACAATCAAGAACTAGCACAATTTTCTATTTTGTAGTAAATGAAAGAGAGACTAGCAAACTGGCGAAAGGTGTGAATATTTGGTAAGATGGATATTAACTAAGAGGTAGCTAGTTTGATAACTCAGAATGTACATCTCAAGTACCGAGGGGATCTATCAGAAGATTTTAAATAAAAGGTTGAGAGATAAAATGGCACAAGCTCAATTAAGGGTCAGATTATTTCCTAGTGTGAAAAGACAATTAGGACACAATTATATTCTCATGGTAATGTATGAGGTATAAAATTAGGTTGTTAAGTGTGCAATTTCCTTCAACCACGAGCATCATTAAATTAGAAATGATAAGGACTAAAGTTTTTAGTTAGGTTTCTAAAGATGGGTAAAACTAGAGTTAATATGGAGTAACATACAGTTTTTTTATAAAAGGGACCGGGGTTATCCCAATAATATATTGTATGATTAAGACATAAGCACCTATTGTAAGGATGGGTTTGCAAACTATCATAGATCATTTGAATGAGAACCCAGGGCTTTAACTAGTATTACATCGTGATTTGATAGGCTCAAAGGATGACTAACAAGATGTGTTGAGAAGTTTGATGGATACACCATGGAAATATCATACTAGCTACACTACATACCAGAGTGACCTATGACAAAGAAAAATTGGCTAACATGATGATAGCCATACAAATGAATGATGATGGCTAGATGATGCAGAAGCATCGTTGGCTCCTGGCAATCCTGTATAACCAAAAACATGTTAGAATTGTTAGATGTGCTTGGTAGCTACTTTTTGTCTCTCGATAAAGTATTCTTGTTTTCACATATGAGGCTCAATTTCTACTCGGTTTTCTTGTTTAATGAGCTCGTTCAGTTGTTCAACAAGTTAGTTTCATTTTCTAGGTACTCTTTCTCACTGAGTGGTTTAGTTTGGATTTTTGTTAAGGCAGACTTGTTCATTTAATTTTGGTTAGGAAGTTAATGGTCACATTGATCATTAGGAAGTGTATGGACCTGAATCTAGGTCATCCATTCCTCTAATTTTAGATCTAATGAATCTTAAAGATGACCTATTTGGTGGCCTCTTGTATAAATAGAATAGTATGTTGTAGATCTAGGCAATTAGTTTAAGGGAAATATACTTTTAGAAGTTGGTAGATCATCGCATGTATGAGGACTATTTGTAATTAAATTCCATTCTATTGGCCATAACCGAGAAGGCCTTACTGTCTGACATGTATGAAGTTTTTATTGAATAATATATGAAATTTTGTATTCTCTCTCCCTTTCTTATGTTTTGGCTTCTATGTGTTATTTTTGTGAGGAGGTCGGTGGTTGGGTGTACCTTTGGTCCAATATTCCTTCCCTCCTTGTGTCGAGTGGTATCCAAGCAAGGTTAGATCTGGTTCCTTCTTGTAAGCCCTAGTTGATATCTTGTTGTGGGGTGGCAGATTGTGATCTAACCTATAATTGCAGAGGGTTTCAAGATGGTTCATGGGTGATGAACTAAAATTGATTGAATACTTGAATGAACTGAAGGAACAATGATTAGAGATCATCGAGTACTAAAATGATATGTAAGATGATTAAATCATTCAATATGTTGTCATCGATATCAACTAGTCTTGATAGTACTTATCATGTTAGTTACAAACATCTGAACATCTGTTGAAGGAAGAAAAGATGAAGAACTGAGATATCTACATAAGGAAAAGATGGATATGACAGATAATGATAAAGAAAACATTGGGTAACTTATTGATCAGTCTATAGATTTATATTGTTGACTTGAGCATGTTACATTAATCTATTATGAAGAAGAGATTTGAAATTGATCGATTAAATGTGGTCATTAATTGAAGATTCTGTGTACACCAAGCCAGTGCAGTGTATACTAACTGACAGTAGTAACTGAGCTAGTTCAACTAGTTATCATTGACACATTTCTATATCAACCGAGTATGCATGAAAACATTAAATGCTAAGAACAACAAGCTAAAATTGATGAGCTGGATATTGGTATGATTTTGAGATTAAGGATGAAGTTTTTTATGAGATCCACGGTTGAAAAAATTTAGAGAAGATCTAAAGGATGAGATTGAAATGTGTTAATGACACATCTTACGAGGAAGGTTTAAGAGGCAAAATGGATGAAGAAGATTAAGTAGAAAAATTTAATGGCTGACATGAAAATGGTTTACTTATCTATATAAGAGATATGAGTTTCATTATTGAAACATGCTAGAAAGAAGAAGACTGTAGAGAATTCACATGAAGAACTTATTCATGCATTCCTAATCAAACTGGTTATTGAAGAATCGAACTGCAGATTTTTACCAAGCGTAAGAGAACCAATTACTGAGTGAAAGTAAGTTGAAGAATATTGAAGAAGTGAATTTATTAAGGATTAGATGATATTTTATGGGCTTAGCATAGATCTGAATATCTGCAATTGAGTTGCATTTGAATTAGATCATTACTGTATCAGTTTAACCATTGACTCAAAAAATCTCTTAACTGAGTGGACTTAACTATCTTATATTTTGCCCTATGTCATTTAGAGAATGTACATTGTTATCTTGTTGACCCCATAGTGAGTGCTAGTCAAAAGTTAATGGTTAGTGATAAATCCTCTAATCATGTCACACCTAATAGTGTGTATTGTAACCTTTAACAGGGTTGGCTCTTCACCGAGCTCACATCAGAAGAGTGAATTATTTTGGGTTACCGGTCTGAGGTGGTTTTTCCCTTAACAAGGTTTCCACATTAAATCATTGTGTTATGTGTTATTTGTGATGATTGTTTTTGCTATCATACTTTACATACTACATAGTTGATTTGGTCGATAATCATAGTTAGTTAATTACTGGTAATTGGTAAAGTGAACAGATAGATTGATATTTTGTGGTACCGAGCTACATAATTTGGTTGAATTATTTTGTGGAGTACATCTTTATATTTGGGACTGTAGGATAATTGATCTAACTAATTCACCCCCCTCTCAGTTATTATAGCAATTGGTATCAGAGCTATGTGGTTGCTTGGAAGAAAGTTTTAAGCACTTGAGCAGAAAGATTACAAGATGTATAAGAGGGAAGTGCTGAAGCTGAACAAAGAGAATTTTTCTACAAGGTAAAGCCAGATGAGACTTCACATATCTGGAATTGGACAATTTGCTATACCTTTATTAAAAAATGGATACATACAACCAACTAGTCCTTTGACTCTTGATCAATTGAGAGACCATCATGAACACAATATTACTATGATAGAGATTGTTGTTGCTCTATCTAATGCTAAATTTGAGGATGCCAAGGATTGTACTACAACAAAGGAAATGTGGGATAAACTTGCTCTAGTTTATGGTGGTGATGTGAATGTGATGAGAGCCAGAGCTAAAATCTTGAGAGGCATATTTGATGACATGAAGATGAAGGAAGGAGAGAATATTACACATTACACAAACTAAATCAAAGAGGTAGTTAATGCTATCTGAGGAGTTGGTGGTATTATATCTGAGGATACAGTGGTAAGTAAAATATTGAGAACCTTGTTGCCTGTCTATGCAATCAGAATATTTTCTAGTCACGAAATGAAGTCTGCACCAAATAACACTCTTACTCTTGATAGTCTGATTGGAAAGTTAACAACTTTTGAGTTGAATAATTATGACAATAGTGTTGTACTAAGTGTTGAGTCTACTTTTATGTCTTCTCTGAAGATTGGTAAATCTAGTAGTAAGCATAATATAAGGAATAAAAGTGATAGTAATACTAATGACGAGCTTGATGAACTTGAAGCACTAATGGCCCGAAGACCGCAGAAAGGTAAAGGTAGATATAAGGGAAAGTTACCTTTAGCTTGATTTAATTGTAAACAAGTTGGCCATATTACTGTAAGATATACTAAAAGGAAAGAGGATGACAAAGACAAAGACTGATTTGGTGATGGGAAGTATGGAAGAAGAAAGAACAGAGGCTACCAACACTACAATAGAGACAACCTAGATCACAAAGATAAGGGCAAAAAGGCATGTTAATTTTCATAAGAAGAGGATGAAAGGTATGTAGAAATAGCACTTATTTCTAAAGTTAGTAAGAATGATACTTGGATCATTGATAGTGGTTGTACACATTACATGACTGGTGATGAAGATAAGTGTGATCATATTGAACATTATAATGGAGGTTCAGTGAAAATGGGAAATGACACACATTGCATGGTTAAAGAAAAAGGATCTATTTTATTGAATGATAAAATTAGATGTGACATTGCATACTGAGTAAAAGGACTTGATTATAATTTGTTGAGTGTAGAACATGTGAATAATTTAGGTCACTGAGTTTCATTTGAGACTAAGAAGGTGAAAATATATGATGAAAATAGAAAGCTTGTCGGAACAGGTGGACAATCAAAAGGTAATTTATTTTATCTTGATAATGTTGAGACTTCTTGTTTCCTCATGAAAAATGAAGATGCATGGTTATGGCGTAAGAGGTTATGTCATGTAAATTTTTATAACATGATTAAGATTAGTAGAAAGAGAACAGTTAGAGGATATCCTAGTCTAACCAAACTTGATCATTTTATGTGCCATCAATGTCAGAAAGGGAAGATGACAAAATATAGTTTTAAAAGTAAGGACTACTCATTTAAAGGAATTTTGGAGTTGGTTCATACGGACTTATGTGGTCCCATGAGAACTCAAAGCTATTATGGTGATAGATACTTTATTTGGTTTTTTGATGACTATACTAGATTGATGACTGTTATGTTCTTGAAAGAGAAATCTGAGGCATTCAAAATGTTTAAATGGTATAAGGCTAAAGTTGTGAAAGAAACCAAAAAAGAATTGAAATTATTAAGGTCTAACAGAGGAGGTGAGTTTGTTTATGATGAATTCACTAACTTCTATAATGAGCATGGTATACAAAGGTAGGTTTCTACACCTAGAACACTGCAACAGAATGGAATTGTTGAAAGGAGAAACCAATCCATTGTTGATTGTGCTAGAACATTGATGATTGAGAAAAATGTTGCATAGATGTATTGGAGAGAGGAAGTTAGAAATGTAGTATATGTCCTGAACTGGGTTCAACTAAAGAAAGACGCAAACAAGACAACTTACAAGTTATGCTTTGGATACACATTGACTGTAAGTTATTTTAGAATCTTTGGTAGAAAGTGTTATATTTTGAAAGATGATAGGAATAGAAATTTTGACTATAAAGGTGATGAAGGTTTATTCTTAGGGTATTCTACTAAGATTAAATCTTACAAATGTCTAAATAAGGTTACTAATAAAATGATAGAGAGTACAAATGTTAGAGTTGATGAGTTTGCTAAAAAGAATGAAGAAGAAAGCATGAAGGAGATAGAAGATTATGGTAGGCTTACTTATGTTTAAGATCCATACTATCTACGAAAGCCACAAGATGAGTCTACTGAGCATCAAGAAATTGCTACTGAGAATCAACAAATGGAAATCGAGAATCAGGAAGAAGCTACCGAGCAGGAAAATGCACCTAAACAAAATGATGAGCAGAGGAGAGATCAAGTGCTAGAAAAATTTATTAGAAGACATCATCCTAAGAACCAAATCATTGGAGATAAGCAAGCTGGCATGTTGACCTAAAGTAAGTTAAGACAAAACACATTCTTATTTTGTGAGTTTGAACCTAAGAATGCTAGGGATGCACTTGAAAATGAGGAATGGATCAATGCTATGAATGAGGAAATTGAACAAATTGAGAATAATAAAACATGGACTTTAGTGCCTAGACCAAAGGGTAAAAATTTTATTGGTACTAAGTGGATTTTCAGAAATAAGCTGAATGAAAAAAGAGAAGTTACTAGGAATAAGGCAAGAATTGTTTGCAAAGGATATGCACAAGAAGAAGGTATTGATTATGGTGAAAGTGTTGCACCTGTTGCTAGACTAGAAGGAGTTCCCATATTACTTTCTTGTGATGCACATAAGGGATTTAAAGTATATCAAATGGATGTGAAATCAGTGTTTCTGAATGGAATTCTTGAGGAGGAGGTCTACATAGAACAACCAAAAGGGTTTGTTGATAAGAATAAGAAAGACATAGTATATAGATTGCACAAAGCCTTGTATGGATTGAAGCAAGCACCGAGGGCATGGTATGAAAGAATACATGCTTATCTTATAAGTATTTGTTTTGTAAGAACTAGTGAAAATAGTAATTTGTACATGAAAGGAAGATCTGATGATAACATTTTGATTGCTGAGATATTTGCTGATGATATAATCTTTGGACCTGACAAGACTTGATTTGCAAATATTTTGTTGATGACATGAGAATGCAATTTGAGATGTCTATGTTTGGAGAGATTAAATTCTTTCTAGGTTTAAATGTTATACAATAGAAAGATGGGATTTTCATCACTCAATCAAAATATAAATTAAAGAAGTATTAAAATTTTTTGGCATGGAGGATGCTAAACCAATGGGAACACCGATGGTAACTGGCTATAAATTGACAAAAGATGATGAATTTGGAGAAGTAAATCAGACTCTGTATGAATCAATGATTGGTAAATTGATGTATGGTGTACACAGTAGGCATGATATTGTGCATGCAGTAGGGATTGTGGCTAGATTTTCTACCAATCCTAAAAATTCACATATGGTTGTGGTGAAAAGAATCTTCAGATACTTGAAGAAAAAAAAATATTATGGATTATGGTATACATTTGAAGGAAAATTTGAACTTAGAGTTTACACTGATGCAGATTGGGCTGGAAACATAGATGATCAAAAGAAAACAATCCATGGAGCATTATTTCTAGGGGAAAGGCTTGTGACTCGAATTAGCAAGAAACAAGCATGCATTTCTCATTCCACTACTGAAGTAGTGTATGTTGTTACTGAAAATTGTTCAAATACTACTTGGATTAGACAAGTGTTGGAAGGAATGAATAAGGTAATCACTAACCTAGTGATTATATATTGTGACAACACTAGTGCTATAAATATTTCTAAGAATCCTTTGATGCATTCTAAAAAAAAGCACATATCCAATAAGTATCACTACTTGAGAGAACAAGTTCAAGAGAAGCACGTAAAACTAGAACTTGTAACATCTAAGGAACAACTTCTTGATATCTTTACTATACCATTACCGAAGGACACATTTGAGAATTTGAGGACTAGACTTGGGGTCTGTCCCCTATCTACCGGTCCCTAAGGTGATTTGGAGGTTGCATCAACCTATATTTAATAGAAGATCATTCATGTTGATGCACATATCTAACACTTTGTATTTTGTCTAAGGTTGTGAAAGATTGTAGAAGCTAGAGAAAAAATTTGTTTATCTGTACACTGACGGTACATGATATGAACTGAACAATAGAAAATTACTTGGCTGTTGAAGAGCTAGTTGTATATTTTCTTTGGCATTGTTGTCAAAGGGAGAGAGAATGAATATGGAAAATCAGTTAATGAGAACACAAAGAAAGGGAGAGACATAGTTGTAGTTGAGGACAAAGGGAGTCTGAGAACTGAAAAGATCAAATCCATAGGGAGAGTTTGCACTTGTAATTCTATTATGTTTTGTAGTGATTAAACAAATTAAATTTGAGCTTACCAAGATACAACATTTACTTACATAGTTGTGGAATACATGTTTGGTATGTGTATGGCATATTTTCATATTTCTTGTGTTGCCATCAATGCCAAAGGGAGAGATTAATGAACAACTGATTGAATACCTAAATGAACTTAAGGAATAGTGATTAGAGATCACCGAGTACAAAAATGATATATAAGATGACTAAATCAGTCAATATGTTGCCATTTATGTCAACTAGTCTTGACAGTACTTATCATGTTAGTTACAAACATCTAAACATCTATTGAAGGAAGAAAATATGCATAACTGAGATATCTACATAAGGAAAAGATGGATATGATAGATAAGGATAAGGGAAACATTGGGTAACTTATTGATGAGTCTATGGCTTTCTATTGTTGACTTGAGCATGTTACATTAATCTATTATGAAGAAGAGATTTGAAATTGATCAAGTAAATGTAGTTAGTAATTGAATATTTATGTGTACACTAAGCTCGTGCAGTGTATACTGACTGACAGTATTAACCGAGCTAGTACAATTAGTTATTGTCAATGCATTTCTATTTCAACCAAGTATGGATGAAAACATTAAATGCTAAGAACAACCGACTGAAATTCATGAGCTAGATATTGGTATGATTTCGAGATTAAGGATGAAGTTTGTTATGAGATCCATGGCTAACAAAATTTAGAGAAGATCTAAAGGATGAGATTGAAACCTGTTAATGACACATCTACTAAGGAAGGTTTAAGAGGCAAAATGGACGAAGAAGATTAAGCGAAAAAATCTAATGGCTAATATGAAAATGGTTTAGTTGTCTATATAAGAGATATGAGTTTCATTATTGAAACATGTCAAAAAGAAGAAGACTATAGAGAATTCATGTGAAGAACTTATTCATGCATGCCTGATCAAACTGGTTACTGAAGAATCAAGATGTAGAGTTTTATTGAGCATCAGAGAACCATTTACCGAGTGAAAGTAAGTTGAATAATATTGAGGAAGTGAATTGATTAATGATCAAAGGATATTTTTATGGGCTTAGCATAGATCTAAATATCTGCAATTGAGTTGTATTTGAATCAGATCATTACTGTATTAGTTTAACCATTGATTCAGAAAATCTCTTAACCAAGTGGACTTAACCATCTTATATTTTTCCCTATGTCATTTAGAGAATGTACATTGTTATCTTGTTGACCCCATAGTGAATGCTGGTCAAAAGTTAACGGTTAGTGATAAATCCTCTAATCAGGTCATACCTAACATTGTGTATTGTAACCTTTAATAGGGTTGGCTCTTGATCGAGCTCACTTCACAAGAGTGAATTATTTTGGGTTACCGATCCCGGGTGGTTTTTCCCTTAATAGGGTTTGCATGTTAAATCATTGTGTTATGTGTTATTTGTGATGATTGCTTTTGCTATCATACTTTAGATACTGTATAGTTGATTTGGCTGGTAATCACAGTTAGTTAATTACTGGTAATCAGTAAAGTGAATAGACAGATTGATATTTTGTGGTATCGAGCTACATAATTTGGCTGAATTGTTTTGTGGAGTACATCTTTGTATTTAGGACTATAGGATAACTGATCTAACTGATTCACTCCCCTCTTAGCTATTCTAATGATGGGAGGTGAGATGGAGATCCAAGATTAGCTGATATGCTAAGATAGTTTGATGCTAGATTAGAAGCTATTGAGATAGCCCAGTGCCAAGGAAGACATCTAGATGATGTTAGTGATGAAGAAGCTAAAGATGAACAAGGTGAAGTAGAATCTACAAATGTGATTGATCAAGGTTAAGAAAGTATTTTTAAGGCACTATCAAATTTTAAGGGTACACTGCATTTCAATTCTCCTAAATACAATGGAAGTGTAGATTTAGATGAGTTTATGGAATGGATAACTGAGATGGAAAGTTATTTTGGATATGAAAATGTTTCTTAGGAAAAAAAGGTGAAAATTGGAAGTATAAAGTTGAAAGGTCATGCATCCTTATGGTGGAAGAATCTACAATTGGAAATAAAGAGGAAAGACAAAGACAAAATCAAGTATGGAATAAGAAGGTGAATAAATTGAAAGATAAGTTTCTATCTTATGATTATCAGATTAACCTAGTTAGAAGAATGCAATGTTTGAAGAAGAAAGATAGCTCAACAAAAGATTATACCAAAGAATTCTATAGATTAGACATGAGATCTGGACATATTAAGGAAAAGATATAAATAATTTCTAAATACCTGAATGGGTTAAGAGTTTTTTTATTTAAGAGGAAATTAGGTTTATTAAGTTGGAAAGTATTGAAGAAGCTTATCTATTTTCTCTGAAAGCTGAGGAGAAATTGAATAAAAGACATGAGAAAAGACAAAGAGGAAGAGGTGGTAGATTCCCTAGAGGAAGAAGTAGATCTTTTGGTGAAAATAATAGATCTCATCAAGACAAACCAAATCAAGATAAAGGCAAGATCGAATGGAAAGGTCAAAGTTATTCTATAGGAAGAGGTAGTAACTACCAAGGTGGATATGGCAGAGGTGTATTTTGAGAAACTTGTTATAATTGTGGAGGAGGACATAGATGATTTTAGTGTACACGTGCAATTAATAAAGTCAGTAATAGTAGAAATGCCTTGGTGCAAGAAGACTATCTGAATGAACTAGAGAAGGAAACTAACTTGATGGTCAGAAAAGCATTATGGAGTGAAAGTAATAAGGAAGATCTGGTAAGGAAACTTTTGGTCAAGACCACATGCATACTTATTCATAAAGTGTGGAAGGTAATCACTGATAGTGGAAGCTTGGAGAATCTCGCATCTGTGGAAATGGTTGAAAAGTTGCAGTTGGAAAGGTTATAACACCCAAAGCCCTTTTAAATTTCATGGATCAAGGATGACCATACACTATTGGTAAGTAAAAAATGTTATGTGAGTTTGAAAATTGGCAAGTATAATGATAAGGTGTTGTGTGATATTATGCTTATGGATTGTTGTCATATTTTGTTGGATAGACCTTGGAAATTGTTAGAATGATTTTAGAATAATTGAGAGGGGGGGATGAATCAATTATCCTCAGGTCCAAATGTACCAATTAAAATTTTGAACACTTCAACCAACTTAGATCTATTTAGAAATTCACTCAGTCTCTATAGAATATGTCATTAACATAAAACTTGTAGTCTATTGTCCAAAAGTAATCCACTTGCAGAATATAAAACTTTTAAAAACACAACACAACAAATAACATTCACACAAGTATGACACCAAGATTTAACGTGGAAAACCAATATGGGAAAAACCACTAGTAACATGCTACCAAATTTTCACTCTTCTGAAGTGATCTCTGTGAACAATACACATTGTTAGGTGTGACCCTGTGAAAGGATTTAATCACCATGTTAGGAGTGGCCTAGTTAGAGGGATTAAGAACATCTCATTACAATGTCACCTTGATTAAAGGGTTTACAAAATGAATGTTAGGTCAACCTTGATTAAAGGATTTTAATTGATACAATGTTGAGAAAGTAACAATAGGTTCTGATATGAAATATACAACTCACTTCGAAAACACAGATCCAATAATCTCATATGTTGATTTACTAAGTGACCTTCATTACCATCTCCATCTCTGATTTTCTTGGAAATTCCTTCAACTAATCACCCTGACTCTATTCAGATCTTCATAGCTCTTCATAGCCTTCTGCTTAGGTTTACCAGTCAATAACATCAACCCCTTTCAACACTCTACATAACCCACAATTAGGTCATCCTTATACCTCCTTGATTAGGTAGATTAATCTTTTTTCTCTTAATCTCTTCTGTAGATATTAGGTTTAGGTCAGATTCATCGAATCCTTCCATCATTTTGTTCTCCTCCTTATCCTTCTAGATACGTTTGAAAAATTCTCCTTGAATCTATAAGAAAATGGTTTACCATGCATTAAATGCTCTAGGTCATTCATCTTTAATGTCAACACATTTTACATATCTGCATGATTGCAAGAATTTGAGTTCAATGATTTTTTTAGTGGTGATTATTCACCAATTGGTGAATATGTCCCATGGGGCATATAGAAATTGGCAAAAAAAAGATCAGTATACCGGTTGACCAGTTCGCCCTGATTTTATACAAGACACGTTTAGTGGTCAGATTTTTTGCCACTAATTTTATGTAATTTTACTACGCTAGTCGGGTTCTTCACCCATTTTTATATTGTATATTTTACTCTTATTCACCACGGATTAAGGAAAATATCGAGGATCACCATTCGCTAAAGGCCCATTGTACCAAGTGAAATTTTTATTTGCCCTAGGACCCAATTCATCATGCATCATACACAATCATGTCCCAAATTCCTGCCCTATTCACCCAGTCAATTACTTGAAATTACATGAGGTTAGCCAAATATTAGTTGTTTTCATATGCAATTGTCGGTCCCTTCACAAAAATGGATGATGGAGATTATGAGGCAAAATTTGATGGCTGATATGAAAACAATTTACTTATCTATTTATGAGATATGAGTTTCATTATTGAAACATGCCAGAAAGAATGAGATTATAGAGATTTCAAGAGATTTAGTAGTAGAAAAATTTAGTTGATTTTGAGCTCACAATTGCGATCGGTAGCGAACCAAAATGACTACGAGTCTGTAGTATCTTATTCAAGTAAAATTTTATTGTAGCCTTAATTTGTTGGAGATGTCATAGTCAAAGTTAAATAGGAAGTGAACTATTGAAGGTGGAGATGTCTAAGAGAGGCCAACGAAATAGAAAAATATATCTTCATACTTTGGCGGGGCCAGACACAATGGTGTTGGTCAAAGTGAGGAAGGTACATCATCAGAGGAACCTGTATGACTTCAAGGTTCCCAACCTACACAGGAGTCTATTCAACAAATTGGGGAGCCTAATAAATCTGGTGACGAAGTTGCAGAATGTGATATCTCTGATCAAGATGACCTTGAAGAAGAATTTCAAGTAAATAACCAGTACTAGGATGAATCGATCGACTTTGGTGATGATGATGGTTGAATTAATAGTAACACTAAAGGGAGATTAAAATCAAAAGAAAAAAACTAATCGTCAACGGGAGATGTCCAGGAGATTTAAATTTGATTGGGCGGAAAAGTATCCATTCATTGAAACCATGGACAATCCAATTGTAGGTGAGTCGCTAGTAGAATGTAGATGTACGATTTGTAGTTGGAAGTATAAAATGCAAAAGTGGTTGCAACTTAAACTAGAAACCATAGAGAAAATTGTTGGTAATGTTTAGGAAACCTCAACTGTAGATAAAAAGGAAATTAAAGTGGTAAGATATAAAACAAAGGAGAAATGTCAACATAAAAGGAATGTTGAGGAATAGTATTTGTTGAGGAATAGTATTTTTGAAAAAGCAAGTGAAGTAGAAGAACATGAAAAAGCTATTCAATTAAGTAATGTTTTCCATATTTTGAGTAGAGGGCGTCCAATGATAGACTATCCAGAAATGAGTGGTTTGTTACACTTTTTGAAAGTTCCTAAGTATCCTATCACTCATTGGTCAATAAAAAGTGGATGGGAATGGGCAAGTTGTATTACCCAGGTTGAAATAGAGGATGTATAGAGAAAAATAAAAGAGTCAACCTTTATTGCATTATGCTTAGACAAAGTTACCGCAATAGATAATATGTCGTGGGTATGCATGCATGTTTATACTATATAAAATAATGTCCACCAACCACATCTACTAAGTGTTGCAAAATAGAGGGACAATGCAATATCAAAAACTTTATTTCAATTAGTAAAGAGCCATTTAATTGAATATGGAGCTATGGATAAATTGACAATAGCGAAGAAGTTGATTTGTGTTGGAGTGGATGGAGCTTCAGTAATGCAAGGTCAAAGGAATGGTCTTTGCACAAAGATGTAGGCTTCTTGTTCACCATATGATGTTGGCATTCACTGTATGGCCCATAGGATGACTCTTTCTTTTAGAGTTGTGAAGAAGTTTCCTTTAGTAAACAAGGTTGAAGATTTAGTAAGAGAGTTGTACTCATACTTTTGTCAAAGTCCCAAACACTTTAGGGAATTTCAACACTTTGTTGATGAAATTACCAATGGAAACAAGCTTCTTAAAGATGTTGATACCATATGGATCTCTTTGGATGGACTAACACATCAATTTTTTTTTGAATATCAATCTTTGATTGGACTGATGTACGAAAATTGGGACAATGCAGAAAATCAGAGATGTGGCGACCTGCTTCAAAGGTTAAGCAATATAGAGACACTTTTAACTTTATCATATCTTCTTCCCATGCTAGAAGAAATGATGTTCATTATGAAAAAAACCTAGCAAAGAGCCATGTATATTGCAGAATATGCTTACTTACGTAAAATGTCATGTCAAGCCCTTGATAGTGTCTATCGAACTTACCTAAATTTATCCGATGAAAGATTTAATCACTAGTGAAAACTAACATATTTGAACAATCTTGATAATTATTTAAAGATCATTGAAAATGGATGTTTATGTGTTTTTGTAAGGGTATTTTAGATACCAATGTACTACAGTGCCCCAAAGCAGTGAGCTACAAGAGTTACAAGGGAAGGGTGTACCAAGATCATCGAGTCTATAGCAACTAATGCAAGGGACATAGCCTTTAGAGTTTCCTTTGAAATAAGATCCTGATTCCCATATGAACAATTGCTTGAGGCCATGGCAATTATGTTTCCTCAATATTGGACCTTAAACTCTAAGGAAGATTATCGTAATAGGCTGTTGACTTTGATAAAGGAATTTTGCAAATCTGTAGAATTCAATGGAGTGACTATCAATGGAATTTTAGATGAGGGTCATCTTAAACAACAATCAGGCACTTTTGCATAGACTATGAAGCATCAATATCTATTAATCCATAACCCACATGAAGAGGGCTCGACAACAAGGCTTTGGACATAGCTAAAACAGAGCACAATGTTGCGTGAAGAAATTTAAGAGTTCTTCAAGCTTGTTGATCTATGTCAAACCATGATATTGGGTTCAGTGGAGGATGAGAGAGTTTTCATTGATTTGGGCTTCCTAAAATCAAAGCTAAGAAACAAACTAGACAAGAATTTGGAAACATGCTTGAGGGTCTACACATCTAGGTATGATGTCAATACTTTTCCTTATCAAAAAGAAATGGAAATCTAGAAGAAAAGATGCAAAGGAAGAGGGTTGGGAAACACCATTAACCAATCTCCAACAGCAACTCCGAGTGGGACAAGTATAGGTGGCAATGAGAGTCATATAAGTGGAGGTCGGAGTGAAGAAGACACAAATGAAAATGAAGAGAACAATGAAGGAACTAGAATACCAGAATTGGATGATGATGATGATACATAGATGAATTGGAAACTTTAGGAAATTTATGCTAAATTAGCAGTACCAATCACTAGGTATTTTTAGAACTTATTAACTACTATATCCAATCATTCAATGTCAATTTTAGAAAAGAAAGAATGTATTATGTTTCATCATTAAAATTTGAGAACAAAGAGTATTATTACTGTAGAGTGTAGTTTGTATCGTATCATCAATGATCATTCATATTTGAATTTGAAATCCTTGAATGAAATTTTGTATTCCAACAGCATATAACAGAGTAAATCAACTAAGAATAAATGAATAAAATAGAGTAACTCAACATACATTGAATTGGAAAATATGAAAATTAGATAGAGAACAATTTTTTTTGTATTCATTTGCAATATATTATAATTTACAATAGTTCAAAATTCAGAGCAATCTTTGTAGGTCAGTCCAAAAATCCTCTGATGGTAGAACAATTTGGTTAATAGTATAGTCACACTCCTGCAACGTCATTAGCAATTCAAATTTGGAATTGTGACTTGAAAGCATGGTTGCTTCTGTAACTCCATTCAAAGTTCTCACTGGTTTGATAAAATCCATGAATGTATCAAGAGATATGTTTGTAGGGAGAAAGCGTAAATCAATTTTTATTTTGTCCTGCAACCTTATTTTGTAAGTTTATCTTCCAATGAACTTATTTGCATTAAATCCCTTAGGCAAACCAAGACTTTCCATATTCTCTTTCCTTTCTTCCATCTTTGTCATCTTCTACTTAGCTTTGTCATCCAATTCCTATTCTTCTCATAGCTTCTCACATTTTCAAAAGATACTTAATACCTTTACTGGGGCATCAAGGCGGGTGCTAATTCCCTTGTTTGATAAATAACTATCACTCTTACTGTAGAGTTATTGCATAATATCTTTTGCTTTCTTTTCTTTCTTGACAACAACCACATTCTATTCAATGTTCTAATGGAGCTTCAAATAACATACTCTCATACTTTGAAGCATTTCTGATGAAGGGTGCTCCCCTTAATACCACAAACACATAACATAAACAAAAACTGGACTTCTTATTATCTGTACAAATGTGGAATTACAAATTTTAGAATTACAATATGCGAAGCCACATGGGCATTTCCCTTACAATACTCTGTAGGACAAAGCCTAGAGTTATTACCTAGAACTACTTTGAACTGCTCCCCCAATTGTCCTAGACAACACTACGGGCCTTCTTTATATAGGCAATTTCCACTGCTCGAGAAGGTTTTAGAATTTTAGCCCTTAAGGCTAACCAACCTAAGAATTATTTTATTTTTCAATTTATTACATCAAAGTTGGCTCAAAACAACTTTTGAAACCCAAACAAAAATTTTGAAGGAAATTTATTTTTTGCCATTTCAGGTGGCCCAACTTTTGGAGACCATAAGTCGTCACCTGTTGACCCGATTGACTATTATAACCCCATTTCAAAAAAGGTGTGAAGTGCTCTACAATATCTAAATTATGCTAGCTTTATTCAACCGAAGTTTTGACCTCATCTAGGGCCTCTAAAGCCTTCAAAATTGAGTTTGAAGTTTCTGTACCCTATTGCCAATACCGAAAATTTTCAATATCTTCAAAACTAGACTTGTTCTGACAATGAAACTTTACTGGCAGGTTGATATGACCAAAATGATACTCTAGGGAAGAAAATAGACCATTCTGAGCTTTAACGAAAAGCTTACTAAAAATAGTAAATTTCCATAAATAGCAACTTTGCACAAGATAGCCCTTATTGAAAAGAAACTAAAAATATTTTTGGGTGATGCAAGATTGCTCTTACACCCAGGATGCTCTTGCATCAATTTCAAACCACTCATACAAGTATTAGATATCACTAATATTTGGCCCCAAATGTATTCTTTTGTAATCTTCACTAAATTATTACTAGTATTTGTTAAAGTTTGAATTGTATTATTGGCCTTGTTTAGTTCTTCTGCCATTTTTCAACACTTATTTTTCTCTCCCACTGCTTTGTGTTCCCAATGATTGGCTTTATTCATTTGAGAGTCCAATTGCTTTCGTAATTCCTAGTTGGAGGCAACATTACTCTCCACTGTTTTAAATAACTTTTCTGAACCGACTCTTTCTTCCTCTAGTTTTTCACTAATTTCTGCCAATTTTCCCCTTAGTGCCTTCAACTCTGCCTACTCCCGTTCCTTCACTATTGCCTCCACATGTTCCTGCTCTGTATCTGCTGATGTAGAGGTTGATTTTTTAATCTTTTTCTCTAATTCTTTCAAACTGTTCTCTTAAACTTTCCTCTTTTCTTTTTCATTGGCAATGTCTTCCTCTAACTTTTCTATATTTTTCTCGAGCTTTCTTTTCTATCTTTCCATCTTTAGTAGTGCACTATAGACCACTTGGTTTGTAGACTTTGACACATTGATCTTGTCCACATTTTTAACTTTGGAAAAATCCATTTGGAGAGTGCTAACTTAAAATTCAGATGAATCTATGTAACTCTCTTGTGGGTTTCCATTTTTTTTTGGTGGAATAACAACCATGAACTCCATCATGTCTCTATTTGGGTCATATGTTGGAAAATCCCTGTTGGACATAGGTTGTTCCTCTATAGCTACAGTAAGGGCTCCTGTCTTTAATGTCTTCTTTATTTCCTTATTCTTGGTTGTTGTTTTTGCAAATTTATTACAGAAATCTTTGAAACAAAAATCTGGTGTTACAAAAGGATTTGAATGTTTGAAAGGTGAACCAAAGGTAGAGCTTACAATGCCTATTGATCTGACTAATTCTCTTTGAGGATTTAAACTTTTAGAGGGTTTTGTTGAACTTGAAATTGCAAGCAGTTCTTTACAGTCAAATGTCATTGTTGTCATTATTCTGGAAGTGGAAATCATTTTCTTCTTGACACTATCTTCTTTTATGGGATTCTATGTAGATTCTACTGGCCTCTTTAGAGAGGGAACTTGTATAAGTTGCCCAATCCCACTGGCACCAGTGCCACTACCAGACCTAGTAGCAGTAGATTCAAACCCAAGGCCTGCACCATGATCATAAATAGTTTTTTCTATCTCAATTGTATTCCAGACACCTTCTCCTATGGGACCCAAACCACCACCTATATAACCCATTTTTTCCACAGTGATTGCCCATTTGCTATATACTTTTTTCCGGTCCTCGCTGATTCCACTCTAACTCCCAATCCCTGGAGTAAATGCAATTGGTGGATTATCATCCTCACTGTCTAGATCAGTGGTGTCGTGTGCCATGTTAGGATGCTCCAAATTCCATAATTTTCTAAACTCTATATCCTCGTCTATTTCATCCAGATCTTCAGTGGTCTTTGGTTCACCAAGATCCTTTTTCATACTCCAAAAATCATTCATTTTCATTCTAGTCCATTTTCTATCCCTACAAGCTTTTGTTATTTTCTTTGGCATTTTTATGTTTGATGGATGAGTAGATTTTTCATAGAAATTGTAGGACATCCTAGGCTGTACAATGCCTTGGGTATGTGTAGGATCATGGTATGCCAAAAAGTGGTGATGTGAAAAAGAAGTCCTAATTGATAGACTCTTTGAAAAAAAACTATAACTTTCAAACAAGATAATATTTTTAAAATACAGAATATACATTACATTATATATGCTTCACCTAATACAATAATAATAAACAATTCTTTCAATTTGATGAAGTTTAGACTAAGTTAAGGTTATCAAACATGGGAGTTTTTATATTGAAGAAAATTTGTAGGAGAAAAATCATAATTAATTATTTACTTGGAAAAAAAATTAAAAAAATATATACATCACATCCGGACATGATTCTACTACTTTTATCTAGAATCTTATAAAAAAATATTATCATTTGATTTTGTTTAATGTGGTTAGACATACACCTACTAGTTATCTTTCTAGTCCTAATTGATAGACTTGTTGAAAAATGGCTATAACTTTCAAACTGTATAACATTTTTGAAATCCAAAACATGTGTCACATTATATGATTTTCCTACTACAAGAAATTTTTTTTTAAATTTCAATTTGATAAAGTTTAGACTAAGATAACGTGGTCAAACATGAGAGTTTTTGTATTCTGGAAAAGTAGTAAAAGAAAAATCATAATTAATTATTTACTTGGAAAAAAATTACAAAAATGTGCGTCACATCTAGACATGAGTCTACTACTTATATCTAGAATCTTGTAAAAAAAATTTATCATTTGTTTGTGTTTAAGGTGGTCAAACATACACCAACTTCTTATTTTTTTCCTGAAATTTTTGTACTACTACATTGAAATTTGAAATTTTCAACATATAGAATAATTGTTTTTCAAAAAAGGCCTAGTATCTTAGAAACTAAATTCAATTTTCTACAAATTCTCTTCTTACATATTTTTTATATAATATTTATAACTTGATCAAATTTTTATTGCAACTTGCCTAAACCTAATTTTCTAAATTTTCATTGCCACTTAAGGGCCTAGTTTGGCATACCATGATCATGCACATACCCCCTGGTTTATTGTTGTCATAATTTGTGATGACAACTATTCAACTGAAATTTTTTCCTCAGTGAAAAATTTATCCATCTCTTTTGTAATGTCATCCCAGCTATCCTTGTTTTTCAACTTCTCTAGCAATGGTTTAATTTCATGTAGAAATAAGTTTGCAGAGTTCTTATTAGCAACAAGCATTTCTTGAATGACGTTGAGTGATCATACTTTGAGTACCACTCTAAATTAAATTGAAAAATATCAAAAAAAAAATTCCACTTTGAATGCCTTTCTCTCAAATGTAAACCCTCCAATTGAGAAAGGTAAGGAAGATAATATGCTCTTCTTTGATTGGCCAATGAAGAGTCTATCTATGCTCTCTAGTTGTACTACATATTATATTGCAAACATCCTATTTGTCACATGCATTGGAAGTTTGTGGGGTTGCAGTTCTGATCTGTAAAACCTTAGCATAGAGTATTCTTCCATTAAGTACCAGTCAACCAATTGAATTGTGCTTCCAAGTTGGATGCAAACCCTACATGAAGCAGACAATCTGGGCATTGGAGTGCTTGTTATTTTTTTGTACAATGGTGCCAAAAAGAAGTCTACAAAATTACTATAATTCCTTCAATTATCATACATTCTTATTTGACGTGTCCTGTTATATATTGGAGTACCTGTCCCCCTCTAAATTTCAAGCTTATTGCCATTGCTCATTAATATTGCAGCATGCTTGGCTAACAAAAGATAGCACAAGTAGGTTGTGAACCTAAATATCTTAGAATTGCCTCTTTTAATCAATGCTAATTGTTCTTGCATTGATTGAACCACGTGTCCAACAAAATTATATCTTACTGGCTCATTGACACAATGGATATCCCAAATGAATTGAAGAATCTTGGCACCCACTTCCTTATTATTTTTCAGTCCCAAGAAAAATGCTAGTGAGGATATAGTATCTTGAACCTATGTTACAAAAATGTTAAAATCATAAGGAGGCTTATGGTTCTCACCCAATGAAGCCTTTGCCTCTCCAACTATTAGACCCTTTATAAATGAATCTTTTGTGTTTGGTGGGACTACCTCATATTGCTCTGCCAGCAATCCCAAGTCAATATGGACATTACAATTTTGTCGGTCAAACCCTAGGTCTAGCAAACTGAGAAATTCTTCTTGGGTTATTGATAAAATTTCTTCCTACTTTTTTTTATTCACAATTTCTTTTTTTTCTTCATCATAATTTTCTGCACAAATCAAGACAATTTATGGGAAAGGGAAAACTTTAGATAACATCATGTGACCCGAACCAACATCCCACGAAGCAACTTTATTGGTTTTTGCGCCTATCACTAGGTTAAATTTTATAAAATTAGACCTCTTTGGCCTAGTTGCCTTACTGCACAATGTATGTTTATTTGCTATAACTCTCCTTTCACCGTCAATAATAGGATCATAAACATCATGATACTCATCAATGAAACTAGGGATTTGTACTAGTTTTCTATAGTCTATAAAAGATTTTCCATTTGCTTGCCCTTGGCCTTGAGTTTTTGCTTTCCCCATTGTTCTTCGTAAGAATGAAAAAAACACAAATTCACAGATATTTACTAACAAAATCACAGATAATAACTAACTAATTAAGAAAACCCCAATTGTACATGCAAGAATTAAAATGTCAAAATCAAGTTAAACTAAATTTTTGACATTACAAAATTGGGATGCAGCAACCTAGATATCTTACCCAAAATTAAACTTTGAAATCTGGATACATAGAAGTTAGAACAGCTAAGGCTCTAATTAATTACAGTCTCAAAATCTTTAGTGATGGTTCAATAGTTCTTTTTAGCTCTACTACTAGGTTTTTAGAAAGGAAATGTTAAAAACTTTTCATTAAATGTAATGGTATAAAATTATATTATAATGGTTACGTAATCTTTCTAAAACATACTATGTGTAATGTAATCTTTCTAAAACATGCTATGTAATCTTTTCGACAAATTACACGTCAATGTTGTTAGCACCATGCAAAAAATTTCATGGCCCTAGCATGTTTCTTCTGGTCCCTGCAGTCATTTCTTCATGTCTTTGGCTAAAGCCCTAAGCAGAATATTCAAAAAACTAGCTGTTACATTTAAAACCCTTTGTTTTAAACCTTGGCCTTGTTATATTTTCATGTTACTTTTCGTGGGTCACTTAAGGTCCTAATTCACATGTGCTTTATATTTTTGGTCAGCTCCATTTAAAATTTTCCTAAATCTTTACCCCAGCGGCCTTTAATATTTTCCTATGGTCCCCAATGCTTTATTTTTCCCAAAAGCCTAAGTCTCAACATTTAATTTTTCCTATGTTTTGGCTTAATATTTCTTCGGGCCCATCTTTGACACCATCTTCATCTAATGGTTGTTGCTAGGGCACAAGGGTTTTGTCAGAGGTATGCGATGCTGTGCTCACCGTTGATGCATTTGTGTGACGTAGTCTTTTCTCATGCGGGTCCACTTGCTAGGTATTCTGATTTGGAGGTTTTTTATTGGTCCACGTAGTATGAGGTGGAATCATGTCAGTGGGACCGGTCTTCTTGGCATTTAGGTAGGTTAAAGTCTGATTTAATCTTGTGGCTATCGTTATACTGTTAATGAAATATGCTCGACCTTTAATGTAGCGGTATAGCGATAGCCATTGATTCTCGTAAGAGATTTATGGGTCCAATATTACACATAGGCACAATTGGTGCTATTTGATTCATCCATGTATTTTCACAGTGGCTTGTTGTTAGTGGGAACTGAGCTTTCGGCATGTCAGAGGGTCTTGACACTATCAATGAATCTACGAATGGTGTATGATCTCAAGGGTTTTGTCAGAGCCTTAAGATCTTGCGACGATCGTTGATCTTCTTGATGCAGGCCCGGTCAAAAGTTTCTCAATCTTTTAGTGGTCTGATAAATTTCCAAAGGCCTCACTCATTCGCACAATAAATTGGGGATTCTCTAAATGTTTTAGTGGTTCAGCAAGTGTGTATTCGTGTAATCGCTAAACTTTCTGGTGGTTTTATAAAGTTCTTCACGAATTGGCAGAAGTTTTTTGTCACTTGTTCACTAGATGTGGGGCCAAGGCTAGATGTTTTCCTATAGTCGCCAGTTCGAAAGGTTGAAGGTGGGTTAATATTTTCATCCCATGAATATGATATGCATTGTTGCATGGTCGCTAGAGGTAAACCTAGGGTGGCAATTGAGTTAAAGACTAAAGGCTCGCGAAATAAAGAGATCGAACGGTCATGACTTAAAGTTGGTTCAAATTTGAATGTTGATCACTGATTTGCTGCAAGCGCCATGGAAATGACCATTATTATTCAAATTCAAATTTGTAGAGGGTTTCCTATGACCAGAAGGACTAAAATTGAATGTAGAAGTGACTAGAACTAGTAAGAGGTGATCTATTTGCTGTTGCAGTGTGGTCCAGGGTGTGCCGTGTTTGTTTGCAAGGTCTGTACTATGTGGTTTTGTGCTCGAGGCATGTTGCAGGGTTGACAAATTTGAATTTTTCATGATTTGCAGTACTTTCCCAGAGACCTATCATGAGTACAAATCTTTCTCAGGCATGGCCGACTGATTTTCTTCCCCTGCAATTAATTTTTGAGTGTTTCCAGTGGGTTTGGTGGTTGAAACCATAACCCTAAGTCATCTGTAGCTTGTTGCAACCTGTGTTGGGTTTCCAAGATGACTAGAGGGTATTTATTGCATAAATTTTGATTTTTTAAGGGTTCCAAAACTTTTCTTTTGGTCCCTGGTTGTTCGTAGTGTTTTATTGATAGAGGAGCTAGATTTTGGGTTTTTTCCTATCTTTGTGCTATTCTGATTATATATTGATTTTGAATATATTAATGAGAATGTTATTGAGTTGCAATCTTGCATTTGTGTATGTCTTCTTGTTTCGGTTCTAAGCTCATATATGTTAGTGTCACAAAGTGTATTAGCATATGGTAAACAAAGAGTATTGTGAAGTCATCTCTGAGTTCCTAACAGAGTTAGGATTAAAGTATTTTAAGTGGGTTTAGTGAGTTTGCAACCAAGCAAGAATCTAATGTCTTTGCGTCTGAGGGAGAGGGGTAATAGGTAAAGCACTTATCATGGATTCTATTGATGTATGTAATTAGGTGACTCTTTTCCCTAGGTTAAGGGATTGGTCCATCCTCTGGAAGCATTTCATTATTGTCAACCACACACACACACATTCAAATGACAAAATATTACATCAGTTGGTAAAGAGTATATTGGTATAATATTTTGAGACTCCTTTGGAGAAGTGAGTCAAGGGTACACCCACCTGAGCATTAAGGCTCAAAGTGTAGGAGGATCTCTTTTGATCCTTGTTAATTGGCCCTCTTCCTTGTAGACTTTGGAGTGGTGATAGAATCAAAGTTAGATTAGGTTATCCATCAAAGTATAAATGTGCAAGTTGAAGATCAAAGGGAACTCCCAACAAATTGGTGACTCTGTTGGGGAGAACAACAATGAAGAAATATATTTTTTAGGATCTCTGGTTGGGACTATATTGTTAAAATCAAAATCTTTTGTTGACCAGATTGATTTACCCATTCGACTCACCAACAAATTGGTGAATCTATTGGGGAGAGTCTAGATATAGAAGGCTATTAAGTGCACTCTTGTTTTCCTATTGTACTTAGTTAAATATTTCCCATCTAGGTGGGTGGTGATTCAAAAGGTTAAGAATTAGTGCTATAAATTTTAAATCATGGACAAAAGGAGGAATACTAGGTCCTTTGTCAGAAGGAATGGTGACTCTACTAGTGATCCCATAAGAGAACAAAGAAGTACTAGAGGTAGAGCACCACATGTTTCCTCAAGTGAGGAAGGTTCACAAGATAGAGTTTCTAGATCAGATGGTGGTCACTCTGAGGATAGATTTTATGATACCCCAGAGGCTGTATTTCAGGACAAGGGTCCATTGCTAGTAGGTCAAGATGAACAAGCTAGAGAGATGGGTTTGGATATTGATTTAGATCTTGATGAAGATAATTTCAAAAGAGAACCCATGAGACCTAGGCAAGTGCACTTCCCATATCAAATTTTTTTTGATATGGATGTGTCATCAGGTTTTGATGACATTATGGTAGATCCTGATGATTTAAATGCACTAAGGTTACAGTTAGCAGAGCAGGATGCCATACATAAGAGGTTACAAGAGGAGAGAGAGGCTGAGAAGTTGAATGCTCTAATAGAAAGATAGTCTCTCCTTAGAAAGATTAATGAAATGAAGGAGAGAAACAAGATGCTTTCTTCTGCTCCTAAAAATTTGCAACATGATATTTTTGGTGATCTTGAAGCTTTGAGGAGTGAGCAAGAGTTCTTACTGCAAGATCAAGAATTTGATAAGGAGGGCCCTATGGTTAGACAAATGCAAAGTTATATTCCTTTGCCTAAAAACAAAGATGGGCATGAGATCACTAGGCCTGCTATTGCCACTGGTGAGAAAGGAAAGTAAAAGATGGTGGGACATCAAACAAGCAGATCATTGACAATATTAGGGGTCCCACCACCCAATTCAAGTAAGGACATAGAAATAGAAAGAAGAAGAAAAAAAGATGAGGACCTTGCAAGAGAATTAGAAAAGGCTGAAATTGAAGCTTCTATTATAGAAAAGAGAAGAAAGATCCAGTTCTTGAAAGCTTCATTAGCTAATGCTCTTGGTCCATCTCTTACTAAACTAGATATGTCATTTATGACTACTACTCTTCCACTTAGTAATGGTACTAGTTCATTTCCTTCTTCATCTGCTAGGATAGGTGTTGATCCTAGGTAGCAGTCAAATGCGTAACTAGATAGAAATGTAAATGCTAATGTTGATCCTAGGGTTAACACTAGTTCAAGTTTTCAAAGAAGACCTATGCAATTAGAAGGCTATAGGAAAATTATTTTTGATGGAATTCCTGGCTACCCAAATGCTTTTCCAAACATGATATAAGAGATAAGGTACCTAAGCTTGTTGGTAATAATGCTATTAGTTGTGAGGAGCATCTTAGGTTATTTTTTGATATGCTTAATGATTATGAGGTAGAGCATGAGGATGTAGTCATGAAATTGTTTGTTCAATCTCTAATGGAGGATGCTAGAGATTGGTTTAAGAGACTTCCTGATAAATGTATTGATACTTGGGATTCCTTTGAGAGATGTTTTAAAGAGCAGTATGGTGATAGACCTAATGCTAGTTTCATGTTGAATGAATTCAATACCATAAAGAAAAATTAGAATGAGACTGCAGCTGAATTCAACATGAGATTTTAGAATGGTATGCATAAGTTGTTCCAAGTTATGCGGTTAGATGACAATGTCTGTCTGACCACATACTTCAATGCTTTTGATGGAAAGATGGGATATTTTTTGATGGACAAAGAACCAAGAACTCTTAGGGATGCTTTTAGGATTGTTGTCAATATTGAGAACAATATGAAGATATCAGGAAAGTTGGGTGGGAAGAGAGATGACCCACAGTTGTTTGGGGACAAGAAATACAAAAAAGAAAGTGATAAGAATGTTGGAGCTAGGAGGCAAGAAGAACATAAATTGGATAAGGTGCTCAATGCATTGAAGGATTTGAAGACAGCTGCAAATAGGAACATCAGTGCTCCTACCAATGAAAGGCCTCAGTTCAACAACAATTTCAATAAGCAGAATAGATTGCAGAACTACCCCTACAACACCCAATGGAATGGAAGGATGGCAAGCCTATTGTCCTTGCTGCAAGAGGAAACAATGACAGAGATGTCCCTGACTCTCTACAAAAAGCTTCAATAAATGTCATGGAGGACATACCTTGCTGTGTTGCATGCCAGTCCCCTCATTTTGTAGAGCATTGTGTGGTTGTACACTCTATGGCTGCAAATCAGGATTGTGGCAATGAGGAGAGAGATCAAGAAGAAGATCAAGATGATGTTGGATGCAACATGGTTTCTTCATATCTAGGATATGAAGAAGATTATGATTTTGATGAAGATGCAGATGTAAATGTGAAGAGACAAAATCAGACCATTTTTCATCAAGAAGCTTTTTCTGATAGTGAAGACATTGATAGGAAGACATGTAACATGAACTCTTCTTCTGAGCCAATAAATTTGAGAAGACCTTTTAGAGAAGAGATGGATAGGATTACTACAGAAATGATTGCCCAAGTGAAAACCAGAGTAATGGTGGAAAGGAATACAAATGAGAAAGCTACATGAATGTTCATAAAGAGTACCAACTCCGGAGAGACTAATGATAACAAATCAAAACGTGATCACATGGTGAAATTCAAGAATGTAAAAGGTAAGAATTGTGAGCCTAAGGGGTTGGAATTGAAAAGATTTTTAGTGAGATTGAGAGGCCAATTAACACAATGGCTAAGATTGAAAAATTGAGGGTAGCCAATACAGCTAATGTATCAGATAAGCAAAAAGATAGTAAGGCAGTGTAGATTGAGATTCCTTCTTCTGCTACCGCTGATATGTTATTTGTATTGTCCCAAATTACATTTAAGGTTCCACTGTCAGAATTGTTGAGGATCCCTGAACACAAAGACAGAGCTATTGCATGGGTAGATAATGTTCATAACAATGATGTTGCATGCAATGGGTCTGAGGATAAAGCTTTGAAAGGTGTTGCTGCCTAGGGAATTGTATCTCAAATTCCTCCTATATATTTGGATAGTTCTATCAATGCCAGCCTTGAAAATATTGATCCATTCTTTTTAAGTGTTCTTGTGAATGGAATGAAGTTGAGGAATTGTATGATTGATAGTGGTGCCTCTAATACTGTCATGCCTTTCAAAATCGTGGAGAAGTTGGGCCTTAAAGTTGATACAGTCCGAGGTAGATGTTGTGCAATTGATCAGAGGGAGGTACCAGTTATTGGGACTATCAATGCAATGCCATATAGGCTGGCAGCGTATCTAGATAAAGAGTTGACAATGAGTGTTTTGGTAGTGGACATCCCCCCTCATTATGGGATGCTGCTATCTAGAAGATGGAGTGCTACCATGGGTGGTAGTTTATAGTGTGATCTGTCCTATGCCACTTTCAAGATTGATGATCAGTTTATCAAGATTGATTGAGAGCCAAGAGTATGCCACATGATTGAGAGAAATATTGATAATGAAACTACATGTTTTGTGGATACTAATATTAATGCTTTTAGGGTAGAGATCCCTGTATTTGAAAATGAACCTATTTTGTCACCTATCTTTGTTGAGGTAAGTGTTAATTCTGTGAAGGGTGATTTGTGGGTAATGTACTTTGATGGTGCAAATTGCAAAGATGGAGAAGGAGTAGGTATCTTACTTATTTCTCCTGATGGAAACACCTACAAGTTTTCTTTCATGCTGAATTTCTTTTGTACCAACAATATAGCAGAATATGAGGCTTTGTTGTTAGGACTGAGGTTGGCACAAAAACATGGTATTAAATGCATAAGTGTTATTGGTGAATCTAAGTTGGTTGTGTCCCAAGTTAGGTCAATATATGCTTCCAAGAATAAAAGGCTAAAACAATATAGGAATGCAGTTTGGGATTTGATTGAACATTTGGATGCCTTCAATATTGAATGGAAGGATAGGAGTAACAATAAGATGGCTGACTTGTTAGCTAATATTGCAATCAATCTCAATGATATTACATTTTCTAGTATCTCTAAAGTTGAAATTCAGGCTAGGCCTAGCAATTCAGACAATATTGAAAATTGGCTGGTTTTTGATGATGATAATGATATTTTGAGGTTTATGAGTTGTGAAGATTAGTATCATGGTTAGGAATTTCATTGTTCAACCTTGATTGAGTCGGTAGAAGGAAAGGAGGTTGTCTTTGGCAATGAGGTCATTCAACTAAGAACTAACAAGGTGCCCAAGGGACTTGTTGTTTTGGAGACTATCTTTGGCAACTAGGATAGAGTTCAAAAGAATATCAAAAGAGAAGATCATGTTGATCTAGAGGAGATAAATCTTGGAGCACATGAATCACCTAAGAAAGTATACATTGGTAGAGATATATCTCAGAAGGTAAAGAAATCTTTGATTGAACTATTGAGAAAATTCAGGCATGTTTTTGCATGGTCATATGATGACCTAAAGATTTATAGAGAAGATTTGTTTCAGCATATTACTCCATTGAAAGAAGATGCTAAACCTTTCTGAGAAAAACAAAGGCCTATTAATCGCACTTTGGCACCCAAGATGCAAGAAGAGTTGATGAAGCTAAGAGATGCTGGAATTATCAAGCCTATAAGGCACTCTTCTTGGGTTTCAAGGGTGGCTACAAGAAGTTGGGTGCCAATTTTTTGGCAAAATTGTTTTTCCTATTTTTCAAAATTTATCTGAATTGATCTCAAAATTGAAGGCACTTAGAGATTGAATCTCAGAAAAATTCACTAATAGAAATTGTAGTACTTGGAGTCTACTTTTCAAATATATAATTTATTTTAATAACCACATGGTATAAATTATATTTTGATAGGCATATTTGAAAACCACTTTTTCAAAATGCCTGTTTCAGGACCATACCACATCCGTGTACGGCCACCATATTTTGACACAAATAAATGAATTTTTTTAAATCCTTTTTAGGGAAGATACCTAAGACATAGAATATTGATGGAAATATTTTTTCTTATTTTTTTGTTTTGTAAATTATTTTTTATTAATTTTTAATTAACAATAAAGCTTATTTTTCAAACCTCTCGTGTAAGGCCACCATAATTTAATATAATTTTTCTTTTTTAAAAAAATTCTTTTTTTTTAAATTCAAAAGAATTGAATCTAGATTCATGAAATATAATTTATTTTTAAAAATACTTTAAAATTAAAAAGTTATTAAAGTTTTAGTGAGTCTCACTATTTTACGTTTATGTACCACTATCAACTAATAAATAATGTAAAAATAGTAAAAATAACCATATTATTATGAAATTTATATTTTTAGAATCATGATAGTGAAATTTTTAATGGGTTTTTATTTTGTCAAAAAAATCGATCCAGAAGGGCTTCAAAAAATTACGGTAAGCCTTAAAAATTTTATTCCAATGCCTTAGCCAAAATTTTGGAGGCTAAGACATAGGCTTGGTCTCACCAAACCTATCCCAAACTAAAAACTAAGGTAGAGTGAAAACTCCCGCGTGCATATTTTAAGAAATGGGCACCTGTTATTTAAATTTAAAAAACGGGCACCCATTTCATAAATTTAAAAATATGTGTTTAAAAAAACATTTTAAATGAAAAAAAAATTTAAAAGTTTTTTTAGAAACGGGTACCCATTTTGAAAAAAAATAGGTGCCCATTTCTGGAAAAATGGGTACCCGCTTTTTGAATTTCAGATCAGATGTCCGAGCCTAAAATGAGCACCCGTTTTTAAAAAATGGGTGCCCGTTTCAAGCGGCGCAAATTTTCAAGCCGCAGACTTCCATAGAATTGGCACCCAACTTTTTGCTTCTACCCTCAAACCTTGTTCCTATCAGAAAGAAGAATGGTGACATCAGGCTTTGTGTAGACTTCAGGAATTTGAACATCAGCTCATTAAAGGATAATTATTGTCTACCCAATATGGAAGCTATGTTGCAGAGAGTAACTACATCAGAATTGATGTCAATGATGGATGGTTTCTCTAGTTAAAAGCAGGTAATTGTCAAGGAATCAGAGCACCTTGGGGGACATATGTTTATGTGAGAATGCCTTTCAGCCTCACAAATGTTGGTGCTACTTTTCAGAGGGCAATGGATGTTGCCTTTTTAGATTTCATAAATGATTTCATTGTTGTGTATCAAGATGATTTAACTACCTATTCCAAGAAGGAAGAAGACCACTATATTCATTTAGAAAAAAATATTTGTGAGGGCCTTGGAATTTGGCATTTAATTAAACCCAAGGAAATGTGCTTTTGGTGTCATTGAAGGTAAGTTACTTGGCCACTTAGTTGGGAAGCGAGGATTTTTGTGACAAATTTTGCAGAGGTTACTAGACCTATTTCTAAGATGTTGAAGAAGGGATATGCAATCAATTGGGAGGGTGAGCCTGATGAGGCTTTCAAAAATATCAAGCAGGCTATTAAAGATGCACCAGTGCTTAAGGCACCTGATTAAAATGTTCCAATGCACATCTTTTTCTTTGCATCTTTTCACATTATTGCTGTAGTTTTGTTACAAAAGAATAAGGATGGTTTTGAGCAGCCTATTGCATTTTTCAGTAAATCTTTGTAGGCTGTAGAATTGAAGTATGATATAAATGAGAAACAAGCTTACGCACTTGTGAAAGCAATTAAGGCTTTTAGGTGTTACTTGATGGGAGAAGTTGTGATTGATTTTGTGTCAAGTGCAGATATGAAGGATATTTTCTCACAGCAGGAGGTGTCTAGAAGAAAATGTAGATGGATCAATAGGATCCAAGAATTCAATGTTGAGGTCTAGATTACTAAATTGGTTAGAGGACAAGGATTGGAAAAATTGATGGCTCAATCCAATCTTGATGCTAATCAGGTAAATCATTCTGAAATTGATTATACATGTGACATGGATGATTGTATCTGGTATCAGGATATCATCTATTACTTGAGAAACATGAAATGTCCAGATAACATGAATAATAATTAGAAGAGGACATTGAAATTATAGGCCATCAAGTATGTAATTGTGAAGTGTAAATTGTATAGAAAAAAATTAGATTGCATACTATTGAAGTGTGTAGATGAAGATCAGGCTAACAAGTTGTTGAAGGAAATGCATGAGGGAGTTTGTGGCGGACATTATATGGGTAAAACAATTGCTCATAAAATATTGAGAGCAGGATTTTGGTGGCCCACAATCTTCAAGGA
This sequence comes from Chamaecyparis obtusa, assembly GCA_027943335.1. Lineage (NCBI taxonomy): Eukaryota > Viridiplantae > Streptophyta > Pinopsida > Cupressales > Cupressaceae > Chamaecyparis > Chamaecyparis obtusa. The sequence continues at coordinate 201,148 of BSBK01007760.1, read as the reverse complement.
TGCAGAACAATTGGTGAGGAGGTGTGATTCTTGTCAAAGGTTCTCTGGTAAGCTTAAATTTTTGGGTAATATGCCATTAAAACTAGTAGAAGTTCATGCTCCTTTCCAACAATGGGGAATTGATTTCATAGGGGAGATACCAAACAAGTCTAGTGGAGGACACTCATGGATTTTAGTTGCCACTGATTACTTTACAAAATGGGTAGAAGCTATACCTACAAGAAATGCAACTAGTAAGGTGGTAATTGATTTACTGATGAATAATATTGCTACAAGGTTTGGCTGCCATGAGAGAATAGTAAGTGATAATGCCATGTGCTTTAGGTCTGCTGAATATAAGGACTTTTGCACAGGTTTAGGAATTCAAATTTCTAATTCCTCACCTTATCATCCACAAGGAAATGGTCAAGCAGAATCTACTAATAAGAGTTTGATTAAGATCTTAAAGAGGATTCTTGAAAAGAATAAGAGAGCATAGAATTCAAAGCTACCATTAGCTTTGTGGGCTGATAGGGTAACTGTGAAGAGGGTAATTGGTTGTGCACCATTTGACCTACTATATGGAGTACATGCAAGAATGCCTCAGAATAACTTATTAGAAATGTATAAATTTGTTTAGTTGTATGATGATGACATAGATGATGAGATGCAGTTGAGAATTGAGGACCTCATTAGGTTAGATGAGACTAGAAGAGAGTCAGTTGTAAGAAATACTAAATTATAGTTGCAAGTTAAGAATTTGTATGCTAAAAGGGTTGTTGAAAGAAGGTTTGAGCCTGGTGATTTGGTACTAATTTGGAATGCCAAAATGGAGGATAAGGGAAAACATGGTAAATTTGATCCCATCTGGTTAGGGCCATATCTAATTCATGAGAAATGGGGCCCAGATTCATATATTGTAAAGGAATTAAATGGTGATATTCAGGAATTGCCTGTTCATGGACAATTCTTGAAGAAATACTTCTTTTGAAGTGTTCTATTTTCCATCAACAGTAGTCAGGTCTATATACTTTGTAAATTCTATAAATAAGCTACTTGCCCCTGCCCTGTTTTGTCCTGGTCTATCAGTTTTTGCTCCTATTGCATGTTCTACCTTGCTTGTTCCCTATTGTCTGCAAATTTTTCAGTGGGATGGTCTTCTTTAAACCAATGATTCTAAGTCCTTGCTATGCTTGTGGGAGGCATACATCCCCAGACAGAGCCATTGTTAGCACCGTGAAAAAAATTTCATGGCCCTAGCATGTTTCTTCTGGTCCCTGCAGTCATTTCTTCATGTCTTTGGCTAAAGCCCAAAGCAGAATATTCAAAAAACTAGCCGTTACATTTAAAACCCTTTGTTTTAAACCTTGGCCTTGTTATATTTTCATGTTACTTTTTGCGGGTCACTTAAGGTCCTAATTCACATGTGCTTAATATTTTTGGTTAGCCCCATTTAAATTTTTCCTAAGTCTTTACCCCGGCTGCCTTTAATATTTTCCTATGGTCCCCAATGCTTTATTTTTCCCAAAAGCCTAAGTCTCAGCATTTAATTTTTCCTATGTTTCGGCTTAATATTTTTTCGAGCCCATCTCTGACACCATCTTCATCTAACTATTGTCGCTAAGGTGCAAGGGTTTTGTTAGAGGTATGTGATTTTGCACCCGCCATTGATCCATTTGTGTGACATAGCCTTTTTCTCATGTGGGTCCACTTGCCAGGTATTCTAATTTTGAGGTTTTTATTGGTCCATGTAGTATGAGGTGGAATCTTGTCAGTGGGACCGGTCTTCTTGGCATTTAGGTGGGTTAAAGTCTGATTTAATCTTGTGGCTATTGTTATACCATTAATGAAATATGCGCGACCTTTAATGCAGCGGTATACCGACAGCCTTTGATTCTCATAAGAGATTTGTGGGTCCAAGATTACACGTAGGCATAGTTGGTGCTATTTGATTCATCCATGTATTTTCACAGTGGCTTGTTGTTAGTGGGACCTGAGCTTTCAGCATGTCAAAGGGTCCTAACATTGTTAGTGAATCTATGAATGGTGTATGATCTCAAGGGTTTTGTCAGAGGCTTAAGATCTTGCGACGACCATTGATCATCCTGATGCAGGACCGGTCAAAAGTTTCTAAGTCATTTAGCGGTCTGATAAATTTCCAAAGGCCTCGCTCATTTGCACAATAAATTGGTGATTCTCTAAATGTTTTAGCAGTTCAGCGGGTGTGTATTTGCATAATCGCTAAACTTTCTAGTAGTTTTATAAATTTCTTCGTGAATTGGCAGAAGTTTTCTGTTGCTTGTTCACTAGATGTGGGGCCAAGGCTAGATGTTTTCCTACAGTCACCAGTTCGCAAGGTTAAAGGTGGGTTAAGATTTTCATCCCATGAACAGGATATGCATTTTCGCATGGTCGCTAGAGGTAAACCCAAGGTGGCAGTTGAGTTAAAAACTAAAGGCCCACGAAATAAAGAGATCAGACGGTCATGACTTAAAGTTGGTTCAGGTTTGAATGTCGACTGCCGATTTGCTGCAAGTGCCATGGAAATGACTGTTATTATTCAAATTCAAATTTTTAGTAGGTTTCCTATGACCAGAACAACTAAAATTAAATGCAGAAGTGACTAGAACTAGTAAGAGGTGATTTGTTTGCCATCGCAGTGTGGTCCAGGGTGTGCCATGTTCATTTGCAAGGTCTGTACCATGTGGTTTTGTGCTCAAGGCATGTTGCAGGGGTGACAAATTCAAAATTTTCATGATTTGAAGTACTTTCCCAGAGACCTATCATGAGTGGAAATCTTTTTAGGCATGGTCGACTGGTTTTCTTCCCCTGCAATTAATTTTTGACTGTTTCCAGTGGGTTTGGTGGTTGAAACCCTAACCCTAAGTCATCTGTAGCTTGTTGCAACCTGTGTTGGGTTTCCAAGATGACTAGAGGGTATTTATTGCATAAATTTTGATTTTGTAAGGGTTCCAAACCTTTTATTTTGGTCCTTGGTTGTTCATGGTGTTTTACTAATAGAGGAGCTGGATTTTGGGTTTTTTCCTATCTTTGTGCTGTTCTAATTGTATATTGATTCCAAATATATTAATGAGAATGTTATAGAGTTCCAATCTTGCATTTGTGTATGTCTTCTTGTTTCAGTTCTAAGATCATATATGTTAGTGTCACAAAGTGTATTAGTATATGGTAAACAAAGAGTATTGTGAAGTCATCTCTGAGCTCCTAATAAAGTTAGGATTAAAGTGTTTTAGGTGGGTTCAATGAGTTTGCAACCAAGCAAGAATTTGATGTCCTTGTGTCTGAGGGAGAGGGGTAATAGGCAAAGCACTTATCCTGGATTCAATTGTGTTTGAATTAAGGTATTTAGTTGATGTATGTAATTGGGTGACTCTTTTCCCTAGGTTAAGGCACTGGTCCATCCTCTGGAAGCATTTCATTATTGTCAACCACACACACACACATTCAAATGATAAAATCTTACATCAATTGGTAAAGAGTATATTGGTATAATATTTTGAGACTCCTTTGGAGAAGTGAGTCAAGGGTACACCTGCCTGAGCATTAAGGCTCAAAGTGTAGGAGGATCTCTTTTGATCCTTGTTAATTGGCCCTCTTCCTTGTAGACTTTGGAGTGGTGATAGAGTCAAAGTTATATTAGGTTATCCATCAAAGTATAAATCTACAAGTTGAAGATCAAAGGGAACTCCCAACAAACGTGTCACATTTTTGAAGTGAGTTTTCAAAAAAGCTTTTTGAAACCCATAGTACTTCTGAATTACAACTTCAACTGTTCATCTCTTGTAATCCAATGATTGTCACAATTTTTTAAAAATAATAATTTAATACACACTAATGAATATTAATCATTAACTATAGTCACTTAGAATAGCTTATTCATGAAATTTGAACCAGTCACCAGTAAATGATAAAGTTTGGAAACATTTAACTATTACATGAAACAAAAGTCCAACACAAATTTTTTATATTAATTAATGTAAAATTTCATTACAATTCAAATATTCCCATAGAGCATATCTATTAATGATTCTTATAATAATAATAAAAAAAAAAGCACTAGCACTTCAAATTTCCTAAAACATTTTCATATTTTATTTTGTAACATATGTGATTACAATTTATATCATTATAAAAGCCTTGGTAAGCTACTACCACTAGAGAGAGATAGAGTAGAGGGACTAGAGACTAGCTAGACTCAGGGACTATCTAGCTAAGGCTCCCTTCCTTTTGTGTGGAAGTCTGAAGAGAGGATAATCTAGGAGAATTCTTCTAACCATTGATAGTCATTGGTTTCCTCCAGTAGGTACCACTTTTGGAGGAAATCCCTCCAAATCTGTGCCCACTTCCAATGACACATGAGCTGCTCAACATCAACGTTTAGTAGAAATGGTTGCCTAGGTACATTTACTCCTGGTAGTAGAATCTTAGGCAAATCATTTTCCCAAGGAGTTCCAAACCCAGTTTCTGAAAATACAACAACATGCACATCATCGCCGAGGTACTCTTCTTTGAAAACTTTCCTCAGAAGCATGATAATATCAACCTTCCCCCCCAGGTCCAACAGAGATGCCAATAACTGAGATGATATGTCAGTGTTAACTCTATACCTATTTTCACTATCCATAAATTCACATCCAAGCACAATCCTTATAGACTTCTTGGTGAAGGCTCCCAACTCTATAGCAATAGACACTAGGATTGGATCTGTGACCAGGCCCAAAAAGGCCTTTTGATCCTCCAAAGTATTGCATCTCAAATGAATTGGAGTGTCCATTTAAAATCAAACTGATAATGATATTAGTATTCTAATTTTCAATAAAAATCAAAGAGAACCTAGCACTCGTAAACTATTTTCACAATCATAAATTAACAAGCGTAGATTGATCTATTTTAAGTCCTGATTAAAATTATTTCTCTGCCCTAAAGATCTAATTATTTCATAAGATAAATGGTTGCTATCCAAAAATCTCCAAATCTTTCATATTTAATGCAACAGTGGGTGAAATTGAAAACAACACTTATGATAAGACATTTTCTATCTTGGGAATAATGAAGGCTGAAAGGAGCGCACCACACAGGTGGACATAACAATTCTTTATTATAAAAAAAAACTTAAAACTTGTGCCCACTCCACATAAACAATAAGAAAATTTTGTTAGCAGCGAAATGGCGGCAGAAAATGAAGCTTTACCATTGATGTAAGATCATCAAATGGTTAGAAAACAATGTCCTTATATGACATGATGTTTTCATTCAAGCCTTAACTTTAAGGCATTATTCTATTGAGGTAATGAATAGTTATATGATGTCACACATATCTATGAGTGAAAATTGAAAGGCTCCATCTAAGAAACCATTAATTCACATTACTTTAATTGATGTCATGACTCATCTACACCTCACCACTAATTAATATTTCTATCTAATATTACCAAAGATTGCCAAAATAATTCTACTTTTTTGGTGTCATAAAATGAGGTCACAGACTCACAGTGTCACATGTCTATTTGATTACAACATATCCATGGCCAAAGGCAAATTTTGGGCCTATTATTGGTCTTCATAATCTTTATGACAATTCTTGGCAGAATCATGACATGTGGTATGATTGATCGTGGGCTTATTGGTACAATCAATCATACCACGTGTCATGATTCCACTGAGAGTTTTTCATAAATATTATGAAGAGAAAAAATAGGCCCGAAATTTACCTTTGGCCATTGATATGTTGTAAATCCAACAGACATGTATTATGTGATTCTATGACATCAGAGTGATGGGACCCGATGCAACTTCAACATCAAATCACAACCATTGGATTAAGACAGATGAATAGTGGAAGGAACATTTCAAATGGAATGTGGTGAGTGTTATACACTAAGTTTTCACCCTTAGTTCAAGCTCTCGTAGTCTTGATAACTCAGTATAACTTGGGAATCATCTCTAGGTTGTGGGACCTCTGCTAACTGAGATGAAACCTCCAGATTCTAGGCTGGTTCCTCTTGGATAATCACCTTAATTTTCTCTTAATAGGAAAGTAAATCTTTGAGGGAAAGGGATAGAAGGATTGGATGAAAAGTGAAATGACTAAAAGAAAACTATCCTACAAGGTGATGCATCAAAACTAGGGTTTGGATCTCAATATAGAGGAATGAGACCAATCAAGAAATTAGGTCTAATAAGTCACAACTCACTAGATAGGCTTGCATAAGTGTTTCATAGGAGGGTCTGAACAAAAGATGCAACTTATGACCTGCAAGCAAACATCCTTTTCTACAACTAGGTGTAGGAATGAGACAAGACTGCTAGGGGTTGTAGTATACCCACAAAACATCTAAATCAGATCAAACACAGTAGCACACAAAATCAGAGAAAATGAGATGGACTAGGAACCCCAATTTCCATTAACAACATTCATAAACTTCAATTCAATAAGAGATAATCAAGATAGTGAAGATAGGGATAGAACAAATATCACAAGTATCTCAAGAATGCCTTGATCATCAATGGGAGATTACAAAGAGTAGAAGACCCAGAGGGTAGAACAAATACCACATATGGCTTTCTGAGAAAAGATGACTTCCTTGCAAAAGTGGGCTTCTCTCCTTTACAAAAATGAACCTCTTGAGCACTAAGGCTCCACAAAACAATATATACAACACTCACTACCCACAGGTAGGAGTAAAAAAAAATCTAACTAGGGTTACAAGATTTTATAATAAAAATGTCAAGCCCTAGGTACACTGATGACTCATCATGAAAATCACTGAGAATCGATCACCAAATCAGATCTTTCTCTTTGCGTGTTGATACTAGACTGAGTCCACCGTAGACACAACAACTTTGACTCAACTACCCACCTACAACTCCACTAAGCCATGAAGGCTTCAAATCTGATCTCATAGATATTTCTATTTTCAATAATAACCCTGCAAAAGGTGGCGGCAACCTATTAAGAATTTCAACACTAGATGGGCCCCTACAAAATTTGCGGTGTTGACGATCAGATCATTCATCATTATCCTTCCAACTATCCCTATCCTGAAGAAAGCAATTCTAGCTACCAAACTGTCACGCATGGCTATCAAAATGCAAAACCCTAGCAGAAAATCGGCTCAAAAATTCAAATTTGAGTGTTAATGGCTAGCGGGGCCTCAAATTAAAATGCAACCGTCGATGAAAGACCCTTGCGAGAAAATGAACGGCTATGATGCAATTGAAAATGGCTTGAAAACCCATCTCTAACAAGTCAAAGCCACCATGGAGGTCAGCGACCAATCAGAAGCAAGCATACTGACATGTCAGCATATTTGGACCCACCTCTAGACTTCCTCCTTTGCCAATTTATTTAGAGATTTAGCGAACAAAGTGTTCACTGAATCGCCAAGTCATTTGGAGCACCGCTAAACCATTCCATGAATGAGAGAACATGTAGAACTTTATCAGGTCCACCAATTCCTTATCAAACCTGGGCCCATCTCCACATGTCAATCTTTTATTTGCTCCAGCTGCCCCCTAGGCATACACCTCAACACTTTTCTGACTTCGGACCCACAATCTCCAAGATTCCAATCTAATGGCCAGTCTCATCCCCTCATGACCTTGGAAGATTCCTTTAGATTATATGCCTGCCATAGATTTCATTAAGCCATGACCCTTCTAACACATCAGTCCACCTGGAAGTCTTTATCAGCATGCACCAACCAATTGCATTCGAATACATAAGCACACCTAGCAATGCGGTCCCACATATTTCTCTTTACTTCGACCAATAAAATGATGGCAAATCACACTGACCTAGCACTAGACCCACTGACAAGTCTAAACACTTGGCAAAATCGACGGCTGGCACATAATCTCATGTGTCAGAAAAGCTCTTCGTGAAGATACACCAGCCATTGATCTTCATCCTTCTGAAATCCCTGTAGACATTCTGGCATGGCCCCACTACAGCATCCAAGTCATCCCTATGTGGACCAATGAGAAATGAGCACATCATCATCTTAGGACCCACCTACAAGGCTCTGACAAAAAGCAAGATTGACGGCTAGTCTTATCCCCTTATAGCTCTGACAAAACCCTTGCGAACTTAAGACAACTGTTTATCTTTTGACAACTATCAGAACCTCTGACCGTTGCAAGAACTTGGTCCCACTGAAAAAAAGATGACTCAATACATATGGACCAATCAGAAGCTGCTGAATTGGATGAGGTGGCACCGGTCCCACTAACACACTGAAGCACTGCAGACATGGAAGATCTAACGGTCGTCTTAAGATCTCAAGCTCTGACACCAGTCTATTTGAAGATACGCCAACCATTGGATCCGTCTAGCCGAGACCCCACAAATTTAGATCATCAAACTTCCTAGTGAATACGTGACTGAAGAAAAGTTAACGTTCACTAGGTTGCAAGATTTTAAACGGTGACCGGGAAACACTTAGCGATTATGAGAATCATTGTATTCACTAAGTTGCTAAATAAAAAGGGGACCACTGGTAAACTTAGAGAATAGGCGATTGACCAATAAGAAATTAGGGCACATGGGAAATGTAAACCTTTAGTGGCCAAAAAAGGTAATGAAGAATTATAACAGGGCAAAGGGTTTTGAGGGTTTTAAAAGGTTTCCAACACAATGGCTAGTTTTATGAATATTTTGACCTGTAGACTAGGGACTTGAAATAATTATAGAGGCTAGGAAACAAAACATGAGGCCATGAAACTTTCAGAGATGCATGGTAGGGGTAAAAAAGGGACTTTGGAATGGGTTTTAGCCAAATTTACATGCATATGAAAATTGGGGTAACATTTTGGTGATTTTTGCTAGACGTCAGCCCACTAGACATGGAAAACTAGTGGCCTTGACAATTCATTGGGCATGGGGTCTTTCTGAACACAAAAATTTGATGGAGAGGCAAAAATTGAAAAGAGGGACAAAACTTGTGCATGAGCACTTCTTGGAAAGCAGGAAACTGACCTAGAAAATAGGGAAAGAAAGTAGGAAACACATATTTACAAAATTTACAAGAACACTTATAGAGAGGGATTAACCGCAAAGAAAGGCTTCAAGTGGAAACCATTCACTGGGATTGGTAGGGCATCTCCTTCAAGAGTGGAAATTTGAAAAGCATTAGATCCTCTACACTCTGTTATAACAAATGGTCCACCCCAAAAAGAATCAAACTTCATGTGCCTCCCAAGTCTAGATCTGAACTCATCCCATTTGAGGACATCTCCTACCTTGAAATCCCTTATCCTGGCTCTTTTGTCAAAACTCATATTTTTTTGACTCTAATGGAATTCCATATCTTGCATTGACTTATCTCTAATTTCTTCTAACTCCATCAATTGAGCATACCTTACTTACAAAGGATCACTTTCTTCAAACATGGCATATTGAGTAGCCAAGTCCAAAGCTGGTAATTCAATTGAGATAGATAACTTAGCCTCTCTACCATACACCAACATGTATGGGGAATTATCGATGATTTTCTTTAGGGTAATTCTATCTAACCACAAGGTAGACTTGAGCTTTGTATGCCAATCTCTCTGATTGTCTTGCAGAGTCTTCTTAATTATCCTAATCAAGTTCTTATTTGTTGATTCTGCTAAACCTTTTCCTTGAGGATAGTAATTGGAACTTGTATTTAGATAAATGCCATTTTTAACTGCCCATTCTAAGACTTTAAGGCCTGTAAATGCCAATGCATTATCTGAAATGATGGAATCAGGAGTGCCAAACCTATGAATTAAATCATCAAAAAAGCTTAGGATAGCACTCTCATTGGCTTCTTTCAATGCAATTTCCTCTATCCATCTGGTGAAATAGTCAATTGCATTAATTATCCACTTATGACCTGCACTAGATGGAGGATTAATCACACCAATGAAATCTATACCCCATTTCATGAAGGGCTGCTCTATTCTGACTGGTTGGAGGGGTAAGGCTGCAAGCCTTTCTTTTCCTACAAACATAGCACACTTGATACATTTCCTTACATAATTGTGACTATCCTTAAAGATAGATGGCCAATAGTATCCAACCCTCATGATTTTATAAGTAGTAGTCCTAGGAGAAAAGTGATCTCTAGAAGAACCATCATGAAACTCAAATAGGAGGTCTACTACCTTTTCTGAATCTATGCATCTCACAAGGACACCATTGTGATCCTTTCTAAAAAGAGCCTCATTTATCAACACAAAAGGAATAGATTGTAACCTATACTACCTTCTTTTTGCTGAATCCAAACCTGCAGGACATTGCCCTGTCTTCAAATAATTGATCATATTAGGAAACCAACTTGTTGCCTTGGCTTGTTCTTATGTAGAATGCACCACTAGAGATGCATCCATTTTCTCTGATTTCTTTGAACTTTCATCCCCTACCAAATGTTCACAAAGACCTCTTCCTCTAACCAGCTTGGTAGTCTAAATATCAATGTCATACTCCATCACCTTGGTGATCCAACCAACTCTTTTTTCATTTAGGTCCTTGGAAAGCAGAAATTCCTTGACACTTGGATGAGTAACCATCAAATGTACCTTGCTATGGGTCAATAGGTATCTAAATTTTTTGAGGCTCTTAACCAAAACAAGTAAATTTTTCTCTACAATAGAGTATCTCTATTCATATTCTTCTAAACCTTTGCTAAAGAAAGCAATAGGCTGATCCAATCCTTCTGAATTTTCTTGAGTCAGGATTGTAGAGATAGCATCTGAACCCCCATAAGCATAAAGGATAAAATCCTTACTAAAATTTGGGTTCAACGGGGCAGGAGCTTCTGTCAAGGCTTCTTTAATAGCTTGAAAGTTGGCTTTTCCTTCTTTAGTCCAACTAAAAGCTAAAATCTTCTTTAACATGGCTGTCAAAGGCTTGAGTAAATCTACAATGTTAGGCAATAATCTCCTAACAAAATTTATCTTTCCTATGAAAGATTGAAGACTTTTCTTATTGTGTGGTAGGGGTAGATCTAGGATAGCTGCAATTCTTTCCAGATCCACTATGATTCCTTTCTTGGATACTATATATCCTAACAATTTTCCCTCATGAACTGCAAATACACATTTCTTGGGATAAAGAGATATCCCAAATTCTCTACACCTTTCAAAAATTTTCCTCAGATGTTTGATGTGGTCTACTGCATGCTTTGAATAGACAGTTATGTCATCTAAGTAGACCAACACAAACTTGTACATTAGGCTCTTAAAGGCCATATCCATTGCCTTTTGAAATGTAGCACCTGCATTTGACAAACCAAAGGGTATCTTTTGATAAGCCATGGCTCCCCACTTGGTTGTAAATGCAGTCTTGTATTGATCCTCTTCATTTACTAAGATCTAATTGTATCCTGAATAGCCATCCAATAATGAAAATCTCTTGGATCTAGAGACACATTGTAGGATTTTTTCCATGGAGGGTAATGGATGGCGGTCTTTTAATGAGGCCTTGTTCAGATCCCTGAAGTCAACACATAACCTTAGCTCCCCATTCTTCTTCCTGACAGGAACAAGGTTGGAAACCCAACTAGTATGTTTAATGGGGTAGATGATACCACTTCTTATCAATTTAAGCACCTCTTTATGCATAAGTGGCTCAAGCTTGGGATTAACAGGCCTTTTCTTTTTGCTTACTAGTTTAGCATTAGATTCCAATTCAATAGTGTGCTAAGCAAGGGCAGGATCAAAACCTTTGAGATCCTTATATTTCCATGCAAAAACATCACTGAATTATTTGAATAACTGAGTGTAATTTTTCTTTTCCAATTCAGTGTTTACCTTTCTGAATTTTAAGCTCTTACCTGGTTCCAACTCTAGTTCAACACAATGTTCTTGTTGGACTACTAGGCCAGCTTTTCTTTTCTTGACTTCATCATCCTTGTTGAAGACAGTCTCCAAAGCAATGAGACCTCTAGGCATCTTATTAGACTTGAGTTGTATCACTTGATCACCATAGCTTTGTGATAGCCTATCTTGATTGTGTTATGAAAAAACATCTTCTTCAAACAAGAATTGTAGAATTTTTTCATCATTGTCAAACACTTGCCAATTGACATCAGTATCAGGAATAGAGGGTTTGACAATCACTTTGATATGCTGTTGATCCACCTCTTTTGAAATTCTATTTGGGATGTCATATTGGGATCCAACAATAGCTAATCTATCTGCATTTTGATTTAACTTTCTAGGGATGGAAACAATATTGAAAGCATGGAAATCTTCAATTACATCCTAAACTCTATGTTTGTATGCTTTCATGGTGTCATTTTTGGTTGCACTTATCTCTCTTACCTAGCTGACAACTAACTCACTATCACCATAAACTTTTAAGGCCTTGAGCCCTCTTCTTCTAGCCCATTCTAGTCCATTGATTAGACTTTCATATTCTACAGTGTTGCTGGTGCAGGAAAAACTGAATCTAAAGGAAATATAATACCTTTCTCCTTTTGGGGACACCAACATAGCACCACCACCAGAACCATGTCTACTTCTAGCTCCATCAAAGTATAGTTGCCAAACCTGACTGTTCTAATCTTCTGAGTTAGCATCCTTGAAAAGCTTGGGCTCTATAGCATCATTTTCTTGTAACAAGTAGTTTCCCAAACCATCATTCCAAACAACATGCTCTGATTCTCTTTCATCTAAGAAAATATCAGGGATATCTCCTATCTTAGTGCTTGTTTCACTAAAGGTTTGGAAATCACTGTCATCAAATATAGGGAAGTTTACATTGATGGCATTGGACCCATATGGCTCTATATGGTGTGCTGCTAATGGTTCTAATTTAATGGTGACCTTGGTCCCATACCTTGTATGAAATAACATGTGAGACCAATCAAAAGATAGGTAACCTCCTATCTTGGTTGTAAACTCCCTTGAAAGACATATAGAAAATAATGCAAGGAGATCTATGATATATATATCAAGGAGGATTGAAAAATTAGGACTAGCATGAAGGATTAGACTGGTATCCCTAGCCACACCTATAGTATTGACTGATGATCTATCAAGTTGGGTAACCTTCTTTTGGAAGGGCTCATATTTTAGTCCTAACTGGTCAGCTACTTTCTTGGGCATTACAGTGCTAGTAGCTCCACTATCTACCATACAATTATGTACTAAATATTTTCCAATGATTAAAGATACATAAAAGGGAGGTGGCTTTGAATTCCTACCTTGTGTGGCATTTCCTTTGGATTTTCTACTTGGAGCCTCCTTTTCTTCACTAGTGTTGACCAACACTAGCTTTGCAACTTCTTTTGCAGGTTGAGGAGTTGTTACTTCTGACATGGCCTTCTTCAAAATTTCAGGTTGTCCTAGAAGAGCCAAAGAGTCCCACATGGACATGGTAAAATTCACCATCTTCATGTTGTCTACAATATTGAATGGTGTCAAAGTGTGTACTCTTTGTTGTATCTTTGGCATGATGGGCTCTATCTCTTTGGAATGTTGGCCTTCTTTGCTTGTAATGACAGGAGGCTCCTTAGGTGTGATGGGAGTAGCTTGCTGTAGTGGCTCTGTAGATGTAGTAGCTTTAGAGTTGGAATCCACTCTCTCCATGTCTTGAGCTCTTCTTTTTTCTCTTGTAAAGGAAACAAAAGAAGCTTCATCATTGACTCCATTGAAGTCTGGTTTCTCCCAATTAAAGAGAGCAGTCTCGTGCTCTTGTGATTCTTGTTGAGGAACTGACCCACTAGATGAAACCTCTGATTGAGCTTGTGAGGCATTTTGAACCATTAGAGCTTGGTTCATCCATCCATTTGAACATGTAGCCTGATTATGAGGCTGATTACAAGGAAAACACCATTCATTCTCCATAGCCACATTGTTTTGGCTAGGAACCACATCCCTCACTGGATTAGGAGAATTTAGAGGTTTAGGGTTATATGGTTGGAATGGTCTTTGATTAAAACTTTGTCTTTGTCCTTGATAGCCTCCTTGGTACGGTGGCCTATTTTGTTGATAAGGCTGTCCTTGATTTTGATATTGGTGATTAGGACCTTGGCCTTGTGATTGAAATGGTGGTTTGATTCCTTGACCTTGCTTCTTTAGATTTGTGACCTCTTTAGTCAAGGTCTACAACAATTTAGTCATTTCTTGCTGACTGCTTTGTTGACTACTCTTTATTTCTTGTAACTCTTGAGAGAAACTAGCCCTTAGCTCTTGACCACTAGTACTAGCTTGGGGTGCCAAAATGATTGGGATAGGGGTAAATGGGGGTACTTGGGTAGGTGAAATGGGTTGAAGGCTAGGAAATATGGGCATTGGAGGCCTTCTAGCAATCATGCCTACTTGGATCAAATAATTTTCAGCCCTGACAGCTATGTCAAAAGCTTGGGGTAGAGAAGTACCACCCATAGACTAGATCATGATAGAAATTTGACCATTTAGGCTTTGTAAATAGTAAAGGAAGGCATGGTCAACTGATGGTCTCACTGAGACTGGGATTCTATTCCATGTTTTAAGGAATCTACTATTATAATCTATCATTTGCTCTTGAGGGTCTCTCTTAATAGTTGTTAACTGTTCAAATAAAGACAAATTATCTGATTTATCCTCAAAATGTTTACTTAATGCATCCCCTAAATCATCCCAAGAAGTAATAGAACCAACAGTTAGAGTTTTAAACCATTCTAAAGCCTTACCTTTTAAAGAGGCTGCTAATAACTTTGTGGCCACATCCTCTTGAGTAATGTTGTGTATGCTATATATGGTGTTCACATTTCTTATGTGCTCAAAAGTAGTTGTCTTCCCCTCGCCTGTGAAATCAGGTATACTCTTAAGTGCCACCAAGGGCACATCATGATGTTGAGCAAAGGCCAATGGGCTACCTTGGTTGAATGGTGCAAAAGCAAACTGTCTAGCCATTGTAAGAGTTGGAATCTGAAGATTGACAACTATATGAGCTGTATTTGTTGCTAGATTGGAATCTTCCTTTAGATTTTTGGTTAGAGATCTCCCTCTTCTTCTGGAATGAAAGGGAAAAGTTCTCCTTTTTGAAGTATCAAAAGGTGTTGATTGAACTCTTCTTGTAGGGGATGTCCTTTGAGTTGACCTACCTTTGTGACTTCTTCTTGAGGGAAACTCTGAAAATTGGGTAGGCTTTGAGCTTCTAGTCTCAATCTTTCTCATAAAACTTTGAACAAGGTAGCCTGGATCTTTGAAATCAGTGGAGTCGCTAGATATACTTGATAGAATGACTTCTAAAATCTTGCACTATGAAATCTTTATATCAGAGATAGCATATCTTTGAATTTGAATAACTTCTAGTCCCACTAGGCATGCCAGAAATGTTATACACTAGGTTTGCACCCTTAGTTGAAGCTCTTGTAGTCTTGATAACTCAGTATAACTTGGAAATCATCTCTAGGTTGTGGGACCCATGCTAACTAAGATGAAACCTCCAGATTCTAGGCTGGTTCCTCTTGGATAATCACCTTAATTTTCTCTCAACAGGAAAGTAAATCTTTGAGGGAAAGGGATATAAGGAGTGTGTGAAAAGGGAAATGACTGAAAGCAAACTATCCTACAAGGTGATGCACCGAAACTAAGGTTTGGATCTCAGTATAGAGGAATGAGACCAATGGAGAAATTAGGTCTAATAAGTCACAACTCACTAGATAGGCTTGCATAAGTGTTTCATAGGAGGGTCTGAACAAAAGACACAACTTATGATCTGCAAAAAAACATATTTTTCTACAACTAGGTGTAGGAATGAGACAAGACTACTAGGGGTTGTAGCATACCCACAAAACATCTAAATCAGATCAAGCACAGTAGCACCCAAAATGATAGAAAATGAGAGGGACTAGGAACCCCAATTTCCATTAACAACATTCATAAACTTCAACTCAATAAGAGATAATCAAGATAGTGACGATAGGGATAGAGTAAAAAACAATCTAACTAGGGTTACAAGATTTTATAATAAAAATGTCAAACCCTAGGTACACTAATGACTCATCATGAAAATCATTGAGAACTGGTCATCAGATCAGATCTTTCTCTTTGTGTGTTGATCCTAGACTGAGTCCACCTATAGACACAACAACTTCGACTCAACTACCCACCTGCAACTCCACTAAGCCATGAAGGCTTCAAATTTGATCTCATAGATATTTCTATTTTCAATAATAACCCTGCAAAAGGTG
>BSBK01007760.1:0-180000 GCA_027943335.1 Chamaecyparis obtusa | reverse complement strand
TTTCAAAATCATTGAACTATTTTATGGGGCCAAGCATTCAATTTTGGTCCTTCCTGTCGTGGAAAACTCCATTCAAAAATTTAAATTCAAACTAGAACAACTATTTTATGGGGCCAAGCAGAGAATCAACAGTCAATATTCAAATCTAGGATAACTCTATATCCTGACCATCGAATCCCTTTTACTTTCCTGGGTTCCTTGCATTTTATATTGCTTTAAGTAAAATGAACAGTTGTCATTATACCATGATGCTAAACATCACACATCTTACCTCAGTGGTATAATGACAACCACGAGATCTTGCCATCCTTTAACCTTCTAAGAACCGTGGCCCCATTGACAACATCCAGCTCATCACCTCAGCCAACCAATCACAAGCTTACATGCCAGCACCTTCTAACAATTGGGTCCACCGAGCAATCTTCAAATAAAGTAGAATCAACGGTTATCGCTACACTGCGATGTTAAAAATTGAGCATCTCTGCTCAGCAGTGTAATGACAGTGACAAGATCTATCTATGCTTTAACCCTTTTGAAAACTATGTACCCATCGACATCACTCCCTATCATTTAAAACTTGTGGCTGATGAGAAGCCACCATGTCACAATATCCAGCAAGCGGACATGGAAAAAACCTTGTTACCGCACGCAAGTTCTACTAACAACTACCACCTTAGACTCTCATCGACCAGTCAGAAGCCACTGACTTGTTCCACCCTGGCACCTCGAGGACCCACCTATCTATCATTGACCCTCGCATCAGATGGTTGTTGCTATACCGCCACATTAAACATCGACCACTTTATCTTAGTGGTGTAATGACAACCATGAGATTTTTCAGTACTTTAATCCGCTGCAGACCTTGAAGATAGGCCCACTGAGATGGGTGGTACCTTGTAGCATGTTCGTAAGGGGAAGAAAGATTCCTTGTGAACATGCGACAACCACAAGTTTTTCAAAGGGTTGAAACATAGGAAAACATTATGGGGGGACTTAGAAACTTAGGAAAAATTAAAGGGGGGCCCGACATGGTGAAACCTAACTGCAAAGATGTAAAGTGATCTTTTAATTAACACATGCAGATAAAAGGTTTTAAGTGGCTTGATAAAGTAACATGAAAAAATAACAAGGCCAGGGTAAAGTTAGGTTATATTTTGAATTATTTTCCACCCAATGGCTAGTTATTGAAAATTTGACAAGGGTTACAGGGCCAGAGACTAGGAAAGAGACTCCAGAGACCAGGGGAAGACTTGTGCAGCCATGAAAATTTTAGGGTGCTAACACTTCTGATTGTTTCAATTTGCATTTGGATGAATGGTATTCACATATTTTTCATTTTTTCAAAGATGCTACTTTTCCTGAATTGACAACATAGAACATGCGTAATGATATTTGAAAACTTGCAACACGGTACATCATTTTAGGAGATATGCTTTACAAACGCTCTTATGAAGGATTATTATTAAGATGTCTCAATAGGACTAAAATTCCTATAGCTTTAGTAGAGGCTCATTCTAGTTCTTGCGGGGGACATTTTGGTGGAAAATCCCTGGTTAATAAATTGCTTCGAATAGGATATTATTGGCAAACAACAGAACAAGATTCTTTCATATTTGTTAAGAAATGTCCTCAATGTCAACAACATAGGAATTTGATTCATGCTCCTGCTCAGGAGCTTTGTAATCAATTTTCTCCATGGCCTTTCAATGTTTGGGGCTTTGACCTTATTGGAAAAATCTCACTGACTTCTTCCCAAGGACATACTTACATTCTCACCACTACAGACTACTTCATGAAGTGGGTTTAAGCTGTCCCTCTTCATTCAACAATGATAGATGTTATTTGTGATTTCATCCTTAATAATATCATAACATGATTTGGTATTCCTTCAACGACAATCTCGGATAATGTAACATCTTTTAAAAATAAAGAAGTTGCAAAATTCTTGGAGAAATATAGAATTCAACATAGATTTTCAACTCCTTATTATCCTCAATCTAATGGACAAGCTGAAGCATCAAATAAAATTATTGAACAAATCTTGAGAAAAATAGTTAATAAGCATGCAAAGGATTGGCATACTCAATTGACTTATGCTTTATGGGCCTATAGGACTAGTGTTCGTACTACTATGGGTACTTCTCCTTATGACCTTGTCTATGGTACTGATGCTATTATTCCTTTGGAACTAGAAATACCTTCTTTGCATATTTTGTTTCATGGGATAATTGATACTTTTTGTGAATAGTGATTACAAGAATTAGAGATGTTGGATGAACAACAAATACATGCTTTAGAACATATCAAAGCTTACCATAAATCTCTTCAGAAACAATATAATCATAAGGTAATTGAACGAACATTTGTGGTTGGTGATTTAGTTCTTTATGAGAATCAATGGAATGTGAATGCTTTACCAGGTGAAAAAGGAAAATTTAGCCCTAATTGGCTTGGACCTTTTGTTGTTATTGAAGACTTTGGTTCGGGAGCTTACAAACTTGCTGATATGGATGGTGTTTCTTTTAAGGAACCCATTAATATTATGCATCTTAAATGTTATCATCCTTAATTTCATTTATTCCATGTGCATTTATGTATTCCTTATAAAGATTCATTTTATAGGTTATGTAGTTTTAGCAAAATTACACATTGAATATGTTTATGCACTTTACTTTCTTTCTTTCTTTCTATTAAGTTTTATATTGATGAAAGCATAGTAATCAAACATAGAACTAATCAGTAGAGAAAGTTTTCATTCATCAAAAATATAGTTTTTCAAGTTTGGATACATATGAGGCCAATGACCCTATCTATCACTACGTCTATCACTATGTTAGTTTGATGGCCGATGACTTCCAGATCTCTCTACTCTATGATGGGAAGATGAATATTTGTGTGTCTATGTATGGGTCCTAGATATGCTCATACCCTATACACACTCACAAAGACTCTGTATCTATGTCATCATCTTCTTCTCTCTTTCTCTGCACATTCTTAGCTCTCGCTGGATACATACAAAGATGTTGGCATGTCTGTCGGGATCCCTGTGACCAATGGAAGAATCTCGCTCATCGGCTGGTAGTCAGTAGGATATAATGTTATCCTTGAGAACCTTAGATACAAAGCTCCTCCACTCTTCCACACTAGCTATAGAAAGAAAAAATTCTATTACTCCCTTATCCTATCTATTTCAAATCAAATTATATCCAAGCAATTTTCAATCAAATTTATACCTGGGTCTCCCTCCTGGACATCACTAAAGTGCCTAGATGGTGGCAATATGGAGTGACTACTCTCTCCATGATAGCTATATCTAGGCCTCGATGGTGGTGTCTCTGTGTGGGGCCATGGGGGCAATGGTGATGCACACGTAATAGGTATATCTATACCAGTATCACCAGCTGGGGGCATGTCCTCGGCTCTCTCCTTTGCTCTCTCCTCCTCCATGGGATCTCCTACAAAGATGTGCTCCTCCTCATCTTCAATAACCTCATCCTCCTTGGTGGCTTCACTATCTTGGTGTGTCCCCTCTATAAAGATTGGATCACCTGTAGGATAATCCTTGGGAAAGATAGGATGGGTCCCCTCCAAACTCCAATACCTAATGTAATCTCAGCTCACACCTGAATAGGCTATATCTAATGGTACCTCTCTATCCTCTATCTCCTCTACATTGCTATCCTCTATGTCTGCTATCAATGGTCGGTATATGGCACCAAGTCTTTGATAGTATCTCATCAGATGTACATAGCGAGGTATTGCCTTAGGGATTCCCTATAATAGGCCGAACTACCTCTTTACCTGATCATAATAGTAGGGCATCACTATATGACTCTAATGACCCTCTAGAAGCTTACGCTGCTATGAATGTCTCATCTAGACTCATGTATCAGGCCACTCTCTCATGTGGCAGTAGGGTCTCCATATCACATCAGTTCTAGCAATGCGGTCTAGATGTACTCTTCAATAGAGCATATCCCCAAACTGCCACACATCCCTCAAAGGATATGAAAAGGCTCTCACTGTGCTCACATCTACCATCACTAGCACTCCTTGTGGATGTGTACATGTGAAGTTCTTAAAAATCCATACTTGCAGAACTATGCATGTCGATAGACTCTCTCACTGATACCTCAATAGCTGACCCAACTCATGGTATAGCTGAGCTAGCATGCTACGACCCCATGAGAACACGGTCCTCTCTCTCTCTCTCTCTCCATCTTCTATATGAGATGTGTCAAAGGTGAACAAAATATGGTACCCTTTGAGTTGAGTAACACAACCAAGGCTACTATACACAACATCACCTTCCATACTAAAGGTGTAGGGTCTGTTAGTACGATAGATAGTAGGATCTGATCTGACTAGCTTCACATCATAGGATGCACTCTTGTACAATACTCTATGTTTACATGGATCTCCTAA
This sequence comes from Chamaecyparis obtusa, assembly GCA_027943335.1. Lineage (NCBI taxonomy): Eukaryota > Viridiplantae > Streptophyta > Pinopsida > Cupressales > Cupressaceae > Chamaecyparis > Chamaecyparis obtusa. The sequence goes on along the minus strand of BSBK01007760.1, from coordinate 175,575 downwards.
AAACCATGATGTGCCCTAGGTCTAATAGTATCCCCTTGGACTGGAAGCTGCATGATGCTGTAAACATCTTCTAAAGTCACTCTGATCTCCCCAGAAGGAAGATGGAAGGAGCATGTATCCTCATCCCATCTCTCTATGAGAGCTGACAACATGGCTTGGTGTAGTCTGATCTATGGAAGGACTGATACCTAGTAAATTCCCAAATCCCTCAGTAACTACATCTCCTCATCATCTAGCTTGAACAGTCTCTCCTTGACATTCACTAGCACTTCCCCAAAGGGACGCTCTCGGAAGTAGACTAGGTCCTACAAGCACAAACAACCATCATATCAGTAATCTACATTATCAAATCTACAAAACTAACTAAACTAGGTCAAAGTCGACCTCAGTTAGGTCAATTTTGACCTTACTGGGTCAATGTTGACTTTACTGGGTTAGGGTTGACCTTTTTGGGTCAAGGTCAACCTCATCTCAAAACATGACAAAAACCCCCTGGGCAATGTCGACTTTCATGGGTCAAAGTCAACCTAGGTGGGTCAATGTCAACCTAAATGGGTTAGGGTCAACCTAAAGGGGGTAAAATCAACCTGACCTATCAAAAATAGGAATTTGAAAAGAACAAAGGTGGACAAAGGAAAAACTCACCTCAGATAGTGGTCATCCAGTAGCTAAAATGTGTCTAAGAGACTCCAGGTGTGTCGCTCACAGTTCCTCTCTTCTCAGCATCTTGCTTCCTTGTTTCAAATCTGTAAATGGTAAGAATGAGTAAGTATTACTTTTTATCTCTTTTATAAGGTAAAATTAGGGTTTTCTTAGGGTAAACTCAAAATTTCTTCCTTATGCATTTAGACTGACATCCACTCTTTCCATCATAACTTAAGTTTGGTAAATCCATTTTTAGTGCCATCAGTGGTGTTGGAATCATGATTCAGATACCTAACTCATTAAACTAGTTTAGGAAGGTCAGGAATCCTTCTAATTAGTTTAGGAAAGAAATTTTCAACACTCTGCATATCTAGTATATAGTGTTTTTTCTTATCACCCTGTTTCACCCTTCTGAAGTAGAAAGCCGAAATGGAGGGGGCATAAGGGGCTCTATACACTTCTCAAATTATCATATAGTAAGTTTTAGGTGATTTATAGATTTTCATTAACCTTGTGTGTTGTAGGTTCTAATAGTTTTCTATAGGATCTTTACATCAAGGACTTGGCTATATCCTTTTTTCATTTACTATGATGTTTTCTTACTTTAGCTTGCATATTCACGTAGTGTCATATCTAAGCTAAAGTGGGGGCTAAATGTATCATCTTAAAATGGAAGCACTTCCATCTTGATAGGTTTAGCACCCTATTTTATTACATTTATCATGATAGACATGCATTTAGGATGCATTTTGCACTCATTTCCTTCATTCTAGGTGAAATTAGGGTTAGGATCCTAAGGATTCTCCTTAATTTCCCTCTTCCATGGATCTATTTACTAGGTAGGACTTAGAAATAGGTTCTCCTAGCCTTCATCACAATAATCATAGAATTTTATGTCTATCCCTGACATTCTGTTCTATTCTAGCATCAATTCTAGTTTTCTGGGCATCCTGGGGACCTCCTAACTAGGTTCTGAGTCAATCTATGACCAGGGTCAAATTTGAGGTCAAACCTAACTAGGTTAGGGACAATGTCAAACCTGACTAGGTTAGGGTCGAGGTCAAACTTGACTAGGTTAGGGTCAAGCTCGGACTTGACTAGGTCAGGTCCAACCTCGATTTTGACCCCTTTCTCCAAATTTTCAAAATCTTGGATTTTTGGGCTTCAGGCTTCTGGGATATTTAGTTTCCCACCTCCGGGTTAATCATTTTAGGTTTCAGGATGGTAAATCCTTTAATTACATTTAATCTAGGTATATTTTCTAAAGGTTAGGACCTAATTGGGATTTAATTCTCCAAGGTGGCCCCTCTAGAGGATTGTGCCCTAATTCACTATAAAAGGAGGCCTTCCTCTCTCATTTTCACATCCACAATCAAGCAATTGCAAGCTCTCAAGTGCAAGCAAGGAATAGTGAAGGTGCAAGATAGCAAGAGGAAGATATAGAAGATCAAGCCATTGTTGACATCAAGCATCTTTGTGAACTCATATTTGGAGAAAGAGAGATCCTTTCTTCCTTGATCCACCATTATCAATTTTCAAGCATTCAAGGACTCAATCATGGAGTAGAAATTATGAATTGTCAGTTGGGTAGAAGTACTTTAGCCTTTGGGGCTTGGTAGAAGTACAAGTAAACAACCTTGAACCTATTTATTCATATGAGTCAAGATGAAATCTCATATGGGCCTATGGGGATATTGATATGGCCCTATGAGAATACTTGTATGGGTCTTATGTGGTCCTAGGATTTCCATTTTGCCATTTTTTGTCTTGGGATTGGTCATATGTCTTCTGTAATTACTCCATGTGATTGGACTACAACTTTTCTCACTTGTGTATGTCCATACCTTGCTTTAATGATGTTGTAATATGTTGATTACAATTATTCAGTACTTGGTATGTTTTTTTTTATGATCATGTGTGAAAATAGTGAGGCTAGTACTCATCCTAAGGGCCTAAGAGAACAAGAGGGTTCCCTAGACCTACAAGTTGAACCATTGAGATTCACCTTTGTTTCTTGGTTTTTGTATGTGGGAAAAGAATTAGGTACCCTAGGTGAGTGGCTCACCATAGGTGTTGGAACCCTAAAGTGGTTTCTAGATGATCTTATGAGTGGGTTTGTAAAAAGTGCTAACCTAATAATGAACTTGGGAAAAGGGGAATTCAAAAGATAATAAAAGACACCTAATTAAGTCCACATAGTCATGTTGGAGTACTGGAGCCATAGATAAATGCCAGGGAGGATCCCTATTTATAAAAAGGGTATCAGGGTTACATGGTTTCGAGGGAGGATCTCATTAGTCAGGATATGTGATGAAACTCACCTAGGTGGTATACTAGAAACCTAACCTTGATGTTTATTAAAGTGATATTTTCTTATGCCTTGTATGGTTTTCAAGTTATGTTTTAGTAAAGCCTTAGATTTCTTAGGGCCTTGTGAGTATCTTTGTTCTATCTCCTAGCACAGGGGGTGGGACTTCATTAGTTTCACATGGTTGGGTAGAAAATATATTTTGAGGTAGTGTTCATGGTTCATGGCTTGGATACGTTCAATTTTCTTGAAATGATAAAGGTATTTCTGTTCTTGTATCGTGTATTATTAAAATAAAGATGTAAAGATATTGATGTAAAGCCTTCAGGCCATTCATGTACTTATTATTGTAATTGGATTCATTATCAAAAATTGTATTTGAAATAACAAAGCAATGTAATCTTCCAAGGATAGTTCTAGGGGTTTTCAAGGTATTTTATTTGAAAGTTCCAAGTTGAAATGAAAAGTGTAATGTTGAAATTATCTTCTCTATCTCTCTTATGATGAAATTTAAAGAAATGTTGCCTAGGTGAATGTTTATATGTAAATTGTATAGGATAGTATCCAATGTGTAGCAAAGAGAAATGAAAATGATTTAGGAAATAATGGATTTAGTTGTAAATTAAATACTACTTTCTTACTCTTTCTCTTAAATGTTGAAATGCAAAAGTAAAAGAAAATGAAATGGGATCTGTTTGATTAAGTAATGAATGAAATGTTGCTATTGGTAAATGAATTTATTAAAGGGAACCTTAAGGAATGTACTAGTGAATGTTATAATGAAATGTTAAGATGTTAAAGAAAATTATTAGTTGTGATTTTATGTTAAAAGACCTGATTCCTTGTGGGTTCCTTGGCGGGGACATTACATTATGTTAGCTCTAGGTTATTTTGTTACATCGTTGATCTTAGGTTTTCTAAGATATTGTAAAACCCTAATCAGGTCAAGTTATATTGATATAAAATTTGTAAGGATGTCATTATAAAAATGTATCATGGAGTGGCCACACTAAGGACATTAGGAGATCAAACAATGGGTTTCTGATAGAAGGTTTGAAAGAAGCATTCAATTTTTTAGAACATCTACAAGGAAACTGAGCAGAACATGATACATACATCACTACAAGGTGATATCCTTTTTGGTATATTACATATCTGAATTAGGAAAGATAAAGTATCTAATTAAATATACATTTTATTGTTACCATTTAACCATTGTAGTAGAATCAAAATATCCTAACAGAATGGACTTAACTATTCATAGCTAAATCTTCTTAACTAAGTACACACGTGTATTATGTTGTTAAAATCCTTTAAATAGGTAAATCTAGTCGATCTAATTGTTACTCCTAATAGTTTAAGATCATTAGAAGTGATCACAATTTGTAGCCTTAACTGGCATACTTTGTTATTGCAGTATTGAAGATTTGTGTGTGTCACCCCCACCACTTTTTTTACCTTCTTACAAGGGTTTCTGTGATACCATAACATCTGTGTTATGTGTATGAATTTTCATGAATGGTTTTTTGATTAGTTTATATGAAAATTACATTTTTAGTTATATTTGAATGTATGTTTCATACAATGGATTCAGTCCTTTAAATGCTATCTATACTTAAAAAGTTTCTAGTCTTGAAATTTTTTGAAGGTATTGATTCATGTGATAGGGAGGTTGGGAGAGCTAATCACTAGGCCTTGTCTAGGTCCACCTAGTGACCCTTCAATGTCTCAATTGACACAAATTATCTATAGGACTCCTTCAAAGGTTCAATCCCCTGGTCTTCAACTCCAACCAAACTACCAATTCACTTCTACCAAGACAAAGAAAGATTCTTGGTGCTTACTCCTTCCATGCATACATTGACCCTTAAAACTAGGATAAGAGATCACCACCTCCAAATGAACATAGGAACTTGAAGAGATGAGGAGGTGTTGGAAAATGTCATATTTGGTTCCATATGATGTTTTTGAGGTCTCACTTCATCAATCTCTCTTACCAATCTCCTACTTCCTTCTTTAATTAGGGCTACAAGGAAGAGCCCCAATTAGGCCTCATTCTTCAAGAAAATAGGGTCTTTCACCTATTTTATTCCACATGACAATACAAACTAATCATGGATTCATACAATGTTATCCAACCTCTTAAGGATTTTGGAGGTTTTAGGGTTTCTCCAAGCCGTACAATTCCCTAACCAAAAAAATAGGTGTTTTTGGTAGAGTTTGAGGCTTTTACTGATTGCCTGAAGTGTTCTTTGTTTTTAGGTGACCAAATGGATTGATGACACCTTCTCCTTACATAAAGATCTTTTCAATGATATTATCTAAGGTCTCCAACCATTAATCCACATTTCCCTGTTCATCCCTACAACATATCTTCTCTCTTGGCTCAGTCCTTCCTAGTCGAGCTCACCATGGATGGCCTAGGGCTTGATTGTAAAGTTTCTTAGAAATATTTATAGGGCCCCTCCTTCTGCATATGATACACTCATGGAATCTACTCACTATCCCCAAAAGTATGTATAGAATGAATGGTGGGATAGTGAGTTAGATCCCCATTTCTACAACTCTCCTAGTATGAACCAATGAGTAGTGCTAATACAAAGATTTAAACTAAAGCAAGAAAATGAACAAAAAAGACTAAAATAATTAGGGAGCCTAAAAGTAAAGACACACATTGACATATACCATCTACCATGTATCAAAATCTAACTCATAACATGTATCTTGAATTCACTTTTTAGTAAACTATATTCAAATCTAAACACTATGGACACCTACATAAATTATTCTTCATATAGTAGAATAACCAACCTCAGGATTTGGTCCAAGGTTCTCCTATATAACCCTAAGATGGGTTTATGGAAGGTTTAGAATCCTCTTAAACTAATTAGGGCATTAGGATAAACTTGCACCAAGCAACTTTTAAAAGTTGCAAAAGTTGCTAAGCAACTTTTACAACAATTTAATGAATTTTCCAATTCTTTCTTCCTTGAGACCTTAGGAAGGTACTATGGAGTTCTAGACCCCATCTTGACTCCAAAAATGATTCTTCACACACTCTAAACCTTTTTATATCATTCTGACATCATCCACCTAAATTTACCAAGCAGAAGACTATTATACCATAGTGTCTTAATTAGAACCTAGGACCTAGATAGACTTCAAATCCCTAGTGGATTCCACTATTTGGTCAACATGACCTTAGGAAAATAAGAAAAATTCCAAAAATGTCTTACAAAACAAGGAAACATAAGGGTGCTCATGCATGATACTCCCCCATCTACACAAAAGAAATAAAGGTACATAGGGGATAAGATACAAGGGTTGATGCCAAGCATTTTAAAGTCACTATCTTCCACCCATGTTGCTTTAGATTCAAGGTGTCCCTTACATTTGATGAGGTTCTCCATGTAGACTTTGTTCCTGGTCCATTTCTTCACCCTAGATTCAAGTACCTTCTTCGCTTGAGGCTTAGTCTTTGGATGTATGGTGACTAAAAATATACTTGATAGTACATCCTACATATTCTTAGTTATCTTAGTCAAAGGTCCTTTATATATGACTAGGTCTACCACATTGAAGACTGAAGAAATAACTAAGTCTTGTGGGAGATCCACCTTGTAAGCATTGGCTCCATACTTAGCCAAAAGTTTGCATGGGCCAACTCTCTTCATCTATAGCTTAGTAGGTATTCCATTTTGAATTCTAGCCTTGTTTAAGTGTACCATTACATAATCACACACTATAAACTGAACATCCTTTCTTCTCTCATCTACATTTTCCTTCAACTTTTGATTTTCCTACGTCAAGGTTATTTTAACTTGTTCTTGAACCTCCTCAATGGTTTGGGAGAAGTCCCCAACATGTTCACTCCTATGATCTAAACCTCCTAGATCTATGAGCTTATTTACACCTCTTGGATGCATTCCATAAACCACCTAAGAAGAACTATTTCTAGTGGTTCTATTCACACTATCATTATAGGCATATTCTACTTGAGGGAGGACTAAATTCCAAGTCTGTTCATACTCCCTAGTTAGGCACCTTAGAAAATTACCTAGTACCCTATTGATTACCTTAGTTTGGCCATCTATTTGAGGATTATAAGGTGAGCCAAATGGTAGGTTAGTTCCCAACCTATTCCATAGGGTCTTAAAAAAATTACCCTTAAACTTTTCTTCTATATCTGAGATTATGATAAGGGGAAGTCCATGAAATATTACCACTTCCTTGAAGAAGAGTTGAGTAATGTGGTTGGTACTGTTACCCTAATTTCCATATACATGAAAATTTGGCTAAAGCCTATTCCAAGGTCTCCATTTTCATCTTGCCAAGAACCCCTGAAAATACCATGGCTTTATCTATTCTCCCCTGGTCTCTGCAACTTTTTTAGGCCTGTGGCTAGGTGCAAAACCCTTAAAAATTCAAAAAGTAGTCATTTCTGCTAAATAAACCCTGCAAACCCTAAGCACCTCATTCTATTTTTATGTTACTTTATCAACAACTTAAAAGTCCCAATATCCACGTGTTTTAACTTTCCCTTTGGTCGCCAGTTCTCCAAGTTCTCTGGTAGTTACCCTTTTCTCCCGGTGAACTGGCAACTGCAATGTTTCTCCTGGTCATGAAATAAAATGGTGGTTCCCTTAAGTATTCAGTGACTCTATGGATTGCCTTCAGTCAGGCATTGACTAACTATCACCCCAGGTTGGGCTTTTGGTTTAGCAATTCTATGAGTGCCTTGTTCGCGCATTCTTCAAACTTAACCAAGGTTAAGATTTCTATTCAGTGACCGAGCGATTTTCCTTTGGCTACACATTCACTAAAACCTCTAGGGTTAAGATTTTCAGTGGGGTCCCAGTTGATGAGATCAATGATTATCATAAGATCTCATAGGGTCTGTCAAAGGCTTGCAATCTTACGACAACCGTCGATCTTCCCTTTTCTCAGTGCTTCAAGCTTTTATGGGTCCACTGCCACGGTGTCCTACTTGGAGGCTTTTTATTGGTTGAGGGATGATGAATTGTATTTTTTCAGTAGGCCTAGGGATGTCAGAAGCTTGGAAATCTATAGCCAATGTGTGTTCTGATGAAATGTGTTAGAGGTATGTGATTATAAGACAACCGTTGATTCTCCTTGGTGAAGTAACTCATCATGCCTAGCGGGTGCACTGCTACGTGTACACAAATAGTGGCTTCTCATTGGTCCACATGGTAGTGATTTGGAAATGTGTCAGTGGGACTAGGTTTCTAGTGCTTTGAAAGGTTCTGACATCTAACAAGGATCAATGATTGGTGCATGTCCGCAAGGAATATTTCTGACACATGCAATCATGCACCCATCATTGATCTTACTTTATCTCTAGGCTCTGTCAGGTGGGTCCTCTTTTCTGATATGCTTGAATTTGATTGGTTTCTGTGTGCTGATGAGGACTTCTAGCTGGACCAATGTGTTAGTAGGGTCATAGTTTAATGTAGATCTACAGTGGGCGTATGATCTGAAGGAATATTCAAAGGGTATAAGATCTTGCACCCGCCGTTGGACTAGAATCTTGTCTTATTGTGGGTCCAATGTCAGGAAAGAGCTGAGGTGTTGCTAAATAAGTGGCCAGAGCAAGTGAGGGTTTGACATGTGGTAGGTTTGGGTCAAGAATTTGAAGGTATTCAGCAATTTGGGGAATAAAAATTTTCTTGTGTTCACTTAATATAACCCATGGTTAGTTAAAAGTTCGGCGATTCAATGAAATGCCTTGTTCACTGAATTGCCTAACTGGACCAAGGTCAAGCTAAGGATTTTGTGAATTAGAAATGAGTCTTCAGTCACATAGTCACTGAATGACTTAAAGGAAGAAAACTTGAGGTGGGTCCAAACATGCTGATGTGCTAAAATGTCATTGGTCATAACTTGCTGATATGAATTTGACTTTTCAAAGGAGGTTTGTGACTATTGTCGGGATAATCTGGGCCATTCATCTACTAGGAAACAAAGGGGATCAAAAATCACATTTTAAAATGACTGGCTAGCCGTTAATTTTCAAATTCAAATAGTTCTAAGAGGGTTTTTTGCCAGTATTTGATTTGCAGGCCGCAAGCGGTGAGGTAGCCTAGAAAATTTATGTCTCCAAGACATTCGTAGTTAAAGGAGGATGAGGAGGAGGTCTAGGCAGCCATCATGGGTCATTTCTTGCCTCAAAATGGTACCAGTTATGGATGCATGGCAAGACTTGGTGCATGAAATTGGATGAATCTAGGTTGTTGTGTCTACAGGAGGGGCTTAGTACAAGATCAACATGCAAGAAAGATATGATTTGATCACTAGTTCTCAGAGATTTTCATTAATAGGTGATCAGCACCCTAGGGTTTGATATTATTGTAAATCTTGTAACCCTAGTTAGGTTAGTTTTGACTCCTACCTGCATGTAATTGAGTATGTATATATTGTATTTTTGGAGCTTTTGAGCTCAGAGTTCGCATTTTGTAAAGAAGAAAGTCTCTTTCTTTGAAAGCTATCCATGGCATTTCTTCCCACCCTCTGGTTTTCCACATTCTATAATCTTTCATTGATAATTCAGATATTGCAGAAGTATTTTGTGACAATTCTTCATGTCCATATGCTTCCTTGTTTGGATTATCTCTTATTGGATTGAAATATATGATGTTTTCAGTGATATCTTAGGGTTCCTGATCCCTCTTACTTTCTGTAATTATGTGTGTTATTATGTTTGATCTAATTTAGATGTTTTGTGGGTATACTTTAGCCCCCTAACAGTCTTGTCTCAATCCTACACCGAATTGTAGAAGTGAATGTCTGCTTACAGATCATAAGTTGCGTCTTATGTTCAGGCCCTCCTATGAAACACTTATGCAAGCCTATTTAGTAAGTTGTGACCTACTAGACCTAAGCCTTTCATTGATTCCATTCCTCTATACTGAGATCCAAACCCTAATTTGAGTGTATCACCTAGTAGGTAATTTTCTTTCAAGTCTTTCCCTTTTCAAGCATTCCTTCCATCCCTTTCCCTCAAAAGTTTACTTTCATGTCTAGAAGAAAATTAAGGTGATTATCCAAGAGGCACCAGCCTAGAACCTAGAGGTCTCATCTCAGTTAGCATAGTTCCCACAACCTGGAGATGAGTCCCATGTTATATGAGGTTATCAAGACTACAAGAGCTTGAAACAAGGGTGCAAACGTAGTGTATAACAATTCTGGCACACCCGGTGGGAGAAAAAAGATTAGATTGAAGTTCAAAGGTGTTCTTGTTGGTTCATCTACAAAAAGATTAAGGAAGTTCAATACACAAGGACTATCAGTATAGGCTTAAGCTCAAGGATTCCCCACCTCGGTGCTAGTGTATAACAATTTTGGCATGCCTGGTGGGACTACACAAGAAGTTCATTATTTGAAGGTTATGTTATCTCTGATATATTGATAGCATGATATAGAATTGAAGAAGTTATTTTTTCAAGTATCTCTGGTGAATCTACTGATTTCAAAGATCAGGGGTAACCTTGTTCAAGGTTTATGAGAAATATTGAGACTAGGAGCTCAAAGCCTACCCAATTTTCAGAGTTGCCCTCAAGGAGAGGTCACAAAGGTAGGTCAACTCAAAGAACATCTCCTACAAGGAGAGTTCAATCAACACCTCCTAATACTTTAGAGAGGAGACCTTTTCCCTTTCATTCCAAAAGAAGAGGTAGATCTCTATCTAGAGATCTAGAAGAAGATTCAAATCTAGCAGCAAATACAACTCACATAGTTGTTAATCTTTAGATTCCAACTCCTACAATGGCTAGACAGTTTGCTTTTGCACCATTCAACCAAGGGAGCCCATTAGAGTATACTTGATTTTAAGGGTGAAGGGAAGATGACTTCTTTTGAACACATAAGAGATGTGACCACCATCTGTAGCATACACAATATTACTCAAGAGGATCTGGCCACAAAATTATTAGCAACCTCTCTAAAAGGTAAGGCTCTTGAATGGTTTAGAACTCTAACTATTGGTTCTATTAATTCATGGGATGAGTTAGGGGATGCATTAAGTAAGTATTTTGAGGATAAATCGGATAACTTGTCTCTAGTTGAGTAGTTAACAACCATTAAGAGAGACCCTCAAGAGAAAATGACAGATTACAATAGTAGGTTCCTCAAAACATGGAATAGAATTCTAGTCTCTGTGAGACCATAAGCTGACCATGATTTTCTATACTACTTACAAAGTCTAAATGGTCAAATTTATATCATGATCCAATCTATGGTTGGTACTTCCTTACCCCAGGCCTTTAACATAGCTGTCATGGTTGAAAATTGTTTAATCCAAGTAGGCATGATTGCTAGAAGGCCTCCAATGCCCATTTTTCCTAGCCTTCAACCCATTGCACCTACCCAAGTACCCCCATTTACCCCTATTCCCACCATATTAGTACCTCAAGCTAGTACTAGTGTTCAAGAGCTAATAGCTAGTTTCTCTCAGGAGCTACAAGAAATAAAGAATAGCCAACAGAGCAGTCAGTAGGAAATGAAAAACTTGCTGTGGACCTTGACTAAAGAGGTCACAAATTTGAAGAAGCAAGGTCAAGGAATTAGACCACCCTTTCAGACACAAGGCCAAGGTCCTAATCAGTAATATCAAAATTAAGGATAGCCTTATCAACAAAATAGGCCATCATACCAAGGGGGCTATCAAGGGAAAAGACAAATTTTTAATCAAAGACCATTCCAACCATATAACCCTGCACCTCTAAATTTTGCAAATCCAGTGAGGGATATGGTTCCTAATTAAAATAATATGGCTATGGAGAATGAATGGTGCTTTCCTTGTAATCAGCCTCATAATCAGGCTACATGTTCAAATGGATGGATGAACCAAGCTCTAATGGTTCAAAATGCCTCACAAGCTCAATCAGAGGTTTCACCCAGTGGGTCAGTTCATCAACAAGAATCACAAGAGAATGAGACTGCTCTCTTCAATTGGGAGCAACCAAACTTCAATGGAATCAATGATGAGGCTGTTTTTTTTGCCTATACAAGAGCAAAGAGAAGAGCTCAAGACATAGAGAGAGCAGATTCCAATGCCAAAGACACTACATCTATAGAGCCAGTACAACAAGCTTCTCCCATTACACCTAAGGAGGCTCCTATCATTACAAGCAAAGAAGGCCAAATTCCAAAAGTGGTGGAGCATGTCATGCCAAAGACACAATAGAGAGTGCACACTGTGACACCTTTTAATATTGTAGACAACATGAAGAAGGTGAATGTCACCAAGTCTATGTGGGACTCTTTGGCTCTTCCAGGATAGCCTAAAATTTTGAAGAAGGCCATGACAGAGGTAGCAACTCCTCAACTTGCAAAAGAAGCTGCAAAGCCAGTGTTGGTTAACACTAATCAAGAAAAGGAGTCTCCAAGTAGAAACTCCAAAGGCAATGCCACACAAGGTAGGAATTCAAAGCCACCTCCCTTTTATGTATCTCTAATTATTGGAAAATCTTTAGTGCATAATTGTATGGTAGATAGTGGAGCTACTAGCACTGTAATGCCCAAGAAAGTAGCTGACCAATTAGGACTAAAATATGAGCCCTTCCAAAAGAAGGTTACACAACTTGATGGATCCTTAGTCAATACTATAGGTGTGGCCAAGGACACCAGTCTGATCCTTCATGCTAGTCCTAATTTTTCCATCCTCCTAGATATATACATCATATATCTCCCTGCATTATTTGTTATATGTCTTTCAAGGGAGTTTACAGCCAAGATAGGAGGCTACCTATCTTTTGACTGGTCTCACATGTTATTTCATACAAGGTATGGGACCAAGGTCACCATTAAGTCAGAACCATTAGCAGCACACCATATAGAACCATATGTGTCTAATACCATCAATGCAAACTGCCTTATATTTGATGACAGTGACTTCCAAACCATTAGTGAAGCAAGCACAAAGATAGAAAGTATCCCTGATATTTTTATAGATGAAAGAGATTCAGAGGCCCAACTAAATCTTGTTTGGGATTTTGGTTTGGGAAGTTATTTGATACAAGAAAGTGGAGTTATAGAGCCAAGACTTTTCAAAGAGGACACTGATTCAGAAGATTAGAGCAGTCAGGTTTGGGAACTATTTTTTGATAGACCTAGAAGTAGACATGGTTCTAGTGGTGGTGCTATGCTAGTGTCCCCAAAAGGAGAAAGGTACTATACTACCTTTAGATTCAGTTTCTCCTGCACTAGCAATACTATAGAGTATGAAAGTCTAGTCAATGGACTAGAATGGGCTAGAAAGAGAGGCTTAAGGCCCTAAAAGTTTATGGTGACAATGATTTAGCTGTCAGCCAAGTAAGAGGGATAAGTACAACAAAAAATGACACTTTGAAAGCATACAAACATAGAGTTTGGGATGAAATTGAAGATTTTTGTGCTTTCAATATTGTTGCTATCCAAACTAAATGAAAATGCAGATAGGTTAGGTGCTATTGGATCTCAGTATGATATTCCAAATAACATTTCAAAAGAAATAGATCAACAACATATCAAAGTGATTGTTAGACCCTCTATTCCTAATAATGATGTCAATTGGAAAGTGTTTGACAATGATGAACAAATTCTGCAATTCTTGTTTGAAGAAGATGTCTTTTCATAGCATAATCAAGATAGGTTGTCACAAAACTATGGTGATTAAGTGATACAACTCAAGTCTAATAAGATGCCTAGAGGTCTTGTCACCTTAGAGACTATCTTCAATAAGGATGATGAAGTTAAGAGAAGCAAAGCTGGCCTGGTAGTTCAACAAGAACATTGTGTTGAATTAGAGTTGGAACCAGGTAAGAGCTTACAATTTGGAAAAGTGAACACTGAATTGGAAAAGTAGGCTTATACCCAATTATTCAAAGAATTCAGTGATGTTTTTGCATGGCAATATGAGGACCTCAAGGGTTTTGATCCTTCCCTTGCTCAGCACACTATTGAATTAGAACCTAATGCCAAACCAATGAGGCAAAAGCAAAGGCCTGTTAATCCCAAGCTTGAGCCACTTATGCATAAAGAAGTACTCAAACTAATAGAAAGTGGTATCATCTACCCCATTAAGCATACTAGTTGGGTTTCCAACCTTGTTCCTATTAGGAAGAAGAATGGGGAGTTGAGGTTATGTGTTGACTTTAGGGATCTTAATAGGGCTTCTCTAAAAGATAACCATCCATTACCCTCTATGGAACAAATCTTACAATGTGTCTCTGGATCTGAGAGATTTTCATTATTGGATGGCTATTCAGGATGCAATCAGACCTTAGTGAATGAAGAAGATCAATATAAGACTGCATTTACAACCAAGTGGGGAACCATGGCTTATCAAAAGATGCCCTTTGGTTTGTCAAATGCAGGTGCTCCATTTCAAAAGGCAATGGATATGGCCTTTAAGAGCCTAATGTACAAGTTTGTGTTGGTCTACTTGGATGACATAACTATCTATTCTAAGCATGCAACAAACCACATCAAACATTTGAGGAAGATTTTTGAAAGATGTAGAGAGTTTGGGATATCTCTTAATCCCAATAAATGTGTGTTTTTAGTTCATGAAGGAAAATTGTTGGGATATGTAGTATCCAAAGAAGGGATCATGGTAGATCCTAAGAAAATTGCAGCTATCTTAGAGCTACCCCTACCACACCACAAGAAAAGTTTCAAATCTTTCATAGGGAAGATTAAATTTTTTAGGAGGTTCCTCCCTAATATTGCAGATTTACTGAAGCCTTTGACAACCATGTTAAAGAAGAGTTCAGCTTTTAGTTGGACCAAGGAAGGGAGAGCTAATTTTCAAGCTATCAAAGAGGCTTTAATAGAAGCCCTTGCTCTCCTAAATCCAAATTTCAGTAAGGATTTTATCCTCTATGCTTATGGAGGTCATGATGCCATATCTACAATGCTGACTCAAGAAAACTTAGAAGGATTGGAGTAGCCTATTGCTTTCTTCAGCAAAGGTTTAGAAGAATATAAATAGAGACACTCTTTTGTAGAAAAACATGTGCTTGTTGTGGTAAAGAGTCTTAAAAAGTTTAGATATTTGTTGACCCATAGCAAGGTACACTTGAAAGTTACTCACCCAAGTGTCAAAGAATTTCTTCTTTCCAAGGACCTAAATGAGAAAAGAGATGGTTGGATCACCAAGGTAATGGAATACGACATTGATATTCAAACCACCAAGCTGGTTAGAGGAAGAGGTCTTTGTGAGCATTTGGCATCAGATGAGAGTTCAAAGAAATCAGAGCGAATAGATGCATCTCTAGTGGTGCTTGATACAGAAGAAAAAGCCAAGGCAACAAGCTAGTTGCCTAATATGATCAATTACTTGAAGACAAGACAATGTCCTGCAGGCCTAGATTAAAAAAAAAGGAGGTATTATAGGTTACAATCTATTCCTTTTGTGCTAAAAGATGAAGTTCTTTTCAGAAAGAATCATAGTGGTGTTCTTTTAAGATGCATAGATTCAAAAAAAATAGCTGATTTCCTATTTGAGTTTCATGATGGACCTTCTGGAGGTCACTTTTCCCCTAGGACTACTATTTTTAAAATTTAAGGGATGGATACTATTGGCCATCTATCTTTAAGGATAGTCATGATTATGTGAGAAAATGCATCAAGTGTGCCATGTTTGCAGGAAAAGAAAGGCTTGCAGCCTTGCTCCTACAACCAATTAGAACAGAGCAACCCTTCATGAAGTGGGGTATAGATTTCATTGGCATGATCAATCCTCCATCTAGTGCAGGCCATAAATGGATAATCAATGCAATAGATTACTTCATTAGATGGACAAAAGTAATTTCATTAAAAGAGGCCAATGAGAATGTTGTATTGAGTTTTTATGATGATATAGTTCATAGGTTTAGCACTCCTGATTCCATAATTTTAGATAATGCATTGGCATTCAAAAACCTCAAAGTCTCAGAGTGGGCAGTCAGAAATGGCATTTATCTGAATACCAGTTCCAATTACTACCCCCAAGGCAATGGCTTGGTTGAATCAACAAATAAGAACTTAATTAGGATAATCAAGAAAATATTGCATGACAATCAGAGGGATTGGCATACTAAGCTCAGGTTTGTAGTGCTGTTAGATAGAATTACTCCAAAGAAGATCATTAGGAATTCTCCTTATGTGTTAGTGTATGGCAGAGAGGCCAAGTTGTCCATTTTAGCTGAATTGCTAGCTCTAGACTTGGCTACTCAGTATGCCCTATTTGAAGAAGGAGATGCTTTGCAGATCAGGTATGCTTAATTGATGGAATTGGAAGAGATCAGAGACAAATCAATGTAGGATATGGAGTTCCACCAGATTCAAACAAAGAGGAGTTTTGACAAAAGAACCAGGGTCAGAAACTTCAAGGTGGGAGATGTAGTTCTCAAATGGGATAAATTCGGGTCAAGACCTGGAAGACATACAAAATTTGATTCATTTTGGGGTGGACCATTTGTTATAAAAAAATGCAAGGGGCCTCATGCTTTTTAGCTATCAACTCTTGAAGGAGTTCCCTTGCCAATATCAGTGAATGGATTCCACTTGAAGCCCTGCTTCGAGGTTAATCCCTCTCTATAAATTCTTGTAAATATGTGTTTCCCTTGCTTCCTTTCCCTATTTTCTAGGTTAGTTTCTTGCTTTCCAAGAAGTTCTTGTGCACAATTTTTGTCCCTCTATTCATTTTATCTCTATCAAAGTTTTGTGTTCCTAGAATGACCCCATGCCCAACGGATTATGTCAAGGCCACCGATTTATGTCTAGCAGGCTGACATCCAGTAGAAATTGCCAAAATGTTACCCTAATTTCCATATACATGAAAATTTGGCTCAAGCCTATTCCAAGGTCTCCATTTTCACCTTTCCAAGTGCCCCTAAAAATTTCATGGCTTTATCTATTCACCACTGGTCTCTGCAACTTTTTTAGGCCTCTGGCTAGGTGCAAAACCCTTAAAAATTCAAAAAGTAGCTATTGGTGCTAAATTAACCCTGCAAGCCCTAAGCCCTTGATTCTATTTTTATGTTAATTTATCAGCAACTCAAAATTCCCAATATCCACATGCTTTTATTTTCCCTTCAATTGCCAGTTCTATAAGTTCTCTGGCGATTACCCTTTTCTCCCAGCAAACTGGCGACTGCATTGTTTCTCCTGGTCATAAAATAAAATGGCAGTTCCCTTAAGTATTTAGTGACTTTGTGGATTACCTTTAGTCAGGAATTTTCTAATTGTAACCCCAGGTTGGGCTTTTGGTTTAGCGATTCTATGAGTGCCTTGTTCGCACATTCTTCAAACTTAACCAAGGTTAAGATTTCTATTTAGCAACCGAGAGATTTTCCTTTGGCCGCGCATTCGCTAAAACCTCTAGGGTTAAGATTTTTAGTGGGGTCCCACTTGATGAGATCAATAGTTGTCATAAGATCTCATAGGGTCTATTAGAGGCTTGCAATCTTACGACAACTGTCGATCTTCCCTTTTCTCAGCGCTTCGAGCTTTTGTGGGTCCACTGCCATGATGTCCTACTTGGAGGCTTTTTATTGATTGAGGGATGATGACTTGTATTTTCTTAGTAGGCCCAGGGATGTCAGAAGCTTGGAAATCTATGACTGGCATGTGTTCTCATGAAATGTGTCAGAGGTATGAGATTATAAGACAACCATTGATTCTCCTTGGTGATGTAGCTCTTCATGCCTAGTGGGTCCACTACTATGTGTACGCAAATGATAGCTTCTTATTAGTCCACATGGTAGTGATTCAACAATGTGTCAGTGGGACCAGGTTTCCAACACTTTGAAAGGTTTTGACATCTAATGAGGATTGATGGCTAGCGCATGTCCGCAAGGAATCTTTCTGACACATGCGATCATGCGCCTGCCGTTGATCTTACTTTATCTCTAGGCTCTATAAGGTGGGTCCTCTTTTCTGATGTGCTTGAATTTGATTGGTTGCCACATGCTGATGAGGACTTCTAGGTGGACCGATGTGTTAGTAGGGTCACAATTTAATGCAGAGCTATGACAGGCATATGATCTGAAGGAATATTTGAAGGGTATAAGATGTTACACCCTCCGTTGGATTAGAATCTTGTTGTATTATGGGTTTGATGTCAGGGAAGAGCCAAGGTGTTACTAAACAAGCATTTGGAGTGAATGAGGGTTTGACATGTGGTAGGTCTGGGCCTAGAATTTGAAGGTATTTAGCAATTTGGTGAATAAAGGTTTTCTTGTGTTCACTTAATATAACCCAGGGTTAGTTAAAAGTTTGGCGATTCAGTGAAATGCCTTGTTCACTAAATCACCTAACCAGACCAAGGTAAAGCTAAGGATTCCATGACTTAGAAATGAGTCTTCAATCACATAGTCACTGAATGACTTAAAGGAAGAAAACTTGAGGTGGGTCGAAACATGTTGACGTGCTAAAATCTCATTGGTCGTAACTTGCTGATATAAATTTGACTTTTCAAAGGAGGTTTGTGACTATTGTTGGGATAATCTAGGCTGTTCATCTACTAGGAATCAAGGGGGATCGATGGTCACATTTTAAAATGATCGGCTAGCCATTAATTTTGAAATTCAAATAGTTCTAAGAGGGTTTTTTGCTAGTATTTGATTTGCAGGCCGCGAGCGGTGAGATAGCTCAAAAAATTTATGTCTCCAAGACATTCACAGTTAAAGGAGGATGATGAGGAGGTCTAGGTGGCCATCATGGGTCATTTCTTGCCTCAAAAAGGTACCAATTATGCATTCATGGCAAGACAAGATCAACATCAACATGCAAGAAAGATAGGAGGGGCTCAGTACAAGATCAACATTAGGAGGGGCTCAGTACAAGATCAACATGCAAGAAAGATATGATTTGATCATTGGTTCTCATAGATTTTTATTAATAGGTGATCAGTACCCTAGGGTTTGATATTATTGTAAATCTTGTAACCCTAGTTAGGTTAGTTTTGACTCCTACCTGTGTGCAGTTGAGTATGTATATATTGTATTTTTGGAGCTTTTGATCCATGGCATTTCTTCTTGCCCTCTAGTTTTCCACATTCTCTAATCTTTCATTGATAATTCAAATATTGCAGAAGTATTTTGTGGCAATTCTTCATGTCCCTATGCTTCCTTGTTTGGATTATCTCTTATTGGATTGAAATATATGATGTTTTCAGTGATATCTTAGGGTCCCTAATCCCTCATAGTTTATGTAATTGTGTGTGTTATTATGTTTGATCTAATTTAGATGCTTTTGTGGGTATACTTCAGCCCCCTAATAGTCTTGTCTCAATCCTACACTAAATTGTAGAAGTGAATGTCTGCTTGTAGGTCATAAGTTGTGTCTTATGTTTAGGCCCTCCTATGAAACACTTATGCAAGCCTATTCAGTAAGTTGTGACCTACTAGACCTAAGCCTTTCATTGATTCCATTCCTCTATACTGAGATCCAAACCCTAATTTTGGTGTATCACCTAGTAGGTAATTTTCTTTCAAGTCTTTCCCTTTTCAAGCATTCCTTCCATCCCTTTCCCTCAAAAGTTTACTTTCATGTCTAGAAGAAAATTAAGGTGATTATCCAAGATGAACCAGCTTAGAACCTAGAGGTCTAATCTTAGTTAGCATAGGTCCCACAACCTGGAGATGATTCCCATGTTATACGAGGTTATAAAGACTATGAGAGCTTGAAACAAGGGTGCAAACTTAGTGTATAATAGGTACCATATGTTTTGTTGCAAGGGCTGAAGTAACTCATCTTAGTAAACCAGTCTACCACCACATAGATACTATCCAACCATGTCTTTTTCTTGGGAATCCCTTCTATGAAGTCTATGCTAATTCATTCCCATGGCCTTTTAGGAATGGGTAGGGGCTAATAAAGTCCTGCATTGTTGGCCACTCATTTTTCTTTCATGCATTTCACTCATTGTTCCACATATCTCTTGATGTCTCTAGGTAGCTTAGGCCAATAGTAGAACCTTTGTACCAACTCCATTATTTTATTGATGGAAAAATTGGCCACTAAGACTACCATTTTGCTTTTCTTGAATTATATTCCTCCTCATTGATCCCTTGGGAACATACAATTGATTCCCCTTGAAGAACAACCCACTTTGTAAAGTATAGTCTACAAACTGACTATGGAAATGGTTCTAAAAATCAAAGCATACCTTGTAAGCCTTTGAGAAATATTCATCATCCTTGTAGAGGTCCTTGAAGATATCTATCCCTATGATTTGGACTTGAACCTCTTTGACTATTAGCAACCTCCTACTCAATGCATATGCTACCCTATTCAAATTTCCCTTCTTGTGCTTGATGGTAAAGGTGAAGGCCTACAAATACTCCATCCATTTGAGATGTTTATTACTTAGCTTCTCTTAGGTGTTGATGTAACTCAAGGCTTGATTGTTTGTGAACACCAAAAACTCTTTAGGAGGGAGGTAATGCCTCCACTTCCTAAGTGACTAAACTAAAGCATATAGCTCTAAGTCATAGGCTAAATACCTCTTCTTATCCTCATTAAGCTTCTCAATGATGAAGGCTATGGACCTATCTTCTTGAATACACACTCCTCCAACTGTTATGCCACTTGTATCACACTCCAAGGTGAATAGTTTATCAAAACTAGGTAGTAGGAGAATGTGTTGTGTTGCAACTTGCTGCTTCAACTCCTCAAATTCCTTACTGGCTTCTAGTGTCCATTTAAACTTGGTGTTCACTCCACCCTTGATGGTGTCTAGGAGTGGTTCACATATTCCACTAAAATTCCTCATAAACTTCCTATAAAACTAAGCAAGGCAATGAAAAATTCTTACTTCTATCCTCATGGTTGGTGTAGTACAATCTCCAAATGTGTTAGGGTCTCCTCTTTTGTTTTGTTGAAGATGAATATATCAACAAGATATACCACCAAAAATCTACCTATATAGTCCTTTAGCACTTCATTCATCTATCTCATGAATGTGCTAGGGGCATTGGTTAGCCCTAATGGCATTAAAAGGCACTCATATAGCCCTTAAGTAGTCTTAAAGGTTGTCTTCCACTCATCTACATCATTTATTCTAATTTAGTGCTAATGACTCTTAAGATACAACTTGGTGAAAATTTGGGCTCCTCCTAAACAGTCCATCAAGTCCCGAATCCTAGGTATGGGAGGCCTATACTTGATTTTTATCCGGTTAATAGCTCTTGAATTAGTGCAAAGCCTCCATTTTCCCCCTTTTTGGATGATAGGACCACAAGTACCAAACATGGGATAATTCTCTTCTTTATGAGCCCTTGACCAAGCAATTCTTGCACTTGTCTTTACACCTCTTGATTATGCTTTGGTGTGAGTCTATAAGCTATGTTATTTGGTAATGAGGCCCTTGGTATGAAGTCAATTTGATGACATACTAACCTCTTAGGTGGTAAGGTTGTTGGTGTCCCATCACTTACAATATCCTTTTACTTACCAAGTAACTCTTGAATCTCCCTTGACAATGATGCTCGAGTAGACTTATCTTCTTCCTTAGGCTTCACTACTATGGAATACCCTTCAATGTCCATTTTGTGGAGTGCATGTAATAAATCTTTCCCATTTCTCAATAATATACTAGTAGTCTTACACTTCTCCCCTTCTTCTTCTAGTAAGGATTGAGTTTTGAAGGTTCTTCCATCCTTCTTAAAGGTGACAATGTTGTATTTCCCATCATATATGGCTTCTCTATCATACTGCCATGCCCTTCCTAACCATAGATGGCACACATCCATGGGTAGAAATTTTTTTAAAAACTTATCTTTATACCTACCAATAGAACATTCACCCCATGCTTGTTCATTTACTAGGACACTTTGTCCCTTATTCAACCATGTTACCTTATAAGGATTGGTATGAGGTACCTTGGGAAGATTGAAATTCTTGATTCCCTCTTCTGTAATGGTGTTGTTTGTGAAAACAAAATGAACAATCACCTTGCAAAATTTTTCCATAACTTTACACTTCACTCTAAAGAGTGATCTTCTTTGCCTTGGCTCTTCTCTTGTTGGCTATCGAATGAGTACCCTCCTAGACATGAGGTTCTCTCCCATTTATGATTCAATATGACTAACTTCTGGTGACTTGACACTTGAAGTTTCCTCTTGAGTGTAGGCTAGTTTCTTTTCTACATTTGAATAAGATCCCTTATCTGAGCACCTATAGGCTTGATGTCCCATCTGCCCATAGTTATAACATTTCATGAAAGAAAAATAGGAATTTCTTCTACCTACAGTTCTCCCTCTACTAGAGCCTCCTTGGTTTCCTCTACCTCTACCAAAGTTCCCTTTAGAAGATGACTCACTACTATGCTCTACAATTTTAGACTCTCCTTGACTTCATTGTTCAATTCCTCTACCTTAGTAACTTCCTCTATGTCCCCTTTGGTCTGTTCCTGTACCTCTTCTCTTGCAGGTTTGATCTTGTTTCCTTCTACTCTTCTCTTCAATCCTAAGTGCCACTTGATAACATTGGTGTATTGTCTTGGTACTAAGAAGAGTCATCTCTTCTTGAATAATCCACTTCAAGGAATTCAAATATTTGGCTACTTTGATGCTTTCATCTGCTGACACATTTGACCTCATGCAAAGCTTTGAAATTCCTGTGTATAGGAATTCACATCAAGGTATTTTTTTCTTAAAGGCTGCATCTTTTTATGTAGTTGCATCTCATAGTCATCTAGCATGTAGGCTTCCCTTATTTTTCTCACCATGCCCTTCCAAGTAGAGATTAGATTCATGCCTTCCTTTTCTCTCTCAGTTTGGATAAACTTCCACCATGTTAATGGAGAGCCTCTAAGCCTAGATTTGGCCACCCTTACCTTCTACACCTCGGTGACCCCATCACATTTAAAATGGTTCTCGATGCCTTCTATCCAGTCCTGACTAGATTTGCCTCCATCTTACCACTGAATAATGGTATCCCTTTTAGAGCCTTCCTTCTCAAGGCTTTCAAGGATTTTAAGAGGGGATCTTCATCTAACATAGGGTTTGGTTCTAGAAATTTGTCATCTTCAGGAATCTCTTTATCCTTTTCTTCACTCCAATCCAACTTATCACTGACTTCTTCAGTCTTTATCTACACTTCACCCAATACTTGTTCCAATTGGGCTATCCTTTCTCTTAACAACCCATTTTCTTCATCTTGGTCCTCAAATTTCTTGGCTCACTCCACATTAGTCACCATGTTTGAAGACCCACTAGATTCACATTCTCACATGCACTATGAAATCCCAAAAAATTTTGGGGCTCTGATACCAATCTAATAGGAAGGTTGGGAGAGCTAATCACTATCCCTTTCCCAGGTCCACCTAGTGACCCTTCGGTGTCTCAATCAACACAAATGATGTATAGTATTCCTTGAAAGGTTCAATCCCCTAGTCTTCAATTCCAACCAAAATACCAATTCATTTCTACCAAGACAAAGAAGGATTCTTGGTGCTTACTCCTTCCATGCATACACTGACCCTTAAAACTAGGATAAGGGCTCACCACCTCCAAATGAACATAGGAACTTGCAAAGATGAGGAGGTGTTTGGAAATATCATATTTGGTTCCATATGATTTTTTTGAGGTATCACTTCATCAATCTCTCTTACGAATCTCCTAACTCCTCCTTTATTTAAGGCTAGATGGAAGAGCCCCAATTAGACCTCCTTCTCTGAGAAAATAGGGTCTTTCACCTATTGGATTCCAAATGACCCTACAAACTAATCATGGATTTGTTCAAATTATCCAACGTCTTGATTATTTTAGAGGTTTTAGTGTTTCTCTAGGTCGTACAATCCCCTAACCAAAAAAATAGGTGTTTTTGGTAGTGTTTGAGGCTTTTATTGATTGCATGAAGTGTTATTTTCTTTGAGTGAGAAAATGGATTGATCACACCTTCTCCTTTTATAAATATCTTTTCAATGATCTTATCTAAGGTCTCCAACCATTAATCCACATTTCCTTATTCATCCCTACAACATATCTTCTTTGTTGGCTCAGTCCTTCCTAGTTGGGCTCACCATGGCTCTCCTAGGGCTTGATTGTAAAATTTCCTAGAAGGATTTCTAGGGCCCCACCTTCTACATATGGTACACTCATGGAGTCTACTAGTGAACTAGTGAGCAGTTCTAATACAAAGATTGAAACTAAAGAAAGTAAATGAACATGAAAGACTAAACTAATTACAGAACCTGAAAGTAAAGACATGCATTAACATCTACCATCTACCATAGATCAAAATATAACTCATAACATGTCTCTTGAACTCAGTGTTTACTAAACTCTATTCAAATCTAAACACTGTGCACACCTATAGAAATTATTCTCTGTATAGTAGAATGAACAACCTCGGGATTTGGTCCAATGTTTTCTTACATAACCCTAAGATGGGTTTAGGGAAGGTTTAGAGTCCTCTTAAGCTAACTAGGGCATTATGACAAACTTCAAACAAGAAACTTTTAAAAGTTGCAAAAGTTGCTAAGCAACTTTTACAACAATTTAGGAACTTTTCCAAATCTTGCCTCATTGAGACCTTAGGAAGGTCCTACGGAGTTCCAGACCCCATCTTTACTCCAAAATTGATTCTTCACACACTCTAAACCTTGTGACATCATTTTTACATCATCCACCTAAATTTACCAAGAAAAAGACTATTATACCATAGTCTCCTAATTAGAACCTAGGACCTAGATAGAGTTCAAATCCCTAGTGGATTCCACCATTTGGTCAACGTGACCTCAGAAAAATAAAAAACATGCTAAAGATGGCTTACAAAACAATGAAAAACAAGGGTTATCCTACACCGTAATCCCACCTCTACACAAAATAGTTCAAGGTATAGTAGGGGATAAGATAGAAGGGTTGATGCAAGACTTCTTAAAGTCACTCTCTTCCACCCATGTTGCTTTAGATTCAAGGTGTCCCTTCCATTTGATAGGTGCTTCATGTAGAATCTATGACTGGTCTATTTATTCACCCTATATTCAAGTACCTTCTCATCTTGAAGCTTAGGCTTTGGAGGTATGGCCACTAAAATGATATCTAATAGTACTTCCTTCATATTTTGAGCTATCTCAGTCAAAGGCCTTTATAGTTGACTAGGTCCTCCACATTGAAGACCAAAGAAATAAATAATTCTTGTGGGAGATCCACCTTGTAAGAATTGGCTCCATACTTAGCCAAAATTTTGTATGGGCCAACTCTCTTCATCTGTATCTTAGTAGGTATTCCCTTGTGCATCCTAGCCTTGTTTATGTGTACCATTACATAATTACCCACTATAAACTAAACATCCTTTCTTCTCTCATCTACCTTTTCCTTCAACTTTTGAGTTTCCTCTTTCAAGGTTATTTTAACTTGTTCTTGAACCTCCTTCATAGTTTGGGAGAAGTCCTCATTCATGTATACTCCTATGATCTGAACCTCCTAGATCTGTGAGCTTATTTACACCTCTTGGATGCATTCCATAAACCACCTCAAAAAGACTCTTCCCAGTGGTTCTATTCACACTATTATTATAGGCATATTCTTATTGATGGAGGAATAAATCCCAAGTTTGTCCATACTCCTTAGTTATCACCTTATAAAATTACCTAGTACCCTATTGATTACTTTAGTTTGGCCATCTATTTGAGGGTGATAAGCTGAGCCCAATGATAGGTTAATTCCCAACCTATTCCATAGGGTCTTCCAAAAATGACCCATAAACTTTGAATCTCTATCTAAGACTATGCTAAGGGGAAGTCCATGAATTCTTACCACTTCCTTGAAGAAGAGTTGAACAATGTAGCTGACATCATGTGTTGTCTTCCATAGGATGAAGTGACTCATCTTATTAAACCAATCTACCACCACATAGATACTATCCAACCCCATCCTTGTCTTGGGAAGCCACACTATGAATTCTATTCTAATGGATTTTCTTTTCCTATTAGGAATGGGTAGGGGCTGATAAAGTATTGCATTTTTGGCTCCTCCTCTAGATTTCATGCATATCACACATTGCTCCACATAGCTCCTGACATCTCTAGGTAACTTTGGCCAATAGTATAACCTTTGTACCAACTCCATTATTTTATAGATGCCAAAATGACCATTAAGAATACCATTGTGATTTTATTCAATGAGATTCTCCCTCAATGATCCCTTGGGAACACATAATTGATTCCCCTTGAACAAAAACCCACTTTGCAAAGTATAGTTAGAAAACTAGCTATGAAAATGGTTTTGAAAATTAGAGCATACCTCGTAAACTTTAACATATCTTCATCATCCTTGTAGAGGTCCTTGAAGTTATCTATCCCTATTCTTTATAGTCGAACCTCTTTGACTATTAGAAACCTCCTACTCAATGAAAATGCTACCTTGTCAATAGTCCCTTCTTGTGTCTAATGGTGAAGGTTAAGGCTTGTAGATACTCTATCCATTTGAGATGTCTATTACCTATCTTTTCTTTGGTGTTGATGTAGCTCAAGGATTGATTGTCTATGAACACCAAAAAATCTTTAGGGAGGAGGTAATGCCTCCACTTCCTAAGTGATTGAACTAAAGCATATAGCTCTAATTCATAGGATGAATACTTCTTCTTAGCCTCATTAAGCTTCTCACTGAAGAATGCTATGTGCCTATCTTCTTGACTCAACACTCCTCCAACTACTATGCCACTTGCATCATAGTCCAAGGTTGATTGTTAATCAAAACTAGACACTAGGAGAATGGGTTGTGTTGCCACTTGCTACTTCAACTTCTCAAATTCCTTGCTGGCTTCTACTATCCATTTAAACTTGGTCTTCACTCCACCCTTGATGGTGTCCAGGATTGGTTCACATATGCCACTAACGATCCTTATAAACTTCCTATCAAATTAAGAAAGACAATGAAAACTTCTTACCTCTATCCCTGTGGTTAGTGTAGGACAATTTAAGATAGCTTCTACCTTGCTTGGGTATATTTTTAGCTGACCTTTGGATACCAAAAATCCCAATTAAAATAACTCTTGCTTGAGTTGATTTCCAACTATTCCTCATGGATTCTCTTGAGTACAATCTCCCAATGTGTTAGGTTCTCCTCTTTTGTTTTGCTGAAGATGAGTATATCATTAAGATATACCACCACAAATCTGTCTGTATAATCCTTTAGCACTTCATTCATCAATCTCATGAATGTTCTAGGGGCATTAGTAAGCCCAAATGGAATTACAGGCCACTCATATAGCCCTTCAATAGTCTTAAAGGCTACCTTCTACTCATCTCCATACTTTATTAGAATCTAGTGGTAACCACTCTTAAGATCCAACTTGGTGAAATATTGGGCTCATCCTAAATAGTCCATAAAGTCCTAAATCCTAGGTATGAGAAACCTATACCTTATTTTTATCCAGTTAATGGCTCTTGAATCAGTGAAAAGCCTCTATTTTCCCCCTTTCTTGGAAGCTAGGACCACTAGTACCACACATGGGATAATGCTCTTCTTTGTGAGCCCTTGATCAATTGACTCTTGAACTTTTCCTGCCACCTCTTGATTATGATCCAGTGTGATTTTATATGGTTCCTTATTTGGTAATGAGGCCCTTGGGATGAAATCCATTTGATGACTCATTAACCTCTTAGTTGGTAAGTTTTTTGGTGTCCCATCACGCACAATATCCTTGTACTAACCAAGTAACTCTTGAATCTCCCTTGGTAGTGGTGCTTGAGTAGATATCTCTTCTTCCCCGAGATTCACTACTATGGCATATCCTTCACTATCCCTTGCTTGGAGTGCATGTAACATCTCTTTCCCACTGTTCAATAATACACTAGGATTCTAAGACTTCTCCCCTTCTTTTTCTAGCAAGGATTGGATTTTGAAGGTTCTTCCATCCTTCTAAAAGGTGGCAGTGTTATCTTTCCCATCATATATGGCTTCTCTATCATACTACCATGGCCTTCCTAGAAAAATATGGCACACATCCATGGGTAGCACATCACAAAATAGCTTGTCTTTATACCCACCAACAAAGAATCAACCCATGCTTGTTGATTTACTAGGACACTTTGTCCCTTATTCAAGCATGTTACCTTATAAGTATTGGTATGATGTACCTTGGGAATATTTAGCTTCTTTATTACCTCTTCTAAAATGATGTTTTCCATGGAACCAAAATCAATTATCACCTTGCAAACTTTCCTCATGACTTTACACTTCACTCTAAAGAGTGCTCTTCTTTGCCTTGGCTCTTCTCTTGTTGGCTATCTAATGAGTACCATCCTAAACATGAGGTTCTCTCCCATTTCTAGTTCAATATGAGTAAATTTTGGTTACTTGACACTTGAAGTGTCCTCTTGAGTGTAGGCCACTCTATTTTCTACATTTGAAGAAGAAGCCTTATCCGGGCATCTATAGGCGGGATGTCCCATCTGCCCAAAGTTATAGCATTTAAAGCTAGAAAAATATGAATTTCTTTTTCCTACATTTCTACCTCTGCTAGAGCACCATTTGTTTCCTCTACCTCTGCTAAAGTTCCCTATAAAATATGACTCACTACTATGCTCTACAAGTTTGGATGATCCCTGATTTCTTTGTTAAGTCCTTGTACCTTGGTAACTTCCTCTATGTCACCTTTGGTCTCTTCCTCTACCTATTCTCTTGGAGGTTTGATCTTGTTTCCTTCTACTCTTCTCTTCAATCTTGATGGCTAGTTGATAACATTGGTGTACTATCTTGGGATTGAGAAGAGTCATCTCTTCTCAAATAATCCACTTCAAGACATTCAAATATCTAGCTACTTTTATGCTTTTATCCTCTAACATATTTGACCTCATGCAAAGCTTTTGAAATTCCTCTATATAGGAATTCACATCAAGGTCTTTTTGTCTTAAACTATAGCTCTTTTTATTTAGTTGAATCTCATAGTCATCTATCATGTAGGCTTCCCTTATTTTTCTCACCATGCCCTTCCAAGTACAAATTGGATTCTTTCCTTCCTTTTCTCTCTTGGTTTGGATAAACTTCCACCATGCTAATGAAGAGCCTCTAAGCCTAGATTTGGTCATCCTTAGCTTATGTTTCTCACTAACCCCATCACATTAAAAATGGTCTCCATGCTTTCTATCTAGTCCATGACTATATCTGCCTCCATCTTACCATTGAATAATGGTATCCCATCTAGAGCCTTCCCACTCATGGATTTCAAGGATTTCAAGAGGAGATATTTATGTAACATAGGGTCTAGTTCCAAATACTTGTACTCTTTAGCAATTTATTTTTCCTTTGATTCTCTCTAATCCAACTTATCAGTGACTTCTTCATTCTTTATCTAAATTGCATGCAATACTTGTTCCAATTGGGTTATCCTTTCTTGAAGCAACCTATTGTCTTCCTTGTGGTCCTCAAATTTCTTGGATAACTCCACATTAGTCACCATGTTTGAATACCCACTCTATTCACACTCTGACATGCACTACACAATCCCAAAAACTTTTGGTGCTCTGATATCAAACTGATAGGGAGGCTAGGAGAACTAATCACTAGCCCTTGCCTAGGTCCACCTAGTGACACTTCAATGTCTCAATTGATAGAAATGACCTATAGGAC
Organism: Chamaecyparis obtusa; assembly: GCA_027943335.1. Lineage (NCBI taxonomy): Eukaryota > Viridiplantae > Streptophyta > Pinopsida > Cupressales > Cupressaceae > Chamaecyparis > Chamaecyparis obtusa. The sequence goes on along the minus strand of BSBK01007760.1, from coordinate 146,058 downwards.
TCCTTAAAAGGTTCAATCCATTGGTCTTCAACTCCAACAAAACTACCAATTCACTTCTACCAAGACAAATCAAGATTCTTGGTGGTTACTCCTTCCATGCATACACTTCAACCCTTAAAACTAGGAGAATAGCTCACCACCTCCATATGAACATACGAACTTGCAAAGATGAGGAGTTGTTGGGAAATTCCATATTTACTTCCATATAATTTTTTTGAGGTTGCACTTCATTAATCTCTCTTACTGATCTCCTACCTCCTTCTTTAATTAGGGCTACAAGGGTGAGCCCCAATTAGGCCTCCTTCTCTGAGAAAAATAGGGTCTTTCACCTATTTTATTCCAAATGAACCTTCAAAATGATCATGGATTTGTGCAATTTTATCCAACCTATTAGATATTTTGGATGTTTTAGGGATTCTCCAGGCCGTACAATCCCCTAACCAAAAAATAGGTGTTTTTGGTAGAGATTGAGGTTGTTATTGATTGCATGAAATGTTATTTGTTTTTGGGTGGAAAAATAGATTGATCACACCTTCTACTTGCATAAATATCTTGTCAATGACCTTATCTAAGGTCTCCAACCATTAATCCATATTTATGTATTCATCATTGCAACATATCTTCTTTCTTGGCTCAGTCCTTTCTAGTTGGGCTCACCATGGCTCGCATAGGGCTTGACTGTAAAATTTATTAGAAAGATTTTTAGGGCCCCTCTTTCTACATATGATACACTCATGGAATCAAGTCACTATCCCCAAAATTCCATACAGAATGAACGGTGGGATAGTGAACTAGATCCCCATTTCTACAACTCCCCTAGTATGAACCAACGAGTAGTGCTAATACAAAGATTTAAAGTAAAGAAAGGAAATGAACAAGAAAGACTAAAATAATTGTAGAACTGAAAACTAAAGACACAAATTAACATCAACCATCTACCATGTATCAAAATTTAACTCATAACATGTGTCTTGAATTCACTATTTATTGAGCTATATTCAAATCTAAATGCTATGCACACCTACATAGATTATTCTTCATACAATAGAATGAAAAACCTTGGGATCTGGTTTGAGGTTCTCTTATATAACCATAAGATGGGTTTAGGTAAGGTTTAGAGTCCTATTAACCTGATTAGGACATTAGGAAAAACTTGCACTAAGTAACTTTTAAAAATTGCAAAAGTTGCTAAGCAACTTTTACAACAATTTAGCAACTTTTCCAAATATTTCTTCCTTGAGACCTTAGGGACTTCCTATAGAGTTATAGATCCCATATTGACTCCAAAATTTATTCTTCACATGCTCTAAAGCTTGTGACATCATCCACCTAAATTTACCAAGCAATTCAGACTATTATACCATAGTCTCCTAATTAGAACCTAGGACCTAGATAGACTTCAAACCCCTATTGGATTCCACCATTGGATCAACATGACCTTAGGAAATAAAAAACATGCCAAAGATGGCTTACAAAATAAGGAAAAAAAAGGGATCTCTTGCATCATCACCCCTCCCCTCTTAGTACTTATCTTTCCATAATCCCAACACATGTTACCAAATTGACATTCTTTACACATAGCTTTATTAGGTTTCCTTAATATTGATAGACCTCTTACTCTATTATTTTTACTCACTTTGATCATGTTATCAAAATTTACATGATACAATCTCTTATGTTATAACCACACATCTTCAATTTTAACAAATAAGCAACTATTTGCATCAGTGTCAAGATAAAATAGATTACCTCTTGATTGTCCTCCAGTTCCAATTAGATCTCCATTAGTACCATAAATCTTAACTTTTATGTTATAAAACTCTAGTCAGTGGCCAGTATTATTCAATTTTACAACACTTAATAGATTATAGTTCAATCCTCTAACCCAATATGCATCATTACATTTCATTTTCTCATTTAGTACAATAGATCCCATACCTTTCATAGGGTATGGAACATCATTATCAAATTTGACAAATCCTCCATTATATTTTTCTAGGTCTTCAAATCTATCAATATCACCAGGTATGTGATGTGGACAACCACTATCAATAATCCAAGGGTCTGATTTACTTACATGAGATAAAAGTTCTTTTTCATCTTCAACATTTTCTTCATCCAATTCTTCCTTTATTGCAACAAAGAAAATTTCATATTCTTTGTCGGTATCCTCAAATTGATCATCTGTTATACCTTCCTCACCTAGGTAGCAAGACTTCTTTCCTTTGTCCTTAAAATCTATGAATCTTTGATATCGGTTTTCCCTTTTATCAGTCTTATCATTTATGTCATTGTTAGGACATCTAGATGCAATATGTCCTATCTTATTACAATTGAAACATTACAATGGTAATTTACCTTTGTACTTTCCTTTGCCTCTAGGTAGTCAGTTAGCCAACAATGCTTCAAATTGTTCTTGCTCTTTTTCTCTAGTCAGGATATTTTTATACTTATCTCCATGTTAACTACTATGATCTTCTCTTTCTTTTCTATATGTTCCAATGCTCATTGATGACTTGAAGGTTGTCTCAATAGTTGGTATGGTATTATCAAAGTTACTTAGTTCAAATGTAGTCAACTTTCCAATTAGGGCTTCAATAGTAACAATATTATTCAGTATACATCTCAATTCTTGAATTATAGATACTCTAATAGAATACTTAGAAGATAGAGTTCTCAAGATTTCTCTTACCACTTCTTTATTAGTCAGTGATCCTCTAGCACCTCTAATGGAACTAACAACTTCTTTGATTCTACCACTTTATTGAGTGATGTTACCATTATCCTTCATCCTCATCTCATCATACTTTCCTCTCAAGATATCAATCTTATATTTTTGAACATGTAGATCTCCTCCATAGATAAGTGTGAGCCTATCCAAAATCTCTTTTGAAGTAGTAAAATATTTTATATCATTGAATTCAACATCAGATAGAGAAGACAAATCTCTATCATAACCGAGTTATGTTCCTATTTTTCTTTTAACTCATCAAATTTCACGTGTCTGGTGGAGTATAGTCATTTTGCAGAAAGTTTAGGACATGCTCACCAATCCCAGATAGGTACAACTTCATTTTTCTTTTCCATGTAGAGAAAATTTCCTTGTTAAACTTAGGCACCTCTCTCCTATACATCTTTAGATCTTTTACTCAAGTATTTAAACTTGTGTCTTCAGACTACTCATCTTTGATACCAATTGTTGGAATACAGAGAGGAGGGGAAGGTGAATCAGTAATCTCGATTACAAAATACTTTAAAATATTTTCTCTGATTAACTTAGTAACTACTTGGTAGTAACACAATTCTCTATTTACCGACAACAATAAATAAACTATATCAATCAGTAACACAATCTCACAAATCATTCACAATGTGTAAGACATATTTTAATGTAGAAACCTAGATTTGAGAAAAACCATTGTGGGAATTGTCACCCACTAAGAAATATACTCTTTTGAATTACGCCTAGTTAAGAGATAATCATGTTAAATATTGTAATACACACTATTAGGTGTGACCTGACTAAGGGATTAGCCTCAGATTTGTTACGATCTTCACCCTATTAGGATTGACCTTGTTAAGTGGATTTAAACACTCTTTTCTGAATGTCACCTTTCTCAAGGATGTACAATAAGATTGCTAAGTCCACTCTATTAAGATATTTCTCTATTACAAATGCTAGTAACCAACAATTATAAAAATGACCTATATATGTGTAACTATCTTTGCTCAATCAAATCCTTGTGAGCTCTTCAATATTCACTTCAATTCTTCATCTTCTACTCGCATCAACAGTTCATCAAATCACTATTTTCCCACTTAAAATCTCACTGTTCCTTCACCTTTACACTAAATTGTAGCCCTTCAACTATTCAGTTTTCAAATCCATTGTCCATACAAGATCATCCTTTATATAGATAATATTTCCTCTTAATCTCCTCTATTACATTTTCCTTTAATCAATGTTGACCATTCAATTCATTATTCATCAGATTTGGATCTCTGTAACAAATTTCCTTTTCACCTAGGAACTTGAAATTTTCTAGAAACTTGTTCAACTTGTTTTTTCAACTTAGATCTATCTCTAGATCTCCATCTTGAGTTTTCATAAATGACGATCTTTGCAACTAAATTTTCTTATCATCATTATCATCCAGCTCATCATAGCTAATCATTAAATATCGATTCCATCCATATTTAATACCTCTTCCTCTCTCAATGATCTTCACTTAGAATTTTGGTTACATCAAAATGAATCTTCGCTAGATTAAGGACAGGGCTCTGGTTTTATCGATTTCAGCAACAATGACTGGAGGAAATTTTTACTTCAGATTAACAAGGTCAATCTTCTCAACTACTATGAGCTTTTGTTTGTTAGGTGTCATTTGATCTAAAAAATATCTCAAAAAATTCCTAGGGTTCAAATGAAATAACAATATAATCTCTTAATCATCTTGGTGAACACTGTAAATACCTCAAATGATCTTGAATGTTCTTGGAAGTATTGATTGAATGCTCAGAATTAGCTATTTTATCTCATAACTATTATGGCTCAAATGTTATTGAAAGAATGTAAAGTAAAAATGGAGTATCTCACCCTCTATTTATATATTTTATTTTAGGTTAGGGATTCCAAAGGCTATAAATACATTTAATGCTACCTTACCTAACTTTATGTGATAGTTTGACTGAACTATGCTTTACTTTCCCAATTTCAACAAAATAACTCTAACTCTTCACTTATCGACATATGAAATCACAACTTTGTAATACTTATCCAAATGCATCTTAATATGCTGATATGGATCTTAGTACTAAATCTAGGAACTGATTTATGATAAAATTTAAGTTATCAAATCCTATAAATACCTTGAATTATTAAGTAAAGATAGCTGCACTTGATCTAGAGTATGTGGTGTCATCACTAGTTCCCAATTCAGCTCCATCATCTTGTGTATTTCTTCTCTAATTCTTATTCATTTGTTCTTGAATTTCATCAACATTCACTGGAGTCTTTTCACTTGGCTACTTCTTGGTTGAATCATTATTTTGGTACCTGCAGTGCTTAGCTAGGTGACCGCATCTATGGCAATGGAAACAAGCCATACAAATGTTTATCCAAGACTTCCTTTTATCATTACATGCATCCTCAAGAAATTTGTAGCATTGTCACCGAATCTTCCACATGTAGTACAAAAAATCCTTGTATTATAATCACATGGTATTGTAGCACCTTGTCGATTGTTGTCAACATTCTAATAGTTAGGGACCCATATCTCATTTTTCCTTTGTGACCCGCATTCTCCAAATTTGTGACCATATTTCTTGTCATTTTTACAGTAACCATAAAACCTTGGTTTCTTTAGAGTGTTCATAACTCTTGATCTACACTCAAATTCCTTATGTCAATACTTATTACAATTATAACAATGACCTTTAAATTTAGGAGAATTTGGTTGATTACCTCTCTTTCTTCTGCAAAATATTAGTTGCATGTCCTAGTTTCCCACAATGATAACATGTAGACTTCTTAGGCTTAAGTGGACTAGAAACTCTATCTTAGTTGGTTTCTTGTTTGGAGGACTCACCCTTCTCGATAGTTCTATTTGTATTGAAACTGAGTCCAGAGGTGTCATTAGGTTATCTTTGATTTTTTATTTGTTCATCCAAAATCTTCCATGCTTCTTCATTTATTTTCAATATTTCATTAGCATCTCTCTAATCTTTTAGATCAATCTTCAAGTGTTCATTCTTAGATCTCAATTCTTCAATCTCACTAACTTTCCTAGCATCATACTGATTTTCCATAACAAGTTGATCTGTCAAGTTATAGTGAGTTTTTTTTAGGAATGAATACTAAATGTTTGGCAGACATTCTCTAGCAGTTGTTATTGCATTCATGACTATGATTGTCCTTGATGTCAACACAGTGATTTACCAAAGACTTGCAGAGAAGTAGACAGAGTTTGGATTAGCGCATGTGGGTTATTGTAGTTGGAGCTATGCGATGTTGAGGTTATACTCTTTGATATATCATATGTCTATGGTTAAGAGTGCATACACTAATTCATTGATTCATGGAAGTTATGATCATTTTGGTGGAAGCAGTGTTCAGGCAGTATTCCTGAGTAGCGGTTTGTGGAAATCGGATGATATCTCCTAATTGGAATGGAATCTAGTTTTGTGTAGTTAAAGGGAAGATGGAGACATGTTGGTAGTGACATGGATGATAACATAGACTTTGAGGTCACATGAGTGAAGATTTATTGTATTTGGAAGTTGACAGTTTTATGTAATTTTGGTGTAGCGCGTGGAAATTTTTATTTTGTAATTGTATGTTGAATCATTTGTAATTATTTGAGTGTGGTATAAAGGAAGAATGTATTTCCTTGTTATTTAGGAGTAGCATGTGGTTGTAATGCAAAAGTGTGTAATTATGATATGGTAGTAGCGGTTGTGATGTTGTATGCATGAAGTGAAGAAAAGAGCTAAGTATGAAAGAGAATTTGTGAAGGAAGACATGCGAAGTACAAAGATCTAAAATTAAGATTTGATGTAACAGTGAGTGTGGTTTGGCATAGTTAGAGAAGAGGTAACATATTATTCTATTGAGTAATGCAAATATTATTTGGATACTCTGTTTAGTGATCTTACCCTGAAGCTATTTGGGCAGTGGGTCCTTCTGTCTTCTATAACTCTTAACAGGGTTAGAATCTTATAACATGGATTCAAAATCTTCTAACATGGATTCATATGTACTGAATGTATTTCATAAGACTTGAAAAAAGTCCATCCTCTCACAAGGAATATTCATATTAGTACATCTTTTTTGGGCATCATTCCCACCGGGGTTTACTCTTTGATCAAGAGGTTCCCTAGTCAACATATCTTGTGTCATTGTGTTATTGTGTATGACTATATTTCTATGGTTGGTAATTATATTGCTTATATGGTTTAATGTTGTTGAAGATGATAAAATTTATAATTATCTGATAACTGATTCACCCCCCCGCTCTTAGTTATCTTGGTGGACTTTACTTTCTAACAATTGGTATCAGAGTAGCAGGTTCTTGAAAAAGAAGTTTAACAGCTTAAGGAGATCCATGGAAAATTTCAGGAAAGAAAGCCCTAAGTTTGATGGAGTAAATTTTGATAGATGGAAAGAAAAGATGAAGACACACCTATTATGTTTAGGACTAGGTTAGTGGTTGATTACAAAGAATAATAAGACTATCATTGAAGAAGACAATCTTGAAACATGTATTGCGGAAGAGAGAGATCTATTCATGTGTAACATACTTGCAAGAGAAGCACTTTTGATAGCACTTCTGGAGAATGAGTATAGTCAGGTAAAATATTTGAAAAAATCTCATGAAATTTGGAGTGCTTTACACTCTACTTTTGAAGGTGATGAACATGCAAAAAGAGTTAGATTACATAATTGGATATCTGCATTTGAAGATATAAGAATGTTGGAAGATGAATCTATTAGAAGTTATATTGGTAGAATGTCAGAGATCATTACAGGTATAAAATCTTGTGGAGGAAGAAAGATAGAGAATGAAGTGATATGGAAAATTCTGAGGACATTGACTCCTATATTTAACTAGACAACACATATGATTGAACAAGTGATACCTTGTACAAAAAACTTTACAAGAGAGACTCTTCTTGGAAGATTGGAAGCAGGAAAAATGAACCTAAGATTATCAGGAGACTTACCTAGAATGGAGACAGCATTCAGTGCTCTTAGTGTTTTCCCTACTTTTTCAAGAAGCATAAGTGTGAGCAGAGATTATGCCGATAGCAGTAGATCTAGAAATGAAGAAGACAAGAAGATTGAAGAAGGTATTGTCTTGCTTGTGAAAAGAGAACAAGACAGTAAGAAAATATTTAAATGTTGGACTTATCAAGAATATGGTCATTTTACATCTAAATGTCCTAAGAGAGTTAAAAAGTACACAAGCAATTTCAAACCTAGAAGATCTAAGGAATGTTATTATGCTAATGATGAAGATCTTGAAGCTAGTATAGAAAGAATTTTAAGTGAAAGTGATACTGAAAATAATGATGACATATGATTTGTAGCAATTAAAGAAGAAAATCTTGAAACTGATGTTAAGGAAGAAAAAGCGTTAGTTTCTCAAGTTGAAAAGAAAGATGATTGGATTATAGATAGTGGTTGTTCATATCATATGATTGGAGACATGAAAAAGTTCATAAAGTTGAATGAATATGATGGAGGAGTTATTAGAGTTGGAAATAATGCACCGTGTTTGATTAAAGGAATAGGATCTATTACTCTTGATGGAAAGACTAATACTGATGATGTTTATTTTGTGGATGGATTGAAACATAATCTTTTGAGTGTTGGACAGTTAGTTGATAAGGGATATCAAGTTTGGTTTACTGAGAAAACTTGTGTGATAAAGGATAAAGATGGAAATCTAATTGGAACTGGATCTAGAACTAGAGGTAATGTATTTTAGTTGAATCCTATTGAGATGACATGTTTAATTACTAAAATTGATGACAGTTGGTTATGGCATAGAAGGTTTTGTCATATAAACTTTGATAACATTGTGAAAGTAAGTACTACACTTGAGTAAGAGATTTACCTAAAATTATGAAGCCTACTAACATGATTTGCAAAGAATGTGTAATGGCTAAACAAAAGATAAGTTCTTTTCCTAGTAAGAAGTTTACATCTATAGAGAAGTTGGAGATTGTTCATACAGATTTGAACGGTCCTACTAGGACTAGAAAGGTATTTTGTGATTCTTGTTGATGATTTTACAAAAATGATGTGGATTGCATTTCTTAAAGAAAAATATGAAGCATTTGATAAGTTTAAGATTGTTAAGAATAAAGTTGAGAATGAATCTAGAATGAAAATTAAATGTTTAAGATCTGATAGAGGTGGAGAATTTACTTCTAGAGAGTTTAACAACTTTTCTAAAGAACATGGCATTAAAAGATAGTATTCAGCCCCTAGAACACTTGAACAAAATGACATTGGAGAAAGAAGGAACATATCAGTGACTGAAGTAGGAAGAGCTATGTTGTTTGAAAATAATTTAGCAAAGATATTCTAGAAAGAAGTAGTGAACACAAAAGTATATACAATGAATAGAGTACAAATCAGAGCAGACACAGACAAGACACATTATGAATTATGGTTTGGACATGCACCCTCAGTTAAGTATTTTAGAATTTTTGGAAGCAAATGTTATATAAAGAGAGATGATGATATAGGAAAGTTTCATCCTAGAAGTGATGAAGGTATATTTCTTGGATATTCTTTGAAAAGCAAAGCATATATATGTTTGTTGGTTAACAATTTGTTCTCCCTTAAGATTTATATATTTGGCTCTCTAAATACCCAATGTGTAGAGAACAAAAGGATGTCACCAATGATTGGGTTAGTGTAATTCATCTATCACTACCCTCTGAATTGACAGGTACAACTCCCTGAATATACAATGATATGCAATGAATGTGTTTTTATCTATCATCAGATTGTTTCTTATAGGATTTAACCAAATTATTTGTAGGCACAAATAATTCAGGTGGGAAAGGAGTGGATAACCTATAATCCCCAATGGAATGTTGATCACAGATTATCATTAAGTCTATCTTCTAATCTAAATCTATCTATTCTAATAATGCATAATCTATTGAGAAGAATAGAAGCAAAATCATACATGGAAAGAAAATGGAATTAATTATGTTGTAATTACTAACACAAAATGGAATCCAAGCAGGAATTATAGTTCCACATACAATTGTCCTTTCTATTCAATATACAGAGAATCTACCTACAGGCACAACAAACATGACACAAAGCTAAGCAAATGGAATTACTCATGCCTCAATCCCAACTTTGCCGACCTTATTATTATCAGAAAAATGTACATTTATAGTTCACTGTGCCAAGAAGTTCATCAGTCACAGGCATTCAATAGTTAGAAATATCAATTTCGTCTTCCAAAACCAGAAGGAGAAAACATCAGAATATGAAACGTATCTGAACCAATTAGTTACATGCACAAATGTATCATTGGCGCCATCATTTGAATTTGAAAACCCTCAGAACCCTTCGAGTTTGAATTTGCACCATTGATTTCTAGTTGAAAAATCATGATCATAACCTTTTCAATGGTCATCTCAGCTTTCCCTAATTGTTGCTCGGTCACTGCCTGCTTAACCTTGTCGTCAGTTTGCAACTTATATTTCTAGTGGCCAATTTTCCCTGCAAACTCATGATATCCACCCGAGCTTCCATTGTCACATGATCACATGGTATTATTTTATTTCTTGTGATCATGTGACTGCTCTATCATTGGTGCACATGGACTACAACGTTGGTGTTCGTGGGTGCTAGCAGAGTGCATTTGTTTAGTCTCCTTTTTCATTGACTTTCTCTCTCCTACTCAGGCTTCATTGTTGCATGATCGCAAGGTATTATTTTACCTCTTGCAATCATGTGACTACCCTATCATTCCTAAGATACATTCAATGGAACTTATATAGCATTTAATAATCATTTCGTTCCATTGTTGCACTTGTGTTGTTGGCATACGTGGGTCCTAGCAGAACACACTGTCGCATGATCGCATGGTATTATTTTATTTCTTGCGATCATGTGACCATGCTATCATTGGTGCATGTGGACTACACCATTTCTATTCATGGGTCCCAATACAACACACTTTATTAATCTATCCTATCATTTCATTGGCTTCTCTCACCTGCCCGAGCTTCCATTATCGCATGATCGCATGGCATTTTTTAATCTCTTGCGATCATGTGACCACCCTATCATTCCTAAGATACTTTTGAATGCACTTATAAAGCATTTAATAATCATTCCCTTCCATTGTCGCATGATTGCATGATACTTTTTAACCTCTTGCGATCATGCGACTGAGTACAAGTAGAGCATCTCCCTTGCTTTCATATGGCTGTAAACTTGCTTCAAGGTTAATCAGTGGGAAATCCAAGGTACCAAAAATGAAATCCTTAACATCCTTGCCATCATTTGAATTTGAAACTGAAACTAAAAAATGAATTGAATATGATACCAGATCTTCCTCTCATCAGGTATGCAAAGATGAGTTTACCAAAACCCTAATGACCTAGCCACAATGCAACTTGCATAGAAAATATATTTCCCACACTAGTGTTAGCCTCAGGGGATGATGAGAAGAAAGATCTCTCTAATGGAAATCTAGACTTAGACTTGACCAAATCACATGACTCTAACATTACCTAAAACAAGAGAAGGGACTGGCACTTGGGCAACAACTGGCTCCGTCTGGGGATTTAAGCATTGCAATGCTTGAAAGAATTCTAGAAATATTTGGTTCTGCATAACAATCGACAACTTGATAACAAGAGAACTACTCTAAGGAAAGTAGCAACAAAATGATAAAGCAACAACTAAACTAAGACAAGGAAAGAAACCTACCTACCTAACTACTACATAGGGATTTCCTGCTCTTCAATTGTGCATTTGATACAACTTTAACTACTGCCCATTATAGGAACATGGAAAAGACTCTCCTGAAGGATATGCCAATTTGAAAGAGTTATTTTGATTTACCTACACAATCTGAAATGGACCTTTCCACAAGGATTGGAACTTTGAGTCCATTCCCCTGGGCTCATGTCTCTTATCCCATAGTAACACTAGGTCACCTTCCATAAATTTCCTAGGCCTTGCCCTTTTGTCAAACAACCTCTTGATTCAGTTCTAATGTTCCATGATCTTATCAACCATGTCTTCTCTTTCTTCCTACAACTTTGTCAAATACATAATTCTCTTTTCCAAACCATCTTTGAAAACATCATCTTCAATTACAGTTTTCAGCTTACAAGTAGCAAGTTCCAATGGTAATGGTAAACTAGCTTCCACTCCATATACTAATTCAAAAGGTGAAATACCAATAGCCCTTTTTGGAGTGGTTCTATCTACCCACAGAGCATCATATATCTTTTTGTGACAATTTTTTTGATTATCTGAAACCAACTTCTTCAAAATATTAATCAGATTTTTATTACTAGATTCAACATGTCCGTTACCTTGGGGAAAATAATCTGAAGAATGCCCTACTTGAATCCCATGGTCATAACAAAAGGAAATAATTTCTAAGGATGAAAAGTAAGAGGTATTATACAATATCAATTTTTTGGGAACTCCAAACCTGACCAATATTTGTTCTTTGATGAATTCACATACTACCTCAGATGTAGTTTTCTTCATTGGTTTAGCTTCAACCCATTTGCTAAAGTAATCAGTGGTAGTTAAGATATATGAATGTCCTTGATTTGAAGGACAATTGATAGGTCCTACGAAGTCCAAACCCCACTGCTGAAAAGGAGATTCTATCACTACCGACTTTAAGGGTAGAGCAGCCAACTGAGGCTTACCTACAAACAACTTGCATTTTTCACAGTTAGCAACCCACTTGTATGCATCCTTGAACATGCCAGGCCAATAATAACATTGTCTTAGAACTTTGAAGGCAGTCATGGTGGAAGAGAAATCTCCTCCACATGCTTCATCATGAAAGGAATTCAATAACTTTCCTTCCTCTTCCTTATCAACACATCTCAGAAAAGTACCATCAATTGCTTTCTTATATAAAATATCATCATGAATCACATACCTCAAGGCTTTTTTTTTCAAATCCCTCTTCTGTTTAGTAGTCAACCCATCTGGGAATTCACCATATGTCATAAAATATGCAATATTAGAGAACTAGGGGTCTTGCAGACTTACCATAAGCACTCTGTGAACATCTTCTTCAACTTGCTAATCTTCTGCTATGGCTTTGTAGAGTGCATTTCCTCTCACAAGCTTTGTTGGTTTAATATCAATATCATACTCCTAAACCTTAGCAATCCAAGCTCCCCAATTATTACAACCAACATCTTGCTGTGTTAGAACACTTTTGACTGCAACATCAGGCACATGAATAACCGAATGTGAATGCAAGATATAAAACCTAAAATTTTTCAATGCTCTCACTACTGCATAGGCATGTTTTTCAATCTATGAATACTTCAGCTCCTGATTCTTCAAGGGCATGCTCATGAAGGCAATTGGAGCTTGTATACCTTCTTTGTTTTCTTGCATTAATATCGTTGACATAGTGTGCTCTGATGCATAGAAATATTTATATAATGAATTCCTTGGTATAATTTGGATGAAATATTTATGTTTTCAAAGGCTTTCTTTCCAACATTAGTCCACTTAAAAGCTTTATTACCTTTCATCATGTCAACTATATTTTTCACAATCTTAGAAAAATCAGGTACAAATCTTCTTAGGAAATTCACTTGCCCAAAGAAAGATTTAACTCCTATCTTACTCAATGGGAGACTCAATTGCTAAATAGCCCTAACTCTATCAAGATCAATTTTTACTCCTTCTTGAGAAACAATGTGACCTAGAATCTTACCTTCAGTGACACAAAATATTGATTTTTTAGGATTCAATGAGATGCCTTGATCTATACATCTCTGCAAGACCTTTTGCTAGATCTCCAAGATGATATTTCCTCTTCTTAGAAAAGATAGTTAAATCATCAATATATATCACAATAATTTTATTCTTTATTTCACCAAAAGATAAATCCATAGCTCTTTCAAAGGTTGCACCTGCATTGATTAACCCAAAAGGCATCCTATTATATGCAAATGTGCCCCATGGAGTAGTGAAATCTGTTTTATATTGATCTACTTCATCCACCTATATTTGATTATACCCTAAAAATCCATCTAACATAGACATCATTTCTGATCCTGCAATAGTCTGCAACAAATGATCCATGTTAGGTACAGCAAAATTGTCCTTGAGGGAGACCTGATTCAGATTTCTAAAGTCCACACAGATTCTTATCTCTTCATTCTTCTTCCTCATAGGAACAATATTAGCCACCCAAGTGGAATGATGAATAGGATAAATAATCCTAGCTTTCAACATCTTATCAATTTCCTTGAAAATTACCCCTTCAGCCAAAGGATTGTAATTTCTCTTTTTTTGTTTGATAGGTGTTACCCCCGGTTTAAGAGGAATGGTATGTTTGAATCTTCCATCCATGAAGTTTCTTAAGTCTTCATAACCCCTAGCAAAAACATCCTAGAATTCAATCAACAATTCCCTAACTTTTATCCTTTCCTCAGGATTGCAACACTTTCTGATATTTATCATTTTAGGACTATCCTCAGTACCTATATTGATCCCATCAAACTCCCCACAAGTTTTTCCTTTTTTATCTCTTTCCTTCTTTATGTAGGCATCATGTTTATTAAAGAGTTTTTCTAAGGAAACAAAGTGAGAGGGAATTCTATTACCTTTTAATTGGATGATACCTAATTTTGACTCATCTTCATCAGTTGATAACTGATCCTTCTTTTGATCACTTTCAAAACGCAAATCTACAAAGAGTCATGTTCCTTCAATAAACTGTTGAATATGTTTATCATCCTCAAATACCTGCCAGGATTCTTCATTATCAGGTACCTTAGGTTTGAACAAGACCTCCATTCTGTAAACTTGGTCTTTAAAGTCAGGGTGTGACAGGAGTAAAGATGCAGATACTGCCAAAGAATCAGCTCTAGAATTTTGATCTCTTGGTACTGAAACTATTGAGAAAGCATTCAAACTTTCTATTTCATCCCATACTTTATTTTTGTAATTTTTCAATCTATTATTTTTCACAGTATACTGGTTTCTTACCTGCCTCACCACCAGTTTAGCATCTCCTTGAACTTTAAGTAATTTAACCCCCTCTCGTTTGGCTGCCTCTATGCCAAGAAGAAGAGCTTCATATTTTGTAGTATTATTAGTATTTTTAAAGTCTAACTTGTAAGCTAGGAAAGTTATTTCTCCATTAGGGGCTATCAAGACTACTCCTGCACCTGAACTAGCTTTAGCACAACTTCCATCAAATTCTAATGTCCATAAGTTTTCAACACCTGCTTGATCTAATTCTTCGTGAACATCAGAGCTGTCAGAGAATAGCATATAATTTCCAAACTGTATCTCATGGTACATAATCTGTGATCTAGGGTCATCTGATTTAAGCACAGTAAACTTTGCCTTTTCTTCTGGTTCCAACTTCACCTTTTTATCCCCTACTTGGATGATTACAGAAGACCAATCCAATTTAATCTCCCCTCCCATGTCTTTGCAGAAACTTCTACTAAGGAGCATCCCATAGCTTGTAGGAATATCAGCTACAAGGATTGTGAGTTTCACCCTTTTAGAAGGGTGAGCTGCTAGGGCAACCTGAGCATCTTTGATTTGACCAATCAAAGGTACCTCCTTAGCATCCATAGAATAACACCTACCAAAAGCTTTGGTTAAAGGAAACCCTAAAGCTTTAGCAACTCATGTAGGCATTATGTTGTCTGAAGCTCCTAAATCTATGATGCAATTACTTAATCTATTACCATTGATAAAAAGTGATATATAAAAAGGCTCTAGTTTTTTATTTGAGTAGGTAACAAGGATAGTAGATTCTTCTTCTTGGAATAGCCTAGTGATTGAAAAATCTTCATCTGCTGAATCTCTCCCACTAGTACTGACCTATCTTTTGCCACTAACATTGGCATTGATATGACTACCTTCTTTATTTTTACAATGTTCTACCAACCTTTGAAGTTGATCAGGATTTGACTTTAAAAAATCTATAGGGGATATTTGAATTTTAGCTTCTTCACAAAATTGTACAATATCAAAGGAGTTGGATAACTTACCTCTTTGCTCCTTTTGTGAAGAACTTGATGCTATACCATTATCCTTATCTACCTTGTTAGAAGATGCTTGATTCTTAACAAGAATAGCATTAGAGGCTTGATTTTTGATCTTTTGACTTCTAGTCATCATAGTTAGCTGAGGTCCCTCCAAAGTAGCAAAACAATCACCTCCATTCTCTGAATCTGACTCATACTCATAGAATAAATTTACAGTCACCATAAGGAGCATGGTCATCTTCACTTTCTGGATACTCTATTCTTTTCTCTTTTTCTTCCTCCATCTGTCTGTATCTGATCATATTAGCACAAGTGTCACAATCATGATTTTCTCTGAGATGAAAGACACACATATTATGTCTTTTGGGAGGAGCTTCAATAGCCAATCTCTATTGAGTAGCAGGGATCTGCAAGT
Source organism: Chamaecyparis obtusa (assembly GCA_027943335.1). Lineage (NCBI taxonomy): Eukaryota > Viridiplantae > Streptophyta > Pinopsida > Cupressales > Cupressaceae > Chamaecyparis > Chamaecyparis obtusa. The sequence continues at coordinate 129,878 of BSBK01007760.1, read as the reverse complement.
TTTTATTTCCACCTTGATATCTTGATCCTTGTTAAGGTTGATGAAATGAATGAGTTGGCTTAGTGACCTATTTTTTCAATGCAATTAACTCATTGGATAATTTCTGCAACATAGCCTTTGTACTAGTTGAGGTACTAGCTGTACTGCTTGTGGATCTAGTGTGAAATTCCTTCTTCCATTTCCCAGAGGCTACCATATCATCTTCCATTTCTACAACTAGTGTTTGTGCAGCTTGTAAATCTGCTACATTGGCTCTTCTTATCTGGTAACCAAGCTCAGGAGGCATAGAACCAATGTAAAATGTTTTTTGATTATCTCCTATTGGTGCACTAGCAACTGGTATTCTTTTGATGAGTTTATTAAATTTAGCATTGAAGTCTCCTATGGAGATAGAAAATTCCTTTTTTATTTGAGCCAGTTGTAACAAAAGGACTTGTGCATCTTCTGCACTCTTATACCTTCCTTCAAACTTCTGTTTCATATCATTCCACCCATTAATGCAACCTATGGGTAAGTCTTGAAACCAATCTGCTGCATCATCCACAAGGGTGTCAATGAACATTCTAACTGCAGTATCTTCATGATGAGGATTTACCACACTACATGCTTTATGAAAAGCATTCAGATGTTCTTTTGCAGATACTATACCATCACCATTGAATCTTGGGAAGTTCTTTCTAGAAGCCTTTGGTAAATCATGACTTGCCACAAGATTCAAAGGCCCAATGGAATTTCCCCATGGAATAGCCATATTTGCTAATCTTGTATTCTGTGTAACTGCCTGAATAGAAACCGAAAGGGGAAGTGCATCACCATGCAATAGTAATGAATTACAAGTGGTAGAGATAGGAATTCTACCAATAGGAGGAGAGGAAGACTTACTTCTTATAGGTCTAAAAGGGACTACTGCAGGAAACTAAAATTCTATAGGCTTCTTAGCTTCAGTCTCCCTTTCTTTTGCTCTTCCTTTCCTAAAAATGTCTTCTAGGATAGGAAAATTGACCCTTTTGAGTTCTTCATAGACCGGATCAACTTTTCCCTTCTGCTTCCCACTCCTGGTAAACTTGGACTCCAGGATGCCTAAGATTCTGAGAAAAACTACTAATATTTTCTTCTTTCCAAAGTTCTCCCCAGTAGAGTCACCAAAAATTGTTGGTTAACAGTTTGTTCTCCCTTAAGATTTATATCTTTGGCTATCTAAATACTTAATGTGTAGAGAACAAAAGGATGTCACCAACGATTGGGTCATTGTAAGTCATCTATCACTGCCCTTTGAATTGACAGGTATAGCTCCCTGAATATGCAATGATATGCAATGAATGTGTTTTTATCTATCATCAGATTGTTTCTTATAGGATTTAACCAAATTTTTTGTAGGCAAAAACAATTCAGGTAGGAAAAGAGTGGATAACCTATAATCCCCAATGGAATGTTGATCACAGATTATCATTAAGTCTATCTTCTAATCTAAATCTATCTATTCTAATAATACATACTCTATTGAGAAGAATAGAAGTAAAATCATACATGGAAAGAAAATGGAATTACTTATGCTGTAATTACTAACATGATATGGAATCCAAGCAGGAATTATAGTTCCACATACAATTGTCCTTTCTATTCAATATGCAGAGAATCTACCTACAGGCACAACAAACATGACACAAAGCTAAGCAAATGGAATTTCTCATGCCTCAATCCCAACTTTGCCGACCTTATTATTATCAGAAAAAAGTACATTTTTAGTTCACTATGCCAAGAAGTTCATCAGTCACAGGCATTCAATAGTTAGAAATATCAATTTCATCTTCCAGAACCAGAAGGAGAAAACATCAAAATATGAAACGTATCTAAACCAATCATTTACATGCACAAATGTATCATTGACGCCATCATTTGAATTTGAAAACCCTCAAAACCCTTCAAGTTTGAATTTGCACCATTGATTTGTAGTTGAAAAATCATGATCATAACCTTTTCAATGGTCATCTCAGCTTTCCCTGATTGTCGCTCGGTCGCTGCCTACTTAACCTTGTCGTCGGTTCACAACTAATATTTTCAGTGGCCAATTTTCCCTGCAACCTCGTGATATCCACCTGAGCTTCCATTATCGTATGATCACATGGTATTATTTTATTTTTTGTGATCATGCGACCGCTCTATCATTGGTGCACGTGGACTGCACCATTGGCATTCATGGGTCCTAGCAGAGCGCATCTATTTAGTCTCCTTTTTTATTGACTTTCTCTCTCCTACTCAGGCTTCATTGTCACATGATCGCATGGTATTATTTTACCTCTTGCGATCATGTGACTACCCTATCATTCCTAAGATACTTTCAATGCAACTTATATAGCATTTAATAATCATTATGTTCCATTGTCGCACTTGTGCTGTTGGTGTATGTGGGTCCTAGCAGAACACACTATCGCATGATCGTATGGTATTATTTTATTTCTTGTGATCATGCAACCACTCTATCATTGGTGCACATGGACTCCACTGTTTGCATTCATGGGTCCCAATAGAACACACTTTATTAATCTTTCCTGTCGTTTCATTGGCTTCTCTCACCTGCCCGTGCTTCCAATGTCGCATGATCGCATGACATTTTTTAATCTCTTGCAATCATGTGACTGCCCTATCATTCCTGAGATACTTTTGAATGCACTTATAAAGCATTTAGTAATCATTCCCTTCCATTTTCGCATGATCGCATGATACTTTTAAACCTCTTGCGATCATGCGACTAAGTACAAGTAGAGCATCTCCCTTGCTTTCATATAGCTGTAAACTTGCTTCAAGGTTAATCAGTGGGAAATCCAAGGTACCAAAAATGAAATCCTTAACATCCTCACCATCATTTGAATTTGAAACTGAAACTGAAAAATGAATTGAATATGATACCAGATCTTCCTCTCATCGGGTACGCGAAGATGAGTTTACCAAAACCCTAGCCGCAATGCAACTTGCATAGCAAATATATTTCCTGCGCTAGGGTTAGCCTCAAGGGATGATGAGAAGAAAGATCTCTCTAATGGAAATCTAGACTCAGACTTGACCAAATCACATGACTCTAACATTACCTAAAACAAGAGAAGGGACTGGGACTTGGGCAACAATGTTTCAATAAAAGAACTAAGACTATTGTTGAGAGTGCAAATGTTAAAGTTGATGAAAAGTTCAAAATTCAAGAAAGAATGCTTGATTATGAATCTAATGAAGAAGCTCATCCTAAACCTAATACTGGAACTATTGAATTGTTTTTTGAAACTGACAGTGATTTTTTGAATGAAAGCCATAGTGAAGTTATTGAAGAACCTACATCTGAAGAGATATCTGAGACAGTGACACCTAGCAAGAGTTTGTTAAGGAATCATCCTTTTGAACAGATTATTGGGAGCATCAAAAGAGGAGTTCTTACTCAAAATAAGGCACAAGAACAGTTATGTTTGATTTCTCAAATTGAACCTAAGACTACTAATGAAGCTTGTGAAGATGAAAGTTGGACTAATGCTATGAAAGAAGAATTAGATCAAATTAAAAAGAACAAGACATGGGAATTAGTCCCTAGACTTAAAGACAATAATGTTATTGGAACTAAATGGGTATTTAGAAACAAGATGAATGAACAAGGAGAAGTAGTAAGAAACAAAGCAAGATTGGTATGTAAGGGTTACTTACAACAAGAAGGAATTGACTATGAAAAAACCTTTGCACCTATTACAAGAATTGAAGTAGTAAGAATGTTTTTGGCATATGAAACTTACAAGAAATTCAAAGTGTATCAGATGGATGTGAAGTCAACATTTTTGAATGGAGAATTGCAAGAAGTCTACATTGAGTAGCCTGAAGGTTTTCCTTTAACTCAAGAAGGAGACATGGTATGTAAATTGAAGAAAGATTTATATGGACTTAAACAAGCACCTAGAACTTGGTATGCAAGACTAGATAAGTATTTGTTAAAATTGGGATTTATAAAAGGTACAGCTAATAGCAATCTATACGTAAAAGAAATTGAAAATGGTTTGTTAGTTATAGTTATTTTTGTTGATGACATTATCTTTGGAGGAGAAGATGAAGCTAGTGACAAATTGGCTGATGAAATGAAGACTAAATTTGAAATGAGTATGATTGGTGAAATGAAATACTTTTGGGGATTACAGATAACACAAAACAAGCATGGTATCTTTGTAAGTCAGATAAAGTACTTGAATGACTTGTTGAAAATATTTGGAATGGAGGATTGTAAACTAGTTGGAACACCTATGGTGATAAGACATAAGTTATCTAGCATGGATGAGAGTCCTGCAGTAGAACAAAAGAAATATAGATCTATGATTAGAGGATTGCAGTATTTGACACATACAACACCTGATATAGCACATTTAGTTGGAATTGTAGCAAGATTTCAAGCTGAACCTAGAGAATCACATTATGCAGCAGTAAAGAGGATACTGAGATATTTAAGAGGCACAATGGACTATGGACTATGGTATGAAAAATATGATGATTTCACCCTATGTGCATATACAGATGCTGATTGGGGAGGCAGTGTTGATGATAAGAAAAGCACCAGTGGAGGAGCATTTTTCCTTGGAGGAAGATTAGTTTCTTGGCTAAGCAAGAAGAACAATTGTATCTCACAAAGCACAATAGAAGAAGAATATGTAGCAGCAACAAACAATTGTAACTAGATAATTTGGATGAAGCAGATGTTGAAGGATATGGGAATAAAATTTGTTGAACCTGTTGTTATACATTGTGATAACACTAGTATAGTAAGTATGTCTAAGAATCCTATATTACATTCTAAGAAAAAGCATATATAGATTAAGTATCATGTTGTAAGAGAGAAAGTTGTTGAAAAAGAAGTCAGATTTGAGTACATAAGTACAAAGGAGAAAATAGCAGATATATTCACGAAGCCTTTATCTAAGGATACATTTGAGTATCTGAGAGGTATGCTTGGGGTTATGCCCCAACCTACTTTTGAGAAGTGATGCAGTTGGTTTCATCTATCTAGTGGTATATGAGCCTTATCTTTCTTCTAGACTAGATGTTGGTACTTCCTCTATGGGGGAGTATGTGTATCTAAGCTGAGTCGTGAGGACTCTAGTAAATGTATTTTCTAAAAAGTGTCATTTGACATTGAGTTGTTGCTGACTTAGTGATGGAATTTCTATCATTGATGTCAATGGGGGAGAAGTATGCATGAAAAACAATATGAGACATCTGTTGAAGAGAACTAAACAGGATAATGAAGCAAGATTTGATTGATGAAGAGGATTTGAAGAAGTAGTGTTGCAGTATTAGATTTTTGGAACATTGGATGTTTTTCATCTATGTTGCCATCAATGCCAATGAGGGAGATTGTTAGGAATGAATGATAAATGTTTTGCAAACATTCTATAGCATTTGTTGTTGCATTCATGACTATGATTGTCCTTGATGTCAACACCATGATTTACTAAAGACTTGCAAAGAAGTAGACAAAGTTTGGATTAGCGCACATGGGTTATTGTAGTTGGAGCTATGAAATGTTGAGGTTATACTCTTTGATATGTCATATTTCTATGGTCAAGAGCACAGACACTAATTCATTGATTCAGAAAAGTTATGATCATTTTGGTGGAAGTAGTATTAAGGCAGTATTCCTGAGTAGCGGTTTGTGGAAATTGGATGATATCTCCTAATCGAGATGGAATCTAGTTTTGCGTAGTTAAAGGGAAGTTGGAGACACATTGATAGTGACATGGATGAAAATGAAAACTTTGAGGTTGCATGAATGAAGATTTATTGTATTTGGAAGCTGACAGTTTTATGTAATTTTGGTGTAGCGTGTGGAAACTTTTATTTTGTAATTGTATGCCGACTCATTTGTAATTATTTGAGTTTGGTATAAAGGAAGGAATGTATTTCCTTTTTATGTAGGAGTAGCATGTGGTTGTAATGTGAAAGTGTGTAATTATGATATGGTAGCAGTGGTTGTGATGTTGTATGCATGAAGTGAAGAAAAGACCTAAGTATGAAAGTGAATTTGTGAAGGAAGACATGCAAAGTACAAAGATCTGAAATTGAGATCTAATGTAACAGTGAGTGTGGTTTGGAATAGTTAGAGAAGAGGTAACATATTATTCTATTGAGTAACACAAAGATTATTTGGACAATATGTTCAGTGATCTTACCCTGAAGTTGTTTGGGCAGTGGGTCCTTTTGTCTTCCATAACTCTTAACAGGGTTAGAATCTTTTAACAGGGATTCAAAATCTCCTAACAGGGATTCATATGTACTGAATGTATTTCATAAGATTCCTAATAGAGTTCATCCTCTCACAAGTAATATTCATATTAGTACATCTTTTGTGGGCATCATTCCCACAAGGGTTTACTCTTTGATCAAGAGGTTGCCTAGTCAACATATCTTGTGTCATTGTGTTATTGTGTATGAATATCTTTCTATGGTTGGTAATTATATTGATTATATGGTTTAATTCTATTGAAGATGATAAAATTTATAATTATCTGATAACTGATTCACCCCCCACCCCTCCCTCCCTCTCAGTTATCTTGGTGGACTTTACTTTCTAACATTTTTGTTAACCTCCTAATTTCTCTATCTTTCTCATCAAGTCTAGTGTTCATTTATATTATTTCTTCTTCTATAGTTCTTTTATCATCCAAAAATTTTCCCTTTTGTTCCATGATCTCACACATCATTAGTGACTATTCTTCTTGTTCTCTTTTTAGTGTTTTGACATGATCAACTAGATTCTTATTATTTTAAGATACTTCTGATATGAGTGCATTAGATTCATTAGACATGCTTCCCTCAGTCTATTCTTCAAGTTCCTCTTCCCTTTTGTTCTAAGATCTCACACATCCTTAGTGACTATGCTTCTTGATCTCTTTTTAGTGTTTTGACCTAATCAACTAGATTCTTAATCTTTTAAGATACTTTTGATATGAGTGCATTAGATTCATTAGACATTCTTCCCTACTACATGATCTTGAGTGTCCTTCAATTGTAGTGAAAACTCTTTTCTTTTGTTGATTGCATTTTTAAGTTTCCTTCTCAGTTCTTCAATTTTCTCATTATCCATCTTCAACTTTATTTTGATACTATTAGTTATTCTTGTGTACTTGTAGCTTTCCATCCTTCAAGATCTTTCCTCTCAAGTGACTAAATTCCTTAATAAGAGATTAAGATCTGATACCAATTATTGAATACAGGTGTGGAAAAGTAAGTACTAAGAGGGGATGAGTGAATCAGTACTTCAAATCACTTGTAAAATTTTCTAAAATTTCATCATATTCATTTAATGATTACTTAACCTTTGCATGCATCATATGAAAATTAAACATATATTAAAAATTAAATATAACACATTGATTTTGGTATTGTAGAACTCCTTTCTGGGGGATAAAAATTGTGGTGGGGATGACACCCAAAACACTTCTCTAGTACAAGATAAAGTTGCTTAGTTAGAGCTTTATGATAGCTTACCCTGTTAAAGGTAGTAACCCGGTTAAGAGTTCTAAGATTTCTAAGTCTACTCTCTTAAGAGATTGAACAACCCTAATCTAAGAATTATACCTAGTTAAAGGATTTAAACATAAGATCTGTTAAGATATTCTCGATTAAGAGACTTATACAATTATGATTACTAGTTAATCAACAATACAAATTTTTTGTCAAATGTGCATCAACGGATTCTTATCAAACTCTATGTTCTCAATATCTGATTACCTCATACTGTTTAACCTTTACATGAAAAAATTTAGTACTTAGTATATCTATTCTAATATAATCTGATACTCAATGGCTTTCTCTTATTATTAACCTTTTTCTCTATTCTACTTTATACACTCAATCCTCTCATGTATTCATATAACCATAGCCACAGTCTCCAACATCGTGATCTATTATTCTCTAGTCAGTTTAAACAACTCTTGAAGTGGTACTAGAATTGGGTACTCTTCCAATGCATATTTGATCCTTAATTATCATTAGATGAACTCACCTTGTAATCATGTGTAATCATTAGATTTCAATCTCCAATGTTCTGTTATTTGATCTCCTCAAAATTGGTAAACCATTTTGTAATCGTTGTCCAGGTTCAATGTACTTGGATCTCATCTCGTGTCGACCTTCTCTTCTTAGTAATATATTTTCTCTATCTCAGTTAGGTGCCCATTTCTACCTCGCTCAGTGTCTATGCTTTCTTTCTATAACCGAAATTCCTTGTCAACTTATTCCTTTTACCGATTTCCTTCTCTTTCTTACTGAATCATCTTATGTTTCTTATCGAATGACTTTGACAAACATAATCACTTCAATATAACTAATAACAACAAAATTGACTCTTTGGAGTATCACTTTTCACCCTATTTGTGTTTCCATAGTAAAAATACTTGTGTTATGTAGTGTTTTGAGTTTATTTATTTATGTTTTCACAATTTACATTCTACAAATCAGTAGTATGGTTTATATGATAATCAATCTCATACATTAGGGGTTTTAAAATTTAGGTGTTTTTGTAGAAACTATTTCACTCCCCCCTCTCAATTGCTTTCTAATATTTGCAACAATTGGTATCAGAGTTTTATCCCTTTGAAGATGCCCAACATCTGGAGGGAAATCCAAAGATGGAAGAATATAAGTAGGAAAATCCAAGATTTGATGGAACCAACTATGAATTGTGGAAAAACATAATGATGGTACATCTTAGATGCATAGATGAAGATTTCTGGAAGATCACAAAGAATTATTACATCCCACCTCAAAATCCTACAAGTTTTCAAGAGATCAATGATGCCAAGGAGAACATTAGAGAAAATGAATCTTTATTAAGCGCATTGATTGATGCACAGTTGACAAATGTCATGTAATTAGAGATAGGTAATTAGATATGGGAGAAGATGAAGACTCTTTATGAAGGTCACACCATAGTAAAGACGGCTAAGCTACAGATCGTGAAGAGAAAATATGGAAGCCATGAAGTTGAGTGAAGATGAAAATATCTCATCTTATATGTTGATGAATAGGTGTAAAATAGATTCACCACTATTCAGATGTAAAGGGGGAAATGTGAGATCTATTCTCAAAACCAAATTCCCCAAAGAAGAGATTTGATTTGATCAATCAAGAAGTTAATACACAATTGAATCAATTTGTTGGTTAATATGGAAGAGAGAGAGAGAGAGAGAGAGAGAGAGAGAGAGAACAAATGCAATATTTCCCTATGGAGGAGAATTATTATGTTATACTTGGAATTGAAATACAAATACTAACCTCAAATTAGGGAAGATCTAGAAAATGTTGAATTTTGATTTCTCTGTACACTTTTAGGAAAATCTGAAACTTGTCCTAGACTAGAAATGCCGAGATAGAGAAAACCTAGAAATCTTTCCTCAAGACGGCTCAACTCAAGTTTGACCCTCATAAAAGGTCAAATACCACATTTTTTTTTGAAGTCTGATTCAAATTTTGTTTGTAGATCTTGGAAGTTTGTCGAAAAGGGTATCCAAATTCACTCTCAGATCCAAAATTCCGCACTTGTACCTACAAGAAAAAGAGAGTTTTTGTTGTTTTTTTTGAGGGGTTTGCCTTCGTTAAACCCCGGTTTGGAATTTACCTTAATATTGAAATTGAAATAGGAATAGGAATGGTAGAAAGTTGTAGAAAAGGATCTAACAATGAAGCTATGCAATTCAATAGATATGTAATTGTATTTTGAACATAAACAAGTATATTGATATGAAAGCTTGAAAAAAACAATAAATGTAAATCAAACCTCCATGATTGTATCCTTAGATTCCACCTTGATAAGAGAATGAAATGGATCTTGAAGATGAAAAAAGGACCTTGAAGGAAGATCACACCATCATGATGGCTAGATCTAGGGTTTGAATGATGAATCTTGAATGCATGAACCAAATCCCTTCAATGGCTTGAGTGCTTGAATCCTTGATCTTCAATGGAGAGCTTGGATGGAGGAGAAGACTTGAATGCTTTAATGGATGATTTCTTGATCACCTTGAGAGCTTGAGAGCAATTGCTTGAGGATGAAATGTGAAAATGAGAGTGGAAGGCCTCCTTTTATAGTGAACTAGGGCACACTCCTCTAGAGGAGCCACCTTGGAGAATTAAATCCCAATTAGGTCCTAACCTTTAGAAAATATACCTAGATTAAATGCAATTAAAGGGTTTACCATCCCGAAACCTGAAATGATTAACCCGGAGGTGGGAAACTAAATATCTCGAAGGCCTGAAGCCTGAAAATTCTAGAAATTGCAAATTTTGAGAAAGGGGGAAAAATTGAGGTTGGACTTGACCTAGTCAAGTCCAAGCTTGACCTAGTCAAGTCCAAGCTTGACCTTGACCTAGTTAGGTTTGACCTCAACCTTGACCTAGTCAGGTTAGACCTTGAATCTGACCCTGGTCCTAGATTGGCTCAGAACCAAGTCAGGAGGTCCTGGGGATGCCCAGAAACCTAAAATTGATGCCAGAACAGGATAGAATGTCAGGGACAAACATAAAATCCTATGATGAAGATGGTGAATTCTAGGAGGACCTATTTCTAAATCCTACCTAGAAAATAAAGCCATAGAAGAGGGAAATTAAGGAGAATCCTCGGGATCCTAATCCTAATTTCACCTAGAATGAAGTAGAAAAGAAGTGGAAAGCAGGGAGAAAGCTAGATCAAAGAAAAGATCAATTCAAGGCATCCGATGTGACCCCAAACCAATTACTTGGAGGGCTAAATGCTCTTAACATGGAAGTGCTTCCAGTTTAAGATGATACATTAAGCCCCCACTTTAGCAAGAGTATGGACTCGATGCAAACTCTTGGTAAAGGAGAAGAAAGAGGAGATCCAAGTGGATTCACAAAGAGACAAAATAACACTTAGCTAAGGGCACAAGCCCCTAGACTAAGGATTCTAACTCATCATACACATAGGAGGGTGCAAAATAAAACAACAAAGAGAACAAGGGTTAGCACTAAACAACCCAAATAAATTAGCATAAGAAACCTCACTAAGAAATATTCCTCGTACTAATATCATATTTGGAAAGCTATCATAAAAGCATAAATGTTTACATAAGAAAGACAAGAGCAACACTATAAATAACATAGCTTCATGATCCTATCCTACTAGCATGAAAATGAAAAGAGAGAAAGGAGAAAGTGATTACCTCACCCAGTAAGATGACCACCTTACCATGAATCACCTTGGAGGGAAAGCCCAATAGGTTCACCCATAAACTGTGCTTGTAATTGTAATGCATCTTTTGATAGCTTCTGGGATACCCATAGAGCCACCTTCTTGTATTACCATGAATATAATGCATGTCTCCTCAGGATTTAGCAACTTATGAGCATTACCTTCAAAAGATTTAGCATATAGGTGCGTGTCTTTTTAGGATTTAGCAACTTATGTGCATTAACTTCCAAGATTTAGCATATTTGAAACTAGAAAAGCATGTCTCTTCAGGATTTAGCAACTTATGTTTGTTACCTTCAAAGGATTTAGCATATTGAAAAATTTCAAAAATGCATGTCTCCTCAGGATTTAGCAACTTATGTGTGCTACCTTTGGAAGATTTAGCATATAAATGCGTGTCTTTTCAGGATTTAGCAACTTATGTGTGTTACCTTCCAAGATTTAGCATGTAAAAATACAAAAAAAACTATAGTACAAGGGAGACCCTACATATGCCCCCCTCCTTAAAATGGCAAAAACATACTATTTTGACATGTTCAGGAAAAAAAAGAACAAGGATAAAGCCTTTTTTAGCATCAAGACAATATCCACAAACAACACCCAGTCCAAGCCACGAAGGTCAGAGCTCCTATGAGGCCATGGAAGGGATGAATGCAAAGAGATATCATGCAAGAAGTGAAAAAGAAAGTAACCCTTATGAGGGATAGCACACTATTTAGTTTCCAAGATGAGAGATATATCAACCATGGAAACCCAATGTCAAACAAAAAAAAAGAATGTGATCGAGGATAAAGATCCTCAATGCAAACCAAATTTTTCATGTATGATTGGATATCACATAATAGATAGATACTGCTTAACCAAGGAAAGAGGTGAATCCTAGAAAGACAGAAGGAAATGGCATCCTTTCCCCCCAAGTGTAGGAACAAAGATGGAAGAGGATACCTACTTCACAAAGCAAGGAGATGTCCTATTTACAACAATGTATACTAAATCCTTAGTGAGGGACATTGACCCCTACATCCAAGAGCATAGATAATCATGAAAAGGATATGTCACTCATGGAAAAAGGATCCTCAAAGAAAGAGATCTTATCAACAAGACCGCCACCAAAGAGGAGTGCTTTAGATAAAATATCAACTTTCAAAAAGGAGGGAACAAAGATTTAATCATCAAGCCCGTGTAAAAGAGGAAGAGGAATCTTTGGATGAGGGAATAAACTCCAACAACAAGGAAGGGTGAGAGTTTATAAAGAACATAATTTACAACATAGAGAAGAAGTGATGACCTAGGACAAAAACTTCTCATATAAGAAGGTTATCCATAGTCAAAACATCTATCAAAATGTTAAAATAATATTGCAATATAAATAAATACCACTAAGATAAGGAAAGTAGTGTCCTAGGAAAAGAGAAAAGAGGAGGTACCTTTCCCCCTAGAGACAAGGGATATCTTTCCAAAATAAATGTCTTAGAAAAGATATCTTGAAAAGAAAATAAATATTCTATGGATGATTAAAAACATAATGCAAAGCCATAGAAAAAGAAAGGAGAAAAAGAATACCAATTAAGACCTTAATAAAATACCTAATGGATCCTAGGAGACTAGATGAAGATACACCTCTTGCCCCTGAGTCATGAGACATGAGGAGAAAAACATCTACATTATATCTAAAGTAGGGGAATCCCCTATATCAAAATTATGAAGAAATTGAAAAACTGCACGAGAGTGCAATATAATTCCAAAAGCAACTCTTTCTCTAACATATGATTTGAAATGTTTACAATCAGCCAGTAAATGTTTGTTACTATAATGAAAAGGACATTTGTATTTGTATAAAGCATCGATTGGCATAGGTCTAAAGATTTCTTTCTTGGAATTCATTAGCTCAACATATACCTTCTTGGCCACTTCTTGATGATCATTAGGGTTATCTAAGATAGGTGTGTGAAGAAGAGGATGATGTTTAGCATCACCTACCTTAACTTAAGATTTAGAACACCCAAAACCATACATATCTAGTTTAGGAGGTATATGAACTGGAAATCTAATACCATGCTCATTAACACCTAGCCCTAAACCTTTATAACCTTGTTTAGTCACCATATTATATCCGGTAGTATACAGATTTTGTAAAGCTTCTACAGGAGGTGATTTTTTGTCATGTTTATGAGTAACGGTTGTATAAGGTGGGATAATAGGTTTTGAAAAAGTTTCTTTACCCTTTCCTCGAATATCATCATGGATCAGAGGAGAAGGTAAATCAAAGAAATCTTGCACATCCACATCCTGAACAATAGCTTGAATCCCATCATAAGTATGGGAAGAGAAAAGATTAATAGATGGAGAATTAGGTATCGGAATAGGAAGATTAGGATTAGGATTAGGATTGATAGGATTAGAATTAGGAAGATTAGGAGATGGTGTAGCATCTACCCAATTCTTCACATAATCCAAAAGATAAATAAGGCTACCACATAAATCTTTAACAAAAGTTTTAAATGTAGGTAGACTAGTGTCGGTTAACTTCACAAAAGCATAAGCAAGGGAAAAGTGAAGGGTCATCAACATAATGAAGTGGATGATACTCTCATAGACATCATAGCTATTATAAAGGGATGCTAAAAGAAGAGTAATAAAGAACATAACTACACACCAAAGCATCTTAACAATCGCCATTGTAATGTAGGAAATGTTTTTGGATTTTATTAATTATATAGATTTTTTTTGGATTTTTGAATTTTAAAATGCAAGAACAAAAATTAGATCTAATCTAAATGCAAGAAAGGATCTAAAATCTAACACAATAGGGCATCTAATTCCACAAAAGAAAATGAGAGTAAGTATGTTGGCTTCACCAAAATGAATAAGTGTAAAATGGATTCACCACTATTCAGATGTAAAGGGGGAAATATGAGATCTACTCTCAAAACCAAATTCCCCAAAGAAGAGATCCGATTTGATCAACCAAGAAGTTAATACACAATCGAATCAATTTGTTGGTTAATATGAGAGAGAGAGAGAGAGAGAGAGAGAGAGAGAGAGTCCAATATTTCCCTATGGAGGAGAATTATTATGTTATACTTGGAATTGAAATACAAATACTAACCTCAAATTAGGGTAGATCTGGAAAATGTTGAATTCTGATGTGTATGTACACTTTTAGGAAAATATGAAACCTGTCCTAGATAGGAAATGCTGAGACAAAGAAAACCCAAAAATATTTCCTCAAGATGGCTCAGCTCAGGTTTGACCCTCATAAAAGGTCAAATACCACATTCTTTATTTGAAGTCCGATTCAAATTATGTTTGCAAATCTCAGAAGTTTACTGAAAAGGGTATCCAAATTCGCTCCCATATCCAAAATTCCACACTTTTACCTACAAGAACAAGAGTGTTTTTGTTGTTTGTTTGAGGGGTTTGCCTTGGTCAAACCCTAGTTTGGAATTAACCTTAATATTGAAATTGGAATAGGAATGCTAGCAAGTAGTAGAAAAGGATCTAACAATGAAGCTATACAATTCAATAGATATGTAATTGTATTTTGAATGTAAACAAGTATATTGATATGAAAGCTTGAAAAAAATAATAAATATAAATCAAACCTCCATGATTGTATGCTTAGAATCCACCTTGATAAGAGAATGAAATGGATCTTGAAGATGAACAAAGGACCTTGAAGGAATATCACACCATCATGATGGCTAGATCTAGGGTTTGAATGATGAATCTTGAATGCATGAACCAAATCCCTTCAATGGCTTGAGTGCTTGAATCCTTGATCTTCAACGGAGAACGTGGATGGAGAAGAAGACTTGAATTCTTGAATGGATGCTTTCTTGATCACCTTGAGAGCTTGAGAGCAATTGTTTGAGGATGAGATGTGAAAATGAGAGAGGAAGGCCTCCTTTTATAGTGAACTAGGGCACACTCCTCTAGAGGGGCCACCTTGGAGAATTAAATCCTAATTAGGTCCTAAAATTTAGAAAATATACCTAGATTAAATGCAATTAAAGCATTTACCACCCAAAAATCCAAAATGATTAACCCAAAGGTGGGAAACTAAATATCCTGAAGGCCCGAAGCTTGGAAATTCTAGAAATTGCAAATTTGGAGAAAGGGGGCAAAATCAAGGTTGGACCTAACCTAGTTAGGTTTGAGCTTGACCCTGACCTAGTCAAGTTTGACCTCGACCCTAACCTAGTTTGGTTTGACCTCGAATCTGACCCTAGTCCTGGATTGGCTCAGAACCAAGTCAGGAGGTCCTGGGGATGCCCATAAACCTAAAACTAATGCCAGAACAAGATATAATGTCAGGGATAGACATAAAATCCTATGATGAACATGATGAATTCTAGGAGGACCTATTTCTGAATCCTACCTAGAAAATAAAGCCATAGAAGAGGGAAATTAAGGAGAATCCTTGGGATCCTAACCCTAATTTTACCTAGAATGAAGCAAAAAAGAAGTGGAAAGGGGGGAGAAATCCAGATCAAAGAAAAGAACAATTCAAGGCATCCGATGTGACCCCAAACCACTTACTCAAAGGGCTAAATTCTCTTAACATGGAAGCGCTTCCATTTTAAGATGATACAATTGAATATCAATGTGATAGTGTACACTATCAGATGTATTAGAGGTGTACTTGATGAAGATGAATTTATTGCTAAATTCTTGAGATCCCTACATCTTTCCTATAACATCAAGGTTACAACTATTCAATAAATAAAGATAGTGGCAAACATGACAAGAGAGAAGTTTAATGGGAAGTGTTATATCCTTTGAACTAAGTGCATTAGGTGGCACATCTGATACAACATTGAAAACCATAGTGACCAGGAAGACCATGCAAAGATCAGATCATACTGATAGACATAAAAGGAAGATGATAAGATGAAAAAGAGAGATAAATGATTTCTAAAAGAAATAAAGAGAGCTTGAAGAAATGGAATAAAACGTTTCAAAGAAAATGGAGTATAGAGCTCGTGCTACCAGTAAGTAAAAATGAAAGATGTCTTTTTAAATATATATTTTTTTGTAAAGTACGACATTTTGCATCTATATGTCCTAATAGACATCCTCTATACAATTATGAGCTTAATCCTAGAGAAATATGTTATTATGCTCTTTATGATGAAGGTATTACTAACAAAGAGTCTAACAAAGTTGATAATAATGAAGATATGTTTACATTCATTTCTATTAACGAAGATAATAAACCTATTCCTAATGTTGTAGTGACTAATGATGTTATTAGAGAAACATATTTTACTACTCATATTTAGAAATAAGAAAAATAAGTGATTGATAGTGGATTCCCCCACCACATGACTTGTGAAAAGACAAAATTTGTAAGATATTAGAAATATGAAGGTGGCGAATTGTAATGAGGGGAGAACTCTGGTGGTAAGATAAAATTTAGATGTTCTATTAATTTGGAATGTAAAAAAAACATTGATGATGTATTGTATGTGGACGGTTTGAAACATAATCTTCTAAATCTTGGTTAGCCAATGGATGAAGGGTATGGATTGTATTTCAAAGATGATATGTGCAAGATTGTGAATTATTATGGAAAGGAGATTATCATTGGATCCAAGAAAAGAGGTAACATATTTATTTTAAATAGTGGATAGAAGACTTGTTTGATTACTAAAACATATGAAGGCTCATTATGGCATTAAATATTGTGTCATGTTAACTTTGAAAATATAATTCTTATAAGTTCTACATATACTGTTAAATATTTTCCTTTCATGAAGAAGCTCGCTTATAGTTTTTGCTTGGAATGTCAATCGGGTAAGAAAACTAGATCTACTTTTCACTATGAGAAAGTGAACACCAATGGATTGCTTGATCTTTTTCATATTGAATTTTGAGATCCTACTAAGATAAGAAGTTTTCTAGGAGATACATATTTCATGATTCTTATAGATGATTAATGAAGGATGGTATGAGTAACCTTTTTTATGGAGAAATATAAAGTTTTTAACAAGATGAAATTCTGGTAGGCATTGGTTGAAAATGAGACAGGTCTGAGGATTAAGAAGATGAGATCATAGAGTGGAAAAGAACTCATGTAAGACAAGTTCAAGTAATTTTCTAAACTACATGTGGAATAAAAAGAGAGTCATCTTCTACTAGAAATCCTCAACATAATGATATAGTTGAGTGAAAGAAGAGAACTATTGTTGAGACAACAAGGACCATGATGATTGAAAGAAATTTTCCAAAGATATTATGTAGAGAAGCTTTGAGCATTGCAGTCTACAAACTCCTTAGCACACAAATCAGAGTTGGAACTAGTTAAACACCTCTTTAACTTTGGTGTGATCATGTTCTTACTATCAAGTATTTCATAATTTTTTTGTATTATATGTTATATAAAGAGAGATAAGTATATAAGTAAGTTTGATGCAAGGAGTGATGAAGGTATATTCCTTGGTTAGTATACCAAAATAAAGGCCTATAAGTTCTACAACAAGAGATTGAGGAAGGTGATAGAAATAATAAATGTTAAAATAGATGAAA
Source organism: Chamaecyparis obtusa (assembly GCA_027943335.1). NCBI lineage: Eukaryota > Viridiplantae > Streptophyta > Pinopsida > Cupressales > Cupressaceae > Chamaecyparis > Chamaecyparis obtusa. The sequence goes on along the minus strand of BSBK01007760.1, from coordinate 112,120 downwards.
GTATTGACCACCTGAGAAGATGTAGTGAGAGTGAGTATCAAAAGGACAATGATGAGAAAATATAAAAGAAACAAGTGCCTAAATCAGATCCAAATATAATAGAGTGAAAAAGATGAGGCGTATACAAGTGGAGAAGATGACCAAGTAAATAAAATTGAGACAAGACAAAAGATCCCAAGATATGCGAAAGTGAATCATAACTAAGGACATTTCATTACTTATAGAAACATAAGAGTTGAGACAAGAAGAAGAGTTGTGAAAAATTAGATATGTTTGATGTCTCATTTTGAACCTAACGATGAAAAATAATCTTGTTAATAATATCATAAGAATGCGTCAAAGAAAGAAGAGATATCATAAACTAAAAGGGAGAAACTTTTTCTACTTTCTAAAGTTAAGTCAAATAATGATGATTGGACCAGAAATATCAAAGAAGAAATTGATGTCACAAACAATCTGTTAGCACCTAGAAAAAATTTCATGGCTCTAACCCTTTTCTTCTAGTCCCTGCAGTCATTTTTATGTCTCTAGCCTTGAAAGCCTTGTCAAAATTTCAAAAATCTAGCCGTTGTATTGAAATTTTATGCAGTCTACCTTGGCCCTGTCCTAATTTTAAGTTACCTCTACCAGCCAGTAAAGTTCCAAATCCACATGTGCTTAGTAGAGACCACTTTACCATGTTTGCAATTAGGTTTTTCATGTGTCGGCGGGGTCCCCTTTAATTTTTCCTATGTCCCTACGCTTTATCTTTCCTAAGTTCCCAGCACCCAATGTATTTTAATTTTTCCTAAGTTTGACTATTTTAATACTTCCTAATGTTTCGGCTTTGTATTTTCCTAGGCCCAGCTCTCTGACACCATCTCCATCCAACAGTGGGCGTATCTTCTCATGAGATGTGTCAAAGGCTTGTAAACTTAAGATGGCCATTGATTCATTTCCATGACATAACCCTTTCAAAGCTCGGCAGGCCCGGTATCTCAATCAGATGATTCTTGATCGATGGTTGGCATGTAAGCGCATAGAATCTTTTGAGCCTTTCAAATCTTGTGCTAGCTATTTGATCTTCCTAGTGGTATAATGTTCTCGGTGGGTCCAAAATAACATGTAAGCACAATTGGTGTCTCTGCATTGGTTGTGTCAGTGGGACCATTTTCCTGGTATATCTGAATTGTTTAAATTCTATTGGTCCATGGGTGAGTGACTGGATATGCTGTCACTGGGACCTGAGTCTCAGGCTTGTCAGAGGGTCCTAACATCAATAGTATATCTACGGTTGGCATAAGTTCTCATGAGATGTGTCAGAGCTACGAGATCTTATGCCAGTCGTCGATTTTACTTTTTCTTAGGCGCCTAGTCAATGTGGGTCCTCTGACATTTGGAGCTGATGTGAATGATTTTCATTAGAGGAAGGGATGATGATGTAGTGGCACTTTTGCTAGGTGGTATTGAATTGTTTAATTTCTATTGGTCGACGTGGATGATACTGCAGTGTGGGGCCGTTGTTAGAGAGACTTGTGATGAGGACAAAATCTACGGTTGGCGTAAGTTCTCACGGAGTGTGTTAGAGCCATGAGATCTTATGCCTGCCATCCATTTTCAAAGGTTTAAAGTGAGTGGGTCTTGTGTCAGTGATGACCAAGTGGTGGCAACAAATGACATGATGACAAGTGGCATAAATAGGGCCCAAGTGGGGTTAAAAGGTTTAGCGGTTCAGATAAATGAGGTTAGTAGTGCCGACAAGGTTCAAAGGATTCACTCATTTGCGAGAAGAAATGGTGGTGTTCCAAAATGATTGGCGATTCAGTGAAGGAAGGTTGCATAATCACTAAATTATTTAGCGGAGACATAAAGTGTTTTACAAACTGGCGAATTCCTTCAGTCACCAGTTTGCTAAATAAAGAATCGGGGTTAGTAAGTTACCTTGTCGCATGTTCGCTTGAGTTAACCCTAGGCTATTTGATGAGTTAAGACATAAGGCCCGTGAAATAATAGGAACTGACGGTCGTGATATAAAGTTGATCTGAGTTCAAATTTTGACCGTTGATTTACTGCAGGTGCCATAAAGTAACTGTTTAAATTCAAATTTGAATTTCTGAGGGTTTTTTGTGACAGAAAGGACTAAAATTTATTGATCAAATGGTTGAAGTTGGTAGAAAATGACTTTCAAATGGTTGCAGTGTGGTCCAGGTTGCCATGATCAATTGCTGTAGGATGTTTTGTTGTACTATGAGGGATGGTTTTATGCTGTAGGTGGCCAAACAGACTGGTCTTTATGCCTAAATTCTTGGTTCTCTGTCCTGATCTCATAGATTTTCATGATTGCGGATTTCTTTGGATCTATTTCTCTGAGATTGCCTGGTTTCTTGCCCCTATAGTAATTTTTGTTATAATTAGGGTTGGTGTAGTTGTTGAAACCCTAACCCTAGCTGTTTGAAGCTTGTTGCATCCTACCTTGTTTAGGATTCCAAGGCAGCTAGGGGATATAAATGGTTGAAGTTTTGATTCTGTAAGGGTTCCTTCTTCGGCAAAATTTTTGAGGAGAAGTGGTTCCATGAAGGGTCCTTTTCCTGTAGATTTTCTCTACTTCTCTGCATATAGAGTGTTCTTTTCTCCTTTGTTGGCTTATACAATATGATATGTATTGTAACTGATTTGTCTTATGTATGAGGATTCAGTATATTCTTACTATCATCAGACTATCTCCATTTGAATCTTGAATTCATTAATCATACATCAAGGGTGTCTAATTTTTCTATTTGCATTTCCCATGTGTTTGCAAGTAGAGTTGTTTTCGTAGAGATAACTAGTTTAGGATTAGTTTTCATGTATGTATGACCTAAGGTGTCAAAGATATGTCATGCTTGTCTTCTAGTGGATGTTGGTTAATGTATTATCTATTTAGAGGTCTCTTCTAAGGGGAGGTTTAAAATCCTTAGGATGGGTAATAAAATACTTGAATACATAGTTGGGTTGTTAAAGTGAGGTTTGGTCATGGTGTGTGATTGATGTTAGACATCAACACATTGAGTATACTATTTTCTTGTCTCATAGTTGTCTTTTGCAATAGGGTATTTGACTCTATGGCCCATTGGACAAGGCACTGGTCTATGAGAGACTTAGTGTATCTCAGGGGTCTCTTCAACCCAACATTAAAATCATAAAATCAAATACCTTTCCCTTTCATGTTGGTAGTAGTAGTAGGAGGTCCTTTCTAGTCTTTAGACTCATTCTATGCAAGTAGGGCTATTGCATGTGAATTGGCTTCATTGGGGTACAAGTTACCTAAAGGGGTTTGAAGATTATTCCACAATAATCTATCTATAGGCCTATTGTTTATCATGAGGTGTCTTGAGTGTGCAGATAAAGCAATACCAGCCTGAGTGATGTGGAGCTCAAAGAAGAAGGAGGATGTTCTTTATCCTCATCATTTGGACTATTTTCTTGTCAAACTTGAGTGCCTAACCTGAAATTCAAGCCCATCTTTTGATTCAAGTTTGGTCATGCAAGGAAAAGCTCCAACACAATCATGTTGAGAAGCTCATGCTTGGAGAATCTAAACTGAAGGTGCTACTTGAGAATGAGAATACTAGTGTTAGAAGTGTGAAAGGTGAAAGTTCAAGATCATGGAAAGAAAATTATGAAGTTAAAATATAGAAGAAGAATAATAAGAAGTCTGAACTAGAAGACAAAGCAAAGAAGAATGACCAAGAAAAGGAGAAGAGTAAGAAAAATACAATAATATTTTTGAGAAAGATTCCAAGATCAAGAAATTTAGAGCGAAGTATTTTGTTTGTAGGAAATATGTACACAAGGATGCCAATTGTAGAAATAAAACCCATCCCATAGAAGAAAGAAAAAAAGAGATAACCACAACTTAAACATGTCGATTAATATGAAAATGATAGATGATACTGTCAAGAGAAAAGTAAGTAGACTTATATATGCTATGATGAAAGATGATGATAGGGGATAGAAGGTCATTGTATTCTTGAGGTAACAAGTATCTGAACATGCCACAAATAGCTATGGAAGCAAGAAGATGAGAAATGGGATCTTAGCCGAGAGGATCATGAAAGTAAAGAAGATAAATAAAAATAACAAGTGAAAAGAAAAGAAAAAAAAGAAAGGCCTAAAGTTAAGAGGAATGAAGAAACATGAAAAGAGAAAATGAATGAATTACATGATCAAACCCAAGAAGAATAAGAATAAGAGAAGTAAAAATAAGATAACTAAGGGAAGAAGATAGAATTTCAGAATCAACTCCAAAGGGAGAGTGCCTAAGGATACTTTTGTGTATGTTAGAGGAAGATTAGGGGTAATTAACCCTTCTGATCAAAACTAAGATGTTGTATGTTGCATCAATCTAATGTTCTTAAAACTAAATGTCTTACAAAGTCAATAAATGTATAGAGGCTTCTACTGAGGGGGAGTAGACATCATGACAAGTCAACAAGTAGTATACATAAAAGTTTATAATGTAGTTAGAGAAGAACTACATGATGCACAATGATCAAATAACAAATTTTGATGAAGATTCTAAGGTATTGTAGTTATGAGATGTGTTTAGTTATTTTTGAAACATGTAGAAGAAGAATAGAAGTGCTTGGAAAAGTAGAAAATTTTGAAAAGAAAAAGAATGTAGGCATTGATGAAATAGGTCAAGTTGAAATCAATTGCCGATGACAAACCTTTGTCATTGATGTTGAAGGAGGATAGAGAAAGATGTGAAAAACAAGTCAGTAAGAGAACAAAATAAATAGACGATGAGTAGATGAAGAGGCAGAAGAAGTAGATGAAAAGAAGATAAAAGAGACAAAAGTGTTTCAACAATTATTTTAGAAAAGGAAGAGCGAGTTCATATAATTGTACATACTAAAGATATTTCAGTTTATGAGAGTAGTATACATCCAAGAGTGATAAACTTATGGATAGAAGAGTATGTCATCAGAGCATGATCCTAGGGGGAGTGATCCAAGGGAGAGAAGTATTAGAATTGAAATATAATATAGGGACTTTGAAAGATAATGATGTATTTTAGATACTTATTTTTAGAACCGTTGGTTTGTGATTGCATTACTTGTTTTTCCCATAATATGTTACCATCAATGAAAAAGAGAGAGATTGTTGGAAAGTTGGATTTTTTTCATTGATGTCAACATGTATATAATTTTACATCAGTATCCTTATCATAGATTTTATATGTCTATTCATATATATTACATGTCTATCATGTAGTATGAATGACTATTCTAGGGTTTTACCAACAACAGGCAATGTTCAAATTAGTTGAGTAGAAAGGTTAAAGATGATGAGTCGTGTACCTCATAGCTTGACATGATGTTTTGGTGGTGTTATGGTGTCATAGTTAAATATTGGTTGTTTAATTATTTATCAGTGTGATAGAGTTGTAGAGTTGTAGAGTTTGGGTTCCTGGAAGAATATGTGAAGATATCTTTTGTTGTGTAGTTTGGAATGTTTAAAGGACATATCAATCTGTCTACCATTCAAAGCATTTATGATTTAGATAATCTACAAAGAATTACAAGAATTTTATTTAGGGACAATAGTGTTCATGAAAGAGGACAAGAATTACTAAAGGATTTGTAAAGGATGATCAATTTGTTTATTTGTTTCAACTTAAATGATGTGTTAGGATGATCTAGGATTTTGTGTCTGATGAGCTAGTAGTTTGCATTGTTCAAGGTGACCGAGTTCATTGAATTTGAACTACTTTTTAATGTTCTCAACCGACATGCTAAAGGAAAATCATTAAATGCTTTATGTGAGACTAGTGAAAATATTTAAGGTTATGGTTATGATCTCAAGGTATTTTAGATGAATCAAAAATATGTTTGGAAAGCACAAAAGGATCCTAATTGTTGATTTTGGTGTTGTGGGATGTATTTTTCATGATTAGATTTTTCCAAACTAGTTCTTGAAAAATATGATGAATTAGGGTTTGAGTCCATGTCTTGGAGAGGAAATATTATTTTTGCAGATGCTAGGAGTTTGTAAAATTAAAATTTTTTCAGATCTAGTAGAGGCTAAATGCTTGTCTACATGGGGTGGAAAGAATTTCAGCAAGCAATCTGGCTATGCTTCAAACAATCTGAACATGCATAGAGAGATGTTATTTTATAGTTAATATTTGTATCAGATTGTAGTCTAAAAGAGTATATAAGTCAGTGTGACTTCCTTAGGGTGGGTTGCCAAGGTTGAATTAAGAAGTGATCTTTAGGGATTGTGCTTGAATGCAAGTTCTTTTGTTTCATTATAATAGGCTATACTTCTAACAAGGTATTAGTCTTATTATGGGTTTCATTCCCACCATGCTTTTCACACTATTTGAGTTTCCATGATAAAAATCCTTGTGTTATGTGGTGTTTGGTGTTTACTGATTTATGTATACATGATTTACTTTCTATAAATTAGTAACATGATCTATATGAGCAAGGGTTTCATGGATTAAGGGTTTTAAAATTTAGGTGTTTTTGTAGATATTGATCACCCCCCCCATCCTCTTAATTTATTATTGTTAGTTCTGACACTTATTCCTTCCTAAAGGGAGATGTGTTTCCTATAGGTAGCTGATAATGTTTGATTCCTAGGCATTCTTCATTGACCTTGGACCTTATTCATGATGGGGTGAAATGTTATCCTTCTTTTTTGATACTATAGGGGGATATTTGATTGAATATATCTTATATATTACTCCTCTAAGGGTGTCTTTGAGTCTTCCAATAATGAATACTTTCTTTTTCTATCTATATATCTTGTTTATTTCTCTCTTTTTTAGAGGAATTTTCTCCTATATTGTTTTCTCATTTTCTTCACTTTATTAGAGATTTTTATTTGCATTGCATTTCATTATACATGGGTAAACCTAATTTTTTTGTAGCTAGGACCCACATTCTATCTTTCTCATTTTGCATAATTATCTTCTCCCTATGTTGCACTTAAGATGGGTATTGGAGTAAACATTTTTTTTATTTTAAAATGATTAATTTAACTTAGGCATTATTAATTAATTATTAGGTGCATTTAGTTATGTGGAATTTTTTTTTTTACATCTTCTAACATGTTCACTAGTTATAAGGAAGTCTTTAAATTTGTCAAAGTCTTTTGGTAAGGTAGAAAAGATGAGTCATGAAGGTAAAGAAAATAATCAGTAAAAGGAATCAGTTAACAAGGAATTTTTGTTAAAGAGAAAGATAATATAGACATCGAGTGAGGTATAACCAAGCACTAAGCACCAAGAACATAAATTAGTTACTGAGATAGAGAAAATGTATTACCAAGAAGAGAAGGCCAACATCTGATGAAATCAAAGTACATTGAACCTGGAAACTGATAAGAAAATGGTTTACAAATCTCAAGGAGGTTGAATAACATAAAATTAGAGATTTAAATCAAATGACTACACATGATTACAAGGTGAGTTCAACCAATGATAATTAAGGATGGATATGTATTGAAAGTATACCCAATGCTAGCACCACTTGAATTTAAAGATTCTAGAAGTTCTATCACTGCTTCAAGAAGTTGTATATAATAATAAGATGAAAGTGAAAAGATTAGAAGGGTAGCATATGCATGTGAAGAGAAATTGGAGATTGTAGATAAGAGAAGAAGGTGAATAAATAGAGAAGCTATCGAGTATCAGATAATTGAGGAAGAGATTCAAAATTAGGCTACCGAGTACTAGATTGGTTAGTATGAAAAATACATAGTATGAGATAATGGATTGATAGGAGCTCATAATTTAAATTTTATGATAAATAGGTTCCTATATTTAGTACCAAGATCCATATTAGAATACCTAGATGCATTTGTATAAGTATTGCATAGTTATGACTGTTGGCATTAAGCAGAATTGCCACTAGTGACAACACTTATTTGCATTATGGATATAAACTGAGCAGATAGTGCAAACCGAGCAAACAGTGCAAACCGAGCAGACAGTGCAAACCGAGCAGACAGTGCAAACCGAGCAGATAGTGCAAACCGAGCAGACAGTGCAAACCGAGCAGACAGTGCAAACCGAGCAGACAGTGCAAACCGAGCAAGTTAGTACAAACCGATCAGGACAATGTAAACCGAGTAACATCTTGTCTACCGAGTCACCAGTACTTACCGAGTTCAAAACCTACCGAGTGATCAGTATGAACCGTGCCTTCACTTCTACCGAGTGCATGATGATGCCGAGTAATGCAGTGGACGCTGAGTATCAGAAAGTCACCAAGTCAGTTTGAAGGAACCGAGTAACCATATTTGGGCTGACTTAGTAGCACTTATGTTTATTTGTCAAGCTGACTGTGTAATTGTAATTGTAATTAATTGTTTAAGACCTGTATATAAGCAATGTTGTAAAAAGATGAAATGTATGAAGTAGAATACATGTGAAAGAAAAAGAAAGGCAGAAATAAGCGAATTGCAGAAGGCTTCAGAAGTATAAGGTACAGCAAAGACAAATTCATCACAGAAGGTGATCAGTACATCAGAGAATCTCAATCAGCAATCCAGTTGCAAAGCAGAGATCTACTGTTTCATTCTAACAGGTGAATCAGTACTAAATCCTTTAACCGGGTAGACTTAACAGTCTTTGTAAAAATCTCTTTACCGAGTGCATACTTCACTGTATGTTTGTAAATCCTTTAACAGGGTGGATTTAGCAATCCTTATTGCTCCTAACAGGGCAGATCATCAGAAGTGATCAAATTGTAAGCCTTAACCGGCCAACTTTATTCTGCAGTATTAAAGCTTTGTGGGTTTCATCCCCACCCCAGTTTTACTTTCTTTTGGAAGGTTTCTGGGTAACCAAATCTATGTGTCATTATTGTGAATGCTTTTAAGTTTCATGCTTTCTGTATGCAAAGGTTAAAAGGTAAATTTCATGTTAAAATTGTAAGAAAATTTGGAGTTACTGATTCACCCCTCCCCTCTCAGTAACTCGGTTAATTCCTAAATATTTCCAACAATTGGTATCAGAGCTGCATTGGTTCTCAAGACAAAGCTTAACTAGCTTGAGCAAAGATCCAGGACAATGGAGGTATTCAAACTGAACAAGGTGATTGAAAATGAAAAGCTAGATCTGGAAATGGCCATAGCTAAACTCAAAGAAGCAAAAGAACATCTTTCCCAATCCCTAAGGAGAAGGAAGGAACTTGTAAATCAGATGAATGATCAGAATTACATTGAAGAAAAGATTGAAGATCTTCTTCCCTCAAATAACTCAGATGAAGCAAACAATGCTATCAAAGAACTCCTAGAAAAGAATGGGTCTCTGCAGGAAGAAGTGAGAAAATTGAAAAGAGAACAAGAACTACACTCTACAAGATTCTGTGAGATCTTGGAACAAAGAAACAAGTTGAAAGATGAATTAGATGGAAGAAACATTGAAGTCCAAAACAAAACCCTTCAGCTAGAAAATCTAATTGATCAGATCTCTCATACAAATGAAGAAATTCTAAATCTAAGATCAGAAATAGAAAACACAAGAGAAGAACTAAGATCTGAAAAGGAAACCAATCTAAGATTGATGGATGACCTAAACGCTGAAAAACAAATCAATGAAGGAATGCTGAAAAGTCAAGAAGACTTGAATCAGCTGTATGAACGAAATCTTCATAGGCAAAAAGGAAAAGCAGGACTTGGATACAAAGAAGAAGGCGAATCCTCTAAGCAAGGTACTCAAAGAAATCAAAAACCTACTTGTAATCATTGTGGTAAAATAGGACATACTTCAAATAAATGTTGGAACAATGAAAAACCAGAATTCAATGGAAAATGTTATAGCTGCAATCAACCCGGTCACAAAGCAAATGAATGCAGGGAAAAACCTAGATTCAGAGGTAATTGTCACAAGTGCAACAAACAAGGTCACAAGGCATCCGAGTGCAGATCCAAGACATTTAATCCAGCAGAACAAATTGTGAAAGCAATGTTTGGATGGGACTACAACACCTGGTGTAGATGTCATTACTGTGGAGAATATGGACACATTGGCATGAATTGCATAAAACATCATCTAAGGAAAAGAGATACTACCATAAGATGTTTCAAATGCACTAAACTCGGTCACATAGCCAGAAACTGCATGAATGCTAGTGAAATTGAAGAAGGAAAGAAGAATGAAGCAACTAAGGTCAGGAAACAGGTGAGACAAAAATGGATTCCTAAAGCTACCGAGCAATCCAGTCCAAGTAATGGAATGGATGGCTCTACCGACTCAAACTAAATTTCCAAGGAAGCACTGGAACTGTATTCTCATAGATCAATCTCAAGCAGTTCCAGAACTGAAATTAAAAGCAAAGTTTAAATCAGCATGCAAGATGCAGTGAGATCACAGGGAGGTCGGTATAGTCTTCACCGAGCAAGGTCGGTCTAGTCTTCACCGAGCAAGGTCGGTACCTGTCTTTATCGAGCGAGGTCGGAGCAGTATGAATTCTCGAGTTCACCGAGCTGCGAAGTCTTTTCTGAGCAATTAATTCTTAGTGGGTGACAGTCTGTCAGAATTCCTACCCTAATTTGAAATGAGCATTAATGACAAAATTGTAAACAAAAAGCAAGTAATCGAACTCATTCTTCACCGCGAATCTTTAGCACTTTGAGAGCAGAAAATTTCAAGGGCAACCCGGCGATTCAATACTTTTGCGAAAGGAATTTTCTGTGAGCTACCATGGCATCATCCAACACTTCAGCAAAGAAAGGATCTGATATGTTAGTCCAAGGGGAGTGGAAAGCACCAGATTTTAAGATCGTGCCCGCAATTGCAGCAGCCCTAGATCCGAACGGAGCTCAATCTCAGATTCCTCCTAAGGTACTGCTTATTAATGATATCCGCAATCATTTTAACTATTCAATTCATGAAATGGGAAACCTAGAACTAGAAATTGTGCGTGAGGAACTATGTGTGGATGGTATTTTGAAACCCAAGCACAAACATCTGGAAGATAAGGGTTTAGTTCACATTGCACATCTTCCTCGAAACTTTTGAGATAAATGGGTTAGGTACATTCTCAGCCGAGTACACGATGGCAAGATTTGGCTTGAGCAACCTATTGAGATCACAAAGAAAATGATTCAACAAGTCACCGGTCTTCCCATGTTGAACAAAGCTAAAACTACCAAAACCCTAGGTCGGACGGAACTAGAGAAGAAAACCCTAGCCGAGTGGGATGGTAGAGGCATGAAAGTTAGCAGCATTACCGACGCTGAACTGAAGTTTGGTACACATATCATTGCCCACAAGATTTACAGTTCTAGTCGACAGAACAGTGTCTCCTGTGAAGCTATTGACCTAGCATACAAAGTGGTCAAAAAAAACTTAACATTTGACCTAGCAGACTTATTGTTGAAACAGTTTAACAAGAACATGGAAAGCATCAAAACTTCCAAAAACAATCCATGTAAGTTTGGATCCTTGTTGGTCTGTTTATCCTTCTATGTTCAGAAATTCTTCCCTTCTAAAGGAAAATTTGTATGGAGAAAAGATGTGCCAGTACTTTATGAAATAAATGAATACATCACAGAAATGGGTGAAAACTTTGAAAGCATCATGGATAATTATTTTGAGTCTTTCAAAGAGAAAATGAATGACAGATTCCAGATTCCACAGAAGTTGGTGGAAGATTACAAAGATGACATCTGTTTTATGGTAGATTGTGATAATGTGTATATTCAAGCAGTTAAACCAAGAACTGTATATGTAAAACCTCTTCCTTATGAGGTAAATATTGATGAAACCAAGAATATCATTGAAGCTCTTCTAAATCAGCCTGCCAATCCCAAAGCTCCATATTTTGGAACATATGATGAAGCTAAGGTGAGAATTGAACTAAGCATAAAGCTTCCACAGGCGGTAAACAAAGGAAAGAAGAGGATAGCCAAAATGCAAATGATAACCGAGGACAAAGAAGAAATAGATGAAAAAGAAGAGGAAAAGGATGAGAAAACAGAGGAACCAGAACCTGCAAAGAAGAAAGGAAAAGTTTTCATCACTAAGGCATCTGTGCCTCCCACTGCTGTGTTTACAAGGAGAAATACAAGAGGCAAGGCAGACAAGGCAGAAAAGGCAGATAAAGACATAGTATTCAAAAGGCCTCCTCTAAGCCTTCAAGAAAAGCTCAAACTCTTTAGAGATGGATCAGGATCTGGAGTAAGTAACATAAAATCCTTGAGATATGAAACCAGATCGGAAGCAGAACAGAAGGAAATAGAAGATGTTGTTGTTGAGAAGATGGGACAGTGGAAATACTCTCCTGAAGAAATTACCCCACAGGTTCCAGCAATTCTATTGAATCCAATAAAAATGAGATGGAGCAATGCAAGGCAAACTGTGATAGACATATTTGATCAAAACCTGAGACAGTTGATGCCGAGCTTGAATAATGATGAAGTAAAGAAGGCACTAAAAGAAAATGAAAAATAAGATGACATTGAAGTTCAATACTTGTTTGATTTTGATCAACAATATTGAATCGGTTGTGAAGGCTGCAAAAGCCACATGGAAGAACATATACCACCTTCACCAACCGAGCATTGAAACTGTAATAATAAAAGATATTGAAGATGACAACGATGAACAAGAAGAAGACACTGAGGTAGATGATACTGTAAGGATAGCAGCAGAAGTCATTGCATCCCTTCCTACCTCTCCAGTGAAAGTCTCTACATCCAGCCCAGAGACACCTACAAGCATGGTTGTGACAACTTCCACATTTGTACAATCATCTCTAGCAACATCAGAGGCAGCCACCATTTCTTCTACCGAGCTGCAGTCTCCTGTACCATCAAGTTTTCCAGCAGTAAGTTTTCTAGCTTTTGAATCTTCAAGTGTAAATATTTTAAGTTCTCCAGTAGAAAGTATACCAGTGTCAATAGCCAGCCCTACTTTATCTACTATCACTACTACAAGAGCATTAAGTACAGATAAGCCTAAGGCTCTACCGAGTATAAAATTTTTGGGTAAAAATGTAGTTGAGGATATAGACCTAGATGAAGAGATAGAGATTCCTACATTAGATTTTGCAAATCTCTTAGCAGACCAGATGCAGAATATAGGTGAGATCCTCCAAAGGAAAGCAAAACAAAAGAAGCTTAAAGAGGAGAGAGACAAGGAGTATCAAATCATCAAGGATGCTAAGGACATTTTGTCTGATGCATTAGGCATTAAAGTAGACTCCTCCCAGCATGTTTTGTTACAATTAGCAGAAGCAGTTGAGAAATACAATGAGGACTCATCCGGGACAGAAAAGTTAGTTGAAAGAGCCGAGAAGAGATTCAACAATAAAGTGCTTGAGCACATTGCTCAGCACATAGCTATTAACCAAGTGGAATTGTCTTCAGTTTTGTCTAACATAGAATCTATCTATTCGAATGCTACCTCTCTTTTGGCCAGACTATGCAATTTTGCCGAGTTCACAAAGGATGTTAAAGATAAAATGAATAAAATGGATGAGCATATGAAGATTAGCATACAGAAGCTACAACTTGAACCAAGTTCAAGCTCTGCTCATCACATGATAATTTCACACCTATCTAATATGTAGTCTGATCTACTGAAAGAAGACTCAAGGATCCGGTCCACACTGCTAGACATCCAACACATGATCCTTCCCATCATGAATACAATGTATAAGCACATTGAACATTCCAGAACATTGATTCATGACAATCAGTTCTCTATAGCAGATCACATGATTGAACTCTCTGCAGAAGTCCAAATTGCTATACAAACATGTAAGATTCTGCAAGAAAGTTGGGACAGAACCCTGGCACTAATAATGAAGGTACATTCTAATTTCTTATCAAATTTTGGATTCTCTCTGTAAATAACTTGTATATGCACCTTTGGCATTATCGTCAAAAAGGGGGAGATATGTATAGAAGGAGAGATATGTATAAAGTTATAGATTTATATAAGGAACAGTTAGCACATTGAAAGGGGGAGACAATGTATAAAGCCCTATAACAAAGACAAATTTTGAAAAATCAAAATAAAACTCAGCATGATTCGTGTATATAAATTTTGGCCAATAAGTGTTTTTGTCACTAATGCCAAAGGGGGAGATTGTTGGCATTAAGCATAATTGCCACTAGTGACAACACTTATTTGCATTCTGGATATAAACCGAGCAGACAGTGCAAACCGAGCAAACAGTGCAAACCGAGCAGACAGTGCAAACCGAGCAGACAGTGCAAACCGAGCAGACAGTGCAAACCGAGCAGACAGTGCAAACCGAGCAGATAGTGGAAACCAAGCAAGTTAGTACAAACCGATCAGGACAATGTAAACCGAGTAACATCTTGTCTACCGAGTCACCAGTACTTACCGAGTTCAAAACCTACCGAGTGATCAGTATGAACCGTGCCTTCACTTCTACCGAGTGCATGACGATGCCGAGTAATGCAGTGGACGCCGAGTATCAGAAAGTCACCGAGTCAGTTTGAAGGAACCGAGTAACCATATTTGGGCCGACTTAGTAGCACTTATGTTTATTTGTCAAGCCGACTGTGTAATTGTAATTTTAATTAATTGTTTAAGACCTGTATATAAGCAATGTTGTAAAAAGATGAAATGTATGAAGTAGAATACATGTGAAAGAAAAAGAAAGGCAGAAATAAGCGAATTGCAGAAGGCTTCAGAAGTATAAGGTACAGCAAAGACAAATTCATCACAGAAGGTGATCAGTACATCAGAGAATCTCAATCAGCAATCCAGTTGCAAAGCAGAGATCTACTGTTTCATTCTAACAGGTGAATCAGTACTAAATCCTTTAACCGGGTAGACTTAACAGTCTTTGTAAAAATCTCTTTACCGAGTGCATACTTCACTGTATGTTTGTAAATCCTTTAACAGGGTGGATTTAGCAATCCTTATTGCTCCTAACAGGGCAGATCATCAGAAGTGATCAAATTGTAAGCCTTAACCAGCCAACTTTATTCTGCAGTATTAAAGCTTTGTGGGTTTCATCCCCACCCCAGTTTTACTTTCTTTTGGAAGGTTTCTGGGTAACCAAATCTATGTGTCATTATTGTGAATGCTTTTAAGTTTCATGCTTTCTGTATGCAAAGGTTAAAAGGTAAATTTCATGTTAAAATTGTAAGAAAATTTGGAGTTACTGATTCACCCCTCCCCTCTCAGTAACTCGGTTAATTCCTGAATATTTCCAACAATGACTTCATATGATGATCGATAAAATATTTAAGCTATTCTATTACATTTAGTAAAGAAAATCATAGTTCAGTTTAATGGTCATATAAAGTTAGGTAAAGAAGAATTTAATGCACTTATAGCCATTAGAATCCCTAATCTAAAAGGAAATCTATAAATAGAGGGCAAGATACATCATTTCTACTTTACATTCTTATGAGCACATTTTAGCTATTTCAGTTATGTGATCAAAAAGCTAATTTCAAGCACTCAATCAAGAATTCTAAGAACATTCAAAATCATTCAAGGTATTTATAATATTCACCAAGCTATTTAAGATATTATGTTGCTATTTCATTTAAACCCTAGGAATTTGTTGGAACCTTGTTGAGATAAAATGGCACCCAAGATACATAAACTAATCATTGTGGAGAAGATTGACCTAGTCAATTCGAAGTAAAAACTTCCTCCAACAGTTGATACTGAAATCCATAAAATCAGTGCCCTATTTCTAATCCCGCCAAGAGTAATTTTGATTGAAGATATTTGTGCATCATTCATTGCAAAATAGAGGATAGTTTTGAAGGAGAGATAGATGGATCATATCAGAAGTTATGTGTTAATGGGAAATTAAAGAACGACTACATTCACCTAAAGTTGAAGGGTTTGGTTCATGCAATGCATGTACTAATAGTGTTCAAACACAAATGGATTAGAATTGTCTTGAACAAAATCCATGACATGTTTATATGGCCTGATGGGATAATGAAAATAACAAAGGATATATTGCATATATTTACTAGATTTCTGGTTAGTGATAGACTGAGGGCCGACAAACGAACTGAAAAGAACAAACTTTGTTAGATGACATAGGCTAATTGGGATGGAAGAGGTTTACATATTTTTACAATTGATGATCTCGAGATAAAGTATGAATCAAACATCATATCTTATAGAATATTTCAGTCATCCATAGTAGATAATGTACCTTGTAGAGAAGCTCATATTGCATACAAGATGGTAAAGAAAGATATGAAAATTAACTTTTGGGAGATTTTGTTAAAGCAAGCTGATGAAAACATGAACATAATTCAAAAGGAAAAGACAAACACTCTGAAGTTTGGTCAGTTGTTGGTATATATATTTTTCTATTTCTAAAATTCATTTCCAACAATTGGTGAGGTCACATGGAGTGCTAAAAAATTGACAGTTTATCAAATTAGTGAGTTTAATCAAAGTATGGGTGATAACTTTAGTTTTATTATGGATGATTAACTTAATAAATTTTGGTCTATAATTCATAAAATATATAGGATTCCACCTCATTTAGTGGAAGAATTCAAGGATGACTTATGTTTTGACGTAGACATAGATGTGTGCATAATAAGGATAGTTGAACCAAGGACCAAGTGGCTACTCTGGATGGGTTTTGAAATGAACAAAGACGTAGCCACAATACAAATAAAAGGACTTCTGGAGAAGCCAAAAGATAGAACTGTAACTTGATATGATGCCTATGAAGAGGTGAAGGAGAAAATCAGAATCTGTATACTAATATCAAAGGCCATAAGGAAGATAAGTAAAATGATTGATGATTTAACTGAGAAACTAGGAATTGTTGATGTTGATGATGCTAAAGAAGATGTTGTTGAGACTCCAACAATAAAGGGGAAGAAAATAAGAAAAAAGAAACAAACCCCTAGTCTGATCAGTGTAAGACCTTCAACTGAGTCCACCTCCACATTGAGAGGAATGAAGAAAGTTGTAGATGAACCAGTAAATACTAAGACTTATGTAAGGGAAAATAAGGGCACTAAGAGGCCAAGAAGAAAATTGAAGTTGGAAAAGGAGAGTGACACTTAGTTGGATGAATTTTCACAATTCAAAGTTGCACTGAGTAATAAATTGAAAATGCTTGATGATCTTCTCAAGACACTCAAAAAGTATGGTGGACTTAAGGTGATGCAACAACTCCAATTTTACACTAGGAATGAAGATGAAAAGAATGAAATAGAAGAAATAGTTATTGCTACTCT
This sequence comes from Chamaecyparis obtusa, assembly GCA_027943335.1. Taxonomy (NCBI): domain Eukaryota; kingdom Viridiplantae; phylum Streptophyta; class Pinopsida; order Cupressales; family Cupressaceae; genus Chamaecyparis; species Chamaecyparis obtusa. Next base: position 94,930 of record BSBK01007760.1, on the reverse strand, counting down.
TTATAAATTAAGGATGATACCAGTTGAAGTGGTAAAATATCTTGACAAGTATTTATAAATAATAATTGATGCTAGATGAAAATATGTCATTTATCCTCAGAAGGAAATGAACTAAAGATCACTGGCAATCACATATCCATATTTAACAAAGAAAGGAATATAAGACACACTTAAGGAATAGTCAGACATATTTCTATTGAAAGGAAGAGCACTAAGCATAATGGTCAGTGATTTGCAAGAAGTTCAAAATGATACCAATGATCATTGGATAAAGATCTTTTCAAATGACCAATGGACAATCCAAGGTATAACCATTGAAGAAGATAAATCCAAGCCAGTTGGATTGATAATCAATCAAGTGGAGGTAATAATTGTAGACATTACCCTGAGAGATCCTGATGAAATAATAAAAGAGGATGAGAATATCATGGTTACCAAGGCCATAGATTCTGAATCTATGGACATTGATGAATCAGCTACTACAACATTATTGACATCTAAGCCAGTTATTTTACAAGTTATGGATTTCCTGAGATAGAAGTTGTTAGGCTGATTTTCTGTCATTGCAAAAACTTTTGAAAATGGCCTATTTTCCTTGCAAGTGTGTGTTAGGTCTCTTGGCCCCATGTTCTTCACTGTGTCACCCTACCTTGGTCCAAACTGCATCTCTAAATTCGCAAAATCCTGAAAGTTATTCAAAATTCTAAGCCTGCTGGAATTATTGTCAAAATCTACCTCAGTGTCGAAAACCCACAATGTTTTCAAAAAGTGCATGATGTTTTGGGTCTATATGTTTTCGACTTGCATTGTTTTCAACCCTGTGCTTCCTAGTTTGTTCATTTATCTGTTGACATGTTGAAAACTCTGTGTGTTTTCAGCCCTCTTTCGTTGAAAATATTGTGTGTTTTCGACCTTGCACTAGTTTCCTATTGCTAGTGTTTTCTCTAACTACGCAGGTGCGATGTTTGGTGGGACCTAGTCCTTGAGGGTTTCTTGTCACTGATTCTCCAAGTCTCTGGGCGGTTACTTTTTCTATCCAGTGACTTGGTGACTTGCGGTTACCGCTTGGTCTCTTGATTCTGGCAGTTAATCCCTAAACATCCAGGGACTCGGTGACTGTGGTCGCGTGATCTTTGAAGGGTTGGCAATTATCTGCTAACCTCAAGTGACTTGGCTGGTGGTTAGTTGTGTGGTCACTCAATGTTTGGCGGATGGTTTGTGGGTCCCAACTCTTTTCATTGCCCAATGTCAGAGATTGTAGATCTACGGTCAGCGTATGATCTCAAGGAATATTCTTAGCCTTTGAGATCATGCGCCATCCGTTGGATTTTATTCATTGGCTGGCAGGCATTGAGGTGGCATCACAGTTGTGGAGTTAAAGGTGAGGCTCATGTCCAATTGGTCCATGTGATGAGGACTTGTTAGACTTGTCAGCGGGGCTCGGTATCAGGGATTGAAGATCTACGGTCGGCATATGATCTCATAGAATATTCCTTACCCATGCGATCATGCGCCCACCATCCGATTTGGTGTCGATGGTTTGTTTACTGTGGGCCCATTGGTGAAGGTGATATGGCGTACGTGGGGGTGACCTGGTAGATCATGTGGTTGGTGCATGATCTCATGAGAGATTTCAAGCCCATGTGATCATGCACCTGCCATTCATTTCCAGGCTTGTTGAGCGTGGATCCGGTGTTGATGACGGGGTAGTTTTCAGTGAAAAGTGTTGTCTCTGTGCAATGGTGGTTGTGGTAGTAGTCTGCAGGTTTCTACATGATCGCATAGCTTGTCTCTAGGCTATGTGATCATGTGACAAATCACCACATGTCCATCACGGTTGCGGAGTTGTGTGGTGGTGGTTGCGGCAGGGTAAAAGGGATTGTTGTGTCGCATGTTCGCATAACCCGTTTCTAGGTTATGCGATCATACAACTAACCATTTACATCATGGTTGTGGAGTTCTTAGGCGGGTCTACTGTGTGGGTCTTTTCGATGTGCCCGATTATGAATGGTTGGCATTTGTCGGTGGGGCCGAGGATCTCTGTGGGTGGTTTGTGGTCACTTTGTGCGGTTAAGAGGCTACCGTCACATGATCGCAAGGGCTATCTTTCGGCCATGCGATCATGTGACCAAGCATTATTTGAGCCCGGTTCTTTGTGGTGGTAAGATTTGTGACCGCACGACTGCACCACTAAAGATTGTTGTGTGGATGTGAAGCCTGGGAGAGATAAACAGATCGACGGTGGGGATATAAAGTTGGTCGTGGTTTGAATCTACGTCGTTGTTTCTCTGTAGGTGCCAAGAGAGGAAGTAACCATTAGATTTCAAATTCAAATTTGCTGGAGAGTTTGTAGTGATAGGAAGTACCTGGTTTTAACGATTTTGGGTGGATTTCTTGCTGGTTTGATGGTGATGGGTTGTAGCGATGTGGTCGAGGGTTCCTATGGTCATTTGCAGAGGTGATTTTGTACTTGGTGGAGTATGGTTTTGTGCTCAAGGAGCTATTTGTAGGTGGTTGATTTGACTAATTTTCATCGCATTCATGGTGTACTATGCTAAGCTCACACATTCTCATGATTATTGATCTGCTAGAGATTTATTTTCTGCAGGCTGCTTATGCTTCCTACCCCTGCAGTAAATTTTGTGACTATTTGAATTGGCTTGGTTGGTGAAGCCTATGCCTTAGCTATCCGTAGCTTGTTGCAACCTATTTTGGGTTTCCAAGGCAGCTAGGGGTATAAGTGTTGAATTTTTTACTGTGTCTGGGTTCTAAATTTTGTTAGTTCTAATGAAAGGCTCTGCTCTCCATATTTCTCCTTCTCTCTGCATATGGGTGTTCTTCTATTTCCATTATTGGTTCAGAGAATAGAGTACATATTGTAACAGATTTATTTTATGGATGAGGATATGATATACTCTTACTATGCTGAATTATCTCCATTTGAATTCTGAATGCATTAATCATACATCAAGGGTGTCTGGTTTTTCTTCTTGTATTGCCTAAGTGTTTGCAAGTGGAGTTATCTTCACAGAGGTAACTAATTCAGGGTTAGTGTTTATGCATGTATGAGATGAAATATCAAAGATAGGTCATGCTTGTCTTCCAGTAGATGCTGGTTAATGTATTGTCTTTTCATGGGTCTCTTCTAAGGGGAGGGTTAAAATCCTTTGATGGGTAATAGCATGCTTGAATGCACAAGTGGGTGTTAAGTTGAGGTTTGGTCATAGTGTGTGATTGATGTCAGGCATCAACACATTGAGCATATTGTGTTCTTGTTTCATAACTATCTCTTGCAGTAGGGTATTTGACTCGGTGGCCAATTGGACAAGGCACTGGTCTATCAGAGACTTAGGGCATCTCAGGGGACCTTTCAGTCATTTTAAAATCATTTCATTTCTTTCCCCCCCTTTCCCTTTCAAGTTGTTAGTGTAGGTTTCTAGTTTTCATACTCACTCCATGCAAGTTGGGGTATTGCATGAGATATTGGCTTCATTGAGGTGCAGGATACCTAGAGGAGTTTGAAAATCATTCCACATTCAATTACCCGCATGCCTTTAGTATGATACAAGGTAATATGTGTGTACAGATGAGGTACACCTGCCTGAGTGATGTGGAGCTCAAGTGTAGAAAGATCTCTCTTTGATCCTTGTTAGTTGGCCCTTTTTCTTGTCAGTTTTGGAGTGTTGAGTGAATTTGACACTGGCCCTATCAGTCTTGATGCCAAGCTAACCTTTGGGGAAAAAGGTCACCAATAAAATGGCGACTCTGCTAGGGAGAGATTTTTAGTGTGTTACCTGGATTTGCTGATTGATTTAGATGTAGCTTTGCTGTGGGAGTGCTCAGAGTCTATTGAAGTTTCAAGATAGATCAGTAAAGTTTTTATCCTCTGAAGAGAGGTGGCGACTCTATGCTAAAGAACTTGAGTTGTGTAGTTTTGTTGAGACTGCACTTAGTTGAGACGAGGGCAGCAACATTCAGGAGGTGTTCTAGGTATTTCTCCCTTTTCTAAGTGTGTAGTGGTTTCAAAGGAGTTTTTAAATTAAGTGTCAGGAATTTTCAATGGTAAATGGTTTGACTCCTTTGAAAGATTTGTTAAGTCATGGGTGTTAAAGGAAATTCTTGCTTAAGAGGTTACCCGACTGTGAATTTTGTTAGTATACCTGGTTACCCAAACTCTATTCCCCTAAATGTTATGAAAGTTTTACCAAAGTTCAATGGGGAAAACTTTGAGTCTGCCTATCAACATGCTAGAAATTTTTCAGATCTGATGTGTGACTATGGTGTTGAGCATGAATATGTGATAATGAGATTATTCATGCGATCACTGATAGGAGATGCAAGAGATTGGCTCTCTGGTCTGCCTGATAATGACATCTCTTCATGGAATGATTTAATTGTAAGTTTCTTAGTCCAATTTGCTGAAAGGGTGAATGACTTTGACATGCTTAAGGCCCTTGTGGATATACAAATGGAGGAAGATGAGTTGGTTCCCAGTTTCAATGCCAGATTTATCAAGACATGGGAAAATATCCCTGGGAAGTGCAAGCCAAGTGATGATATCTGTTTGATCATCTAGTTGAATTCTTTTGATAAGAATTTCAATCTTGACTTAAGGAATAGGGAACCACTAACTTTGTATCAGGCTTTTCAGTTTACAATGGATATTGAATCTAATTGGAGATATCATGTTGTAAGAAGACCACATGTTGATGCTAATTTTCATTCTAGAATGTGATATATAATAGGAAAAGGGATGCACTGAAAGGTTTAGAGCCATATCAGCATATTCTTGTCCCTGTTAGTGATGTACCTCAGTTTTCTAGGTAGGATATGATCCATGAACATGTAAAGGAAAGTAACTTATAGCCATATCTTGCATCACTTGAAGAAGAGGATTGCATTGTAACTGAAGCTTGTGTGGATGATGAACTTATTGCTGATGTATATCCAGCTGAAACTCAATATGATGAACAATTATGTGCATGGCACTTGCAGAAAATTAAGGAACTGGAGTTAGCTCTTGCCATTAATGGTAAGAAACTTGAAGAACTAGAGATGTGTAGAGCCATGGACAGAGAGCTTGCTCAGCCCACTGAATGTGTACCTTCAAATTATGACAATGAACAGGATAGCTATCTATCAGAGGAGGGTTATGCTGAAAGTGTATGAGATGAAGGTATGATTAGTAGTGTTTGTAATCAATCTTTGCTGATGATGAATATTCATCTGATGAAGTGGGTAGTTCTAGTTCAAATGATGATAGCCGGGTAGCATTTTTGCATGAATTAAATGAAGATAGATGGTATCAATGTGAGAATGATTCTTTTGATACCAATCATGAGTTTACAAGTGTGATGAATTTGAACCAACCATGATTTGTTGATAAACATCAATCAAGTTGTGAATCTAAAGGTAAGTTTCTTTTTGAGGATAAGAACATGTATGGAGATGTTAGTATGATCCCACTTTCAGATTTATATGTGCCAGTGATTCAAGGTTTTTCAGTGGAGACCTATGGAGATATGGAAGAAGAAATCAATATTTTGTTTCAGCCAGATGGGGAAGAACTAGATTGTAAAGTGAATGTAAATACTGCTTGTCCACTTGATTCAATTTCCAGGTCTGCATTGGAGGGTGAAGAGGAAAAGGGAAGTGATTTTCCTCTTGAAATGTGTTTTTCAGATTTGGAGATAGTGAGGAGTTATGATGTTTTGAAAATGCACTGCACTGTGTTTCCAGAGCTATTTCAATCAGAATATCTCTGTTTCCAACAGGATTTGGCTAGTGATGAAAAGGATGTCTGTGATAGTTTGCTAGTTTCCGATGAGCTTGAGGACATGCCTTGCTATGAAAGTTTTTCTTTTCATAGTTGCTACAGTAAGTATTTGTAGGGTGCTGATTATGTTTCTGAGTTGGATGAATGTGAGTATGAGGATTTTAGTTTTGAATTGAGTTCAAGTGCTGAATATGGTGATAAAGATGATGTTAATTCTCAGCTGGTAATTGTACTCACATTTCATGGTGATCAGCCTTACATTAGCTTGCAAGATGTAATGGGAAGAGGTTACAAAATTTTGCTGCAAGCTAATTTTACTCTTGATTCTGAGGGGTGTATGTGTGAGGCAGTCTAGTATGATAAGATAGATTTTGATCCTTATACACTGGGCAAAGATGAATACACTTATTACATTCTTGTGGATTTTCTTGTCAAGAGTTTTCATGAGTTTGACCATGTATATGAAAGGAAGAATTCCAGGGTCATCTCTATGTAGAGGGATGAGGACCAAGTGTTTGATAGAGGTAAATGATTGGTGTGGTTTAGCAGTTTTAGTTGCGTAAATGTTTGTACAGTTGCCTTGCTTCAGCAGTAGTGTTAGTTGGAATAATGAGCCAGCTTTTGAGAGCCTTGGTGTTTTGAGTTTTGAGATCTCTGGAGTGTTAAGGAATGTAATTGTGGATTGGTCTACTTCTTCCCAGAGATCTGGATCCTTTCTATGCCTGCAGGAGGCATACATCCCCAGAGAGAGCCACTGTTAGGCTGATTTTCTGTCATTGCAAAACCTTTTGAAAATGGCCTATTTTTCTTGCAAGTGTGTGTTAGGTCTCTTGGTCCCATGTTCTTCATTGTGTCACCCTACCCTGGTCCAAACTGCATCTCTAAATTCGCAAAATCCTGAAAGTTATTCAAAATTCTAAGCCTGCTAGAATTATTGTCAAAATTTGCCTCAGTGTCAAAAACCCATAATGTTTCCAAAAAGTGCATGATGGTTTCGGTCTGTGTGTTTTTGACCTGTGTTGTTTTCAACCCTGTGCTTCCTGCTTTGTTCATTTATTTGTTGACATGTCAAAAACTCTGTGTGTTTTCAGTCCTCTTCCGTCGAAAATATTGTGTGTTTTTGACCTCACACTAGTTCCCTATTGCTAGTGTTTTCTCTAACTACGCAGGTGTGATGTTTGGTGGGGCCCAGTCCTTCGGGGTTTCTTGTCGCTAATTCTCCAAGTCTCCAGGTGGTTACTTTTTCTATCTAGTGACTTGGTGACTTGCGGTTACTGCTTGGTCTCTTGATTTTGGTGGTTAATCCCTAAACATCCAGCGACTCAGTGACTATGGTCGCATGATCTTTGAAGGGTTGGTGGTTATTTGCTAACCTCCAGTGACTTGGCTGGTGGTTAGTCGCGTGGTCGCTCAATGTTTGGCGGATGGTTTGTGGGTCCCAACTCTTTTCATTGCCCGATGTCAAAGATTGCAGATCTACAGTCGGCGTATGATCTCAAGGAATATTCTTAGCCTTTGAGATCATGCGCCATCTGTTGGATTTTATTCATTGGCTGGTAGCGCTGAGGTGGCATCATAGTTGTAGAGTTAAAGGTGAGGCTCATGTCCAATTGGTCCATGTGGTGAGGACTTGTCAGACTTGTCAGCGGGGCCCGGTATCAGGGATCAAAGATCTACGGTCGGTGTATGATCTCATGGAATATTCCTTTCCCATGTGATCATGCACACACCATCCAATTTGGTGCCGATGGTTTGTTCGTTGTGGGCCCGTTGGCAGAGGTGATATGGTGTACGTGGGGGTGATGTGGTAGATCATGTGGTTGACACATGATCTCATGGGAGATTTCAAGCCCATGCGATCATGCGCCTGCCATTCATTTCCAGGCTTGTTGAGCATGGGTCCAGTGTTGATGACAGGGTGGTTTTCAGTGAAAAGTGTTGTCTACCTGTGGTGGTGGTTGCGGTGGTGGTCTGCGGGTTGCCACATGATCGCATAGCCCCTCTCTAGGCTATGCGATCATGTGACAGATCACCACATGTCCATCACGGTTGCGGAGTTGTGTGGTGGCGGTTGCGGCAGGGTAAAAGGGATTGTTGTGTCACATGTTCACATAACCTATTTCTGGGTTATGCAATCATGTGACTAACCATTTACATCATGGTTGTGGATTTCTTAGGCAGGTCCACTATGCGGGTCTTGCTGGCGTGCCCGGTTATGATTGGTCAGCATTTGTCGGTGGGGCCGAGGATCTTTATGGGTGGTTTACGGTCACTTTGCGTGGTTATGAGGTTGTCATCGCATGATTGCAAGGGCTATCTTTCAGCCATGTGTTCATGTGACCAAGCATTATTTGAGCCCGGTTCTTTGCAGTGGTAAGATTTGTGACCGCATGACTACGCCACTAAAGATTGTTGTGTGGATGTGAAGTCCGGGAGAGATAAAGAGATTGACGGTGGGGATATAAAGTTGGTCATGGTTTGAATGTGGGCCGTTATTTCTCTGCAGGCACCAAGAGAGGAAGTAATCATTAGATTTCAAATTCAAATTTGCCAGAGAGTTTGTAGCGATAGGAAGTACCTAGTTTTAATGATTTTAGGCAAATTTCTTACTGGTTTGATGGTGGTAGGTTGTTGCGATGTGGTCCAAGATTCCTGTGGTCATTTGCGGAGGTGATTTTGAACTTGGTGGAGTATGGTTTTGTGCTTGAGTATGGCTATCTTCAGGTGGCCGATTTGACTGATTTTCATGGCATTCATGGTGTACTATGCTGAGCTCGTAGATTCTCATGATTGTTGATCTACTAGAGATTTGTTTTCTGCAGGCTGCTTATGCTTCCTGCCCCTGTAGTAAATTTTGTGACTGTTTGAATTGGCTTGGTTGGTGAAGCCTATGCCTTAGCTGTCTGTAGCTTGTTGCAACCTATTTTGGGTTTCCAAGGCAGCTAGGGGTATAAGTGTCAAATTTTTTACTATGTCTGGGTTCTAAATTTTGTCAGTCCTAGTGAAAGGCTCTGCTCTTCAGATTTCTCCTTCTCTCTGCATATAGGGTGTTCTTTTGTTTCTATTGTTGGTTCAAAGAATAGAGTACATATTGTAATAGATTTATTTTATGTATGAGGATATGATATACTCTTACTATACTGAATTGTCTCCATTTGAATTCTGAATGCATTAATCATACATCAAGGGTGTCTGGTTTTTCTTCTTGTATTGCCTAAGTGTTTGCAAGTGGAGTTATCTTCACAGAGGTAACTGATTCAGGGTTAGTGTCTATGCTTGTATGAGCTGAAATATCAAAGATAGGTCATGCTTGTCTTCGAATAGATGTTGGTTAATGTCTTGTATTTTCACAGGTCTCTTCTAAGGGGAGGGTTTAAATCCTTTGATGGGTAATAGCATGCTTGAATGCACAAGTGGGTGTTAAGTTGAGGTTTGGTCATAGTGTGTGATTGATGTTAGGCATCAACACATTGAGCATATTGTGTTCTTGTTTCATAACTATCTCTTGCAGTAGGGTATTTGAATCTGTGGCCAATTGGACAAGGCAGTGGTCTATTAGAGACTTAGGGCATCTTAGGGGACCTTTCAGTCATTTTAAAATCATTTCATTTTTGTCCCACCCTTTCCCTTTCAAGTTGTTAGTGTAGGTTTCTGGTTTTCATACTCACTCCATGCAAGCTGGGCTATTGCATGAGATATTGGCTTCATTGAGGTACAGGATACCTAGAGGAGTTTAAAAATGATTCCACAGTCAGTTACCTGCAGGCCTGTAGTATGACACAAGGTAATATGTTTGTGCAGATGAGGTACACCCACCTGAGTGATGTGGAGCTCAAAGTGTAGAAGGATCTCTCTTTGATCCTTGTCAGTTGGCCCTTTTTCCTGTCAGTTTTGGAGTGTTGAGTGAATGTGACACTGGCCCTGTCAGTCCTGATGCCAATCTGACCTTTGGGGAAAAAGATCACCAACAGAAGTTATTATCTCATAAACTAAAGTGGAGAGCCTATTTCTATTGAGACTCCTATCGAGCCAAGAAAAGAGAATGAACCAAATGAAACTAAAGTAAAAATAACTGAAACAAAGACCAATCAATTTTAAAATACAGAGTCAGTGACCCCCACCGAGACCACATGTCAATAGGCACATGAACAAGAGAAAGAAATAGAAAAGGTAGAGGAGAAGAAAGAGGAAAATCAACAAGAGAATAAAGAGGAGAAGTAACAAGAGAATAAAAAAGAAGAAAAGAATAAGGATAAGGAAGATAAAATAGAGGTAACTTTGACCTAATTTGATGCAAAGATGGCATCTAGTTCCAAGAGAAAGTCCAAGAAAAGGAAAGATGAAAAAGAGGTAGATATTAATAAATTTATAGTCATACCAAAGGTTTACTATACTTCTATGAGCCCAAAATAAATTTTAGAGTTTGATGAGTTGTTGAAGAGCAAAGCTACACAAGATACGCTAATAGCTAAAAAGCAGAAAATGGATATATTGCAACAAATCGAGAGAATTATAAATGATATTGTTTCTGAGGCTACAATAAATGAAAAGGTAGATATTTATAGTCTATTGAAAGAACTTGTAAGTCAAATGAATCAGCTAGGAACTAACACCATAGAATATTTCATGAAGGTAGAGAACAAATACATAGAAAATAAGGTGATTGAAGAAGTTCTTCAATCGGTAGAATTGGATAAGGTAACTCTCTCTGAGTTAATGAATGCACTAGAAATTGAGCTACAGTTCATTCTTTCTATACTTCAAAAAATTTATTTATTTTCAAACTTTACTCAAGAGATCAAGGATAAAGATGCAAATGTGGAAATAGAGCTTGCCAAGCTACTCTCTAAAATTTCCATTGAGTGTAACTGCATAACATCATATTATGAGAGGCTCAAGAACCTAATGGGAGTGCAATTAGAACTAAGGAAGGAGGAGAACATAATACTTGAATACAAATTTTAGAACTCCAAAGTGTATGTTTCCCAAATATAGAATCGCTACAAAGGCAGATACAGAAGGCCAAAGATCTAGTGAGCATACTAGATGTTAGTGCCATGGACAACATGGTGACTCTATCTACTAACATCAATGAATGTATCATAGTGTTGTAGACTCTACAAGACACATGCAATACATCATTGAAGGATGCATAAGAGAAATACAAAATAATTTTTTACAAGATCCCCAAGCCAGATAGTAAGTATAACATTTCGCTCTTTTTGTTAAAAAAGGGGGAATATAGATTTAAAAAAGGGGGGAAATATATAAGTGCAGTATAAGGGGGAATATATACATAGAAGAGAAAAAATAGGTATATACAATATGGAGATGTACCAATATTATTACTTCAGGGGGAGTACTAAGTTTTACCAAGGAAAAAGTGATATAGGCCATAACATAAATTTGATACATGACTTTGAAGATTTTAAAGATTTTGATGGTTTTTAACAAACATACGAAACTAATGCCAAAGGGGGAGATTGATACTCCTATGATTCAAGTGTGTTGTCATTAGTTATAAGGAAGTATTTATGTTTGTCAAAGTCATTTGGTAATGCATAAAAGATGAGTCGGTAAGGTAAATAAAATAGTTAGTAAAAAGAATCAGTTAACAAGGAATTTTGGTTAAAGAGAAAGGTAGTATAGAAAGTGAGTGAGGTATAACTGAGAACCATGAAGAGAACTTAGTTACCAAGATAGAGAAAACATATTACCTAGCAAAGCAGGCCGACATTAGATGAAATCTAAGTACATTGAACCTAGACACCAATCAGAAAATGGTTTACAAATCTTGAGGCAAGATCGGACAATAGAACATTGGAGATTGAAATCAAATGATTACACATGATTACAAGGTTATTTCAGCTAATGGTAATTAAGGATGGATATGAATTGGAAGTGTACCCAATGCTAGCACCACTTGAAGTTAAAGATTCTACAAGTTCTAACACTGCTTTAAGAAGTTGTAGATAAGAAGATCAAAGTGAAAAGATCAGTAGGGTTGTATATGTATGTGAAGAGCAATTGGAGATTGCAAATCAGAGAAGATGATGAAAAAATAGAGAAGCTACCGAGTATTGAATAATTTAGGAAGAGATTCAAAATTAAGATACCAAGTACTAAATTGGTTAGTATGATGGATACATAGTATGAGGTAATGAATTAATGAGCATATAGAGTCTGATAAGTATTTGTTGATGCACATTTGAGAAACATTTTGTTTTTGTTGATTAAAAGTTAATCAAAATTGTATAAGTCTCTTAACCAAGTAGATCTTAACAGATCTTATGTATAAATCCTTTAAAAGGGTACAATTCTTAGATTAGAGTTGTGAAATATCTTAATAGAGTAGACTTAGTAGTCTTAGAACTCTTAATAGGGCTAATACCTTTAACATGGTAAGCTGTCATAAATAGCTAAGCATTGTAGCTCCCACCAAGCAACTTTATTCCTCTAGTTGTGAAGAGTTGTCGATGTCATCCCCACTGCTATATTTATCCTCTAACAAGGATTTATGTGATACCAAAATTATTGTGTTATGTGATATTTATCTTATGTTTATTTATTTTCATATAATGCATGTAAAGGTTAAGTAATCAGTAAATGAATGTTGAAGAAGCTCAAAAAAGTTAAAAAGTGATTTGAAGTACTAATTCACCCCTCCCCTCCCATTAATTATCTTTCCACACCTGTATCCAATAATATTTGGCCTTTATAAAAAAATGATCGTGTGTACATTATTTTATATCTCAATACCAATTTCACTTGGTGTAATATTTTACTCTCCTTTGAAGGTTCTTACAAAACATTGTAGATTATGGCTTTTGGGGTTTTCTTCAAAAAATTTGTTTCCTTTATGTTGTCTTTGGACCCTAAAAAATTAGTTTTCTTTTTAGTTAATTTTAGTTTTATATGTTTTTTGATGTATTTTTTGTTGGATTTAGCTTGAATCCTATGGTTATGTTAGTCTTTCTAACATGTTCCTCACATAGGTAATATAATAATATTTAAAGATACAAAGAGTAGGGTTATTTTATTTTTTTCTATTTAAGGAAAAACATGTTTTGAAGGGAACCATAAAACCTTTTACAACCGATGTTATGCCTAAAATGCAAACATTAGCAAATAGACTACCAACGAACAATTAAACAATAGGGAAAAAATAAAGATGAGGAACCAAAAAATGTACTTTATGTTCTTAAGAAAAAAGAACATCAACTTTTGATAATTTAGTGTGAACTTCATACATATTTTTTTCATGGGAGGTCTATGAGACAACTAACATTAAGAGAAATGTTTAACAATTAAGTGTCATTTTCTAATTGAATCTCTCTCATAATGACGTAAAGTAATTATTCTGAAACATGGTATTTGGTGTGACATATCGACCAATAGGTGAATTGAGTTGGTGAAACTATTTGTTCTATAACATAACCACATCTTCAACAAAAAACCAAAATAGGCTCCAAGCTTTTCCTTAAACGAGTGTAGTTGGGGAAGTATGATGAGATTGATTGATTGAAGGCTGCAAACAAAAGAAATGGGTTGAGTATTAGAAGTTGTCATTGTGCCAAACATAGCTGTGTTGAATTGATTTGAATCTATGAAACTAAAACTCCTTACCATGCTGGTCTAGTGGCATTTAAAAGTGCTAACACTATTGGCTTTTTTGTAAACCACTATAGACCAACCTACCTTCCCACTTATAGGAGGTGGAAACCATGTACATGAGTTGGTCATAGGTTTAGAATGCTAATAAACCTTTGAACGATCCTTAATCTTATGTTAGAGGCTTGACATTGATACCAAGTCTTTGAGTGATTAACTAATTGAATTCTTTGAGCGAAACTTATCTATATGATTTAGATATCTACTACCCCATTGAGGTCCTTCAATTTTTTAGAATCTCAATGCAAACACGATGTTTGTTTTTTTTGGGTGGGGGGGTGGGGGTAAAAGTCATTGGGTTCTATACAAATGATGAAACACACTAAGATGAAAACCTAAGTAAGAAAGTTCTCAAAAGGTAGAGGTTAGCATTGGAATTCAAGTAAAACTAGGATATAGATAAATTTTTATTTGTGACTATAAACTCATAAGTCCAAGGTTTGATCAATAGAGGATAAGAAAGGGCAAGTCACAAGCCAAAAGGGAGATGAAGTTAGGCGTGATTGGCCTCAACAAAACAAAAAAAATAAAGGAAAGAAACAATTGTGAGGCTTTGTATGGTGATGAATTAAATCTTATGCAAGTCCTAGGATTTGCTAGCCCAATAACAAAGCACACTTTTTAGGGGTGAACCTACTAAGGAGGTACCTGACAATGGTAAAATTTCCAAGCCATCTATAAGCTTCATCAAACATGAGAATTAAAAACCAAAGACCTAGAGGTTTGGTCAAGGAACTTACCTTATGAAATACCTTTGAATTATATTTTTTTGTGTCATGTTATTTAGAAACTCATGTGATATAGTTGTGAAACTTTAAACTTTAATAGTAGCTATTGTGAAAGAATGAAAAGTTAAGGTTATATATATATGGTTGAAACAATAAATTTAGACTTTGGAAGTGCAGAGAACAACAATCTAAAATGCAAACAAGGCTGTGAAAGATCTTGCCGAAAACTACTATATGACATGCACAATACAAAGGCACGAAACATTAGAAAAGTATGTAAAAACACCAATACCTTAACCTTTACACATTTACAATGTGACCTTGAAAAGATAAGAAAGAATGCCTTTCAAACTGTGACGATAGCTTTTAATGGAACGCTCTTCTGGATGACGAGTCTCTGAAATACTATAAAGTAGGAAGTGGTTCCCACCTTATAACGCGCAGAATAAAACTTCCCTTTAATTACTAAACACAACTCCGAATCAGCTGTCCACATATTTTATTCATGAATTTTCCACAATGGCTTTTCTTCTGGTCATCTGTCATTACTGGTAAATTCGAGGCAATGTAAGATGGATCTTCAAAGAAATAATAGAAAAATGAAATACGAATCACAAGCGATGAGAAAAAATGGCATTTCGAGTAAACATATTTCGAAGACTGTGGAAGCGCCCAGAGGATTTGAGGCAGCAAATCATGTCCTACATTAAAAAATTCCGTCCAGCTAAGAAAATCTGCACAGCACCCGTGCACTCAAGCACAATCTGGAAATCTAAAAAGTTCGCCCTAATTCGCGGTAGATTTTTACATACCTATTACTCAAAGCATTCATTGTTTGCACGTGAATTTTCCATTCTCAGAATACAAATGGGTCATGATACCAACACCATATTCACTTGACAAATTAGAAACGGACAATTCGTAATCCAGAAATCGTTCTAAATTGGAAGAAAGCAATAGTAAATCTAATTTCGGCATGTCTGGAAGACCGACGCTTCTTTTATGGCGTGTTTCCCGAGTGGAAATTGGGTTTCATTTGTGACCGTTTTTGGATTATCTCTGTCCTTTTCGCTGCAATTATTCTAACCATTGCGTTTCAATAATCTATCCACTTTCACATAAGCCAATTGGATCGGGTATTAAATTATATAAACGTAATGGAGATAATTAATAGATTTAAAATACATATATTATGTAGTAGCACGACTACTGGTAGACTAAGTTAGCAGTAAGATGACTACAACGCATGATCGTGTCAATTTTAATTGATGTATTCTAACATGGTCATCAGCCAATTGATTATTATTTTCTTTCTTTAATGTTAGATAAATTTTATACAAAAAATAATATTACACAGATTATTGAAACAAAGGGTGGGTGAATGTGAAACCATAATAGGCCACGAATCATAGAAAACAAGTTTTAGCCATTGTAGAAACAGAGTGGTCAGGAGGACAATCATGATCACTCGATTTATCCCTTATATCAAATGACATTTGGGGTATCTACAAGACGATCCAAACAATCATCTTTTATCTAATCTAGTTCATGGTGTATAAAGGGTGAAAAATAGGAAGAGATGGTTGAGAATTTTGATTAAATCAAACTATCTAGAAGTTCTAAGAGTAGACCATCTATAGCTTCACCCAATGTGTAGCAAATAGGAAAAGTATCAATAAGCGGATTACAATCAAAACTATTATTTATGATCCCTCCCAAGATGTATAAAATAGGCAATGTTTCAATAAAAGGATTGCAATCAAAACTATTATTTATGGTCCCTTTAGATAGCACTAGGAGAAGTCAAGAGGAAAGTATCTTGAATACCGGGAGTAGAGGAACATTCTACCCATTAACACACACAAGGAGGTCAGTAGTCCTAGTAGGAGTGAGATATGGGAAGTTGAGCCACTACCCAAAGGGCAAAGGGCATTATCTATACTGTAAAAACCATCTAAAGGTGAGGCACTTAATGTACATTAGTAAATGATTGCACCTAAATTTGTAATTATAATCTGAAATTAAAAAATCTAAAAACATAAAATATGCTGAAGATAATCTCTACTTAAATAAATACTAAATTTTGTTGAATTTATTAGAGTTATTAGGTCAATGTCATAAAAGGATATGGAAGTTAGTCAGAAGGTTCAGAAAACCCATAAATTTAAGTACCAGCTAAAGGAAAACATGGATTCCAATCTCTTTACTATCACAACATAGACCTAATAGGAAGGTCTTCAAAAATAGTTCGTCATTAAATTTATGTAAATTTCAACTCTAGAATATCAAAGCTATTTGATTTCTGCAATCCATATGAATGTTCGTGAAAGCTTCTAGATTTGATTGTGTAAATTTTATTTTACTCTTAATGTTTTGGATCACACTACATGATCCATCATTAGGATCCAAGAGAGCATAACGAAAACAAAAAAAAATGATCTCTTTATGCTCTCTTGCATCGTGATGATGGATCATGTAGTGTGATCCAAAATGTTGATAAATTTTACACATTCAAGTCGAGAAGCTTTCATGATTAGTCTAGAATAGATAATTAGATAGTTTGAAATGTCATTTTTAGTTTAATTTTCAAATCATAGAGATGGTCTAAGATAGATCCAATTTTATACATATCCAACCTTATAAATATAGAAGGAAATATGTGGATCCCACTGCAAATAATTTGAGAAAATCATGGAGAACTTAATGATTCAATTTAGAACAATATCATGTAAAATTGCCCCATGACTAGATGTCAAAGAACTCTCTATTTTTTTCTAGAGACATTAACTTGTGCTTAATTCCATTCCATGACTAGAGTCGCATTGATGTCCAAAATAAGTTATAAAGACTAGGGTAGATTGCCATGATTTGACCTCTACCTTCAATATTGACCTTTGATGCAAATTTTGTAGAAATGGGGCACCTCAAGTACTCTAATCTCCAAGCTCCCTGTAAATGAAAAATTATAGTGGTAGATTTGAGGAAAGGAGAAGAATGGTTTATTAAACCACATGCATGATGATGACTAAAATACAATTAAAAGTATTGAAATTCTTCTTATGTTTTCCTGAATTTCCTTTACTATACGAACAAAGGAATGTACAAAGTACATAAAATTTGTATAGCTAAAATATTTTTGTTATTGTGTCTAACCATCTCCATGATATTTGAAGGTATTGTGAAGATAACAAGGCTACTCCTATTTTTGATAGATAAAGTAGCAAGAGGGTGTTGGCCCGAGGAACAAAGGACTAGTAGCACATTAATAGCACATTAATGGAACTAGTCAAAGTAGATAGAACAGTTTAACAATATAATCACCAAGTCTAACTCTGCCCCTATCAAAAACATAAACCATAGTACTGATCAAAAGAATTAAACCAGAGTACTTAAAATGAATAGTAGCATGCAAAGTATCAATTATAGGCCATGTAGGGCTGAACAAAAAGATATAAAAACTAACATTAACCCCAACCACAAAACAGGGGATCCTACGGCCAAGCCCAGTCAAAATTAACCAACACATTGAAACCAGAAATTAGTTCTTCCCACCCAACTGCTTAGACAACAGGGTCCTAGCCCACTCTTCTTGTAGAAATAGGAAAAGATCCTTGTTGTCCTCGTCTGCTTCCAGACTGTCGCCTGCTAGCTTTTCCTACACATGACAGAGGGTCGTAGCTGAAGCATGCATGACCTTTATAGAAAATTTGTTGGTCATCATGCATTGGTTAATCAAATCTTGCATATTCTTCTTGAACTCTGCAATATCTTTGTCCAAATTCAAGAACCTCCTTTTGAGAGTGCCTTTGAATTTGTTTTTATCCTCCAGGGCCTTGGTATTGTAATCAGAGGTGGGGGGCTTATCCTGGGGATCATAAGAAGGACTCAGGGGCGGGGTAGGGATATTGGGGGTTTCCATGGTTTTCTTGAGGTTGGGAAAAGGATCGTTACCAGTCCTAGGGGGACTCATATGATCATTCAAGGAACCTTTCATGGACTTAGTGGTTTGGGAGTCTTTTTTAGTTAGGGAATGCTCTCTAGAGGCCGTTTACAACAACCTAGTTTTACATTGTTCCTTGGCAATTCTGTTTGACCTCCTACGACTCAAGCCACTTAAGTCCACCTCTAGATTAACCTGGCTCTCCAACATTCTCCATTTTTTGGGCCTACATTCGGTCTCAGGAGTACTATCAACCTCCTTCCTATCTTTATTCTCCACAGACTTAGAGACATAAGACTCCTCTTGGCCCTCCTTCCTATTGAAAGGATTTTTAACACATTTTTTTTGCGGGTTCTACCCTCTTTAGCACCCAACTCAGACTCTTGGATAACATGGATGGACTGGGAGGAGGAATGGGTGGGATTTTTAGTTTTCACTAGGGAATCCTCCCAGGTCATCTCTTGGATAATCGGGGGGGTTGGAGCACCGGGAAAATAGCTTTGTGAAAATGGTAAATGCAGCGAAGGAGGCCCTGATGTAGTATAGGTATTGACTTATGAGGGTTGTCCTTAATATCAAGCATATTACTCTCGATGGAGTGTAGAAGATAGAAAGGAATGGAAATTAAATCTCTTTCTCTAATATGATTCAAGACCAGTAAGTGGTAGTAGTAAAACATAGTGAACTTACCTTCCAGCATGAATTATTTCATCGCAATGAGGCAAATTTTTGGTCAAAAGTCTAGCAGCACCTCCCTATTGAAGGCCCCTTATTTTTTGAGGCTAGTAGGGTTGGGATTCTGACTGGTCTTTTTGTATTTCCTCCCCACCATAGAGAGCCCAGTTTCCTTAGCTATGACCTCTTCATTTAGTTGGAAGTGGATGCCTCCAATAGAGACACTCCTGTTGTTCCAGGATGACATAAACTATTTGGAGATTCGTTCATCATGCCCAGCCTTCATTCTCTCCATAAAACCCCATATGCCACTTTCTTTTCAATAATGAGTCACTAACACATCAGAAGTGAAAACCTCATCGATTTTATCAGGCTCAATGTGGAGAGTGTTGCCTCCCATTTCGAAGCTTAGCCCCTCCTGTGCTAGAATATGCTGGAAAACTAAGAACCGAGTGTTTTTGCAGACCTTAAAAAACCCCTTGTTTTGGCAAAGCCTTTTCAGGGAAAGATTATACTTAAAATGCTCAATTTGAGAAATTTTTTGGAAAATGGGCTTTGTACTGCCAAATCTAACGGATCTCCAAGTGCCATTAATAGCAATAATACTAGGGACACACTTGTTGTCCTTATTAGCCAAGTAAGCCCTCTGATTCATATAGCTCTTACTCCACATGTTTAAAAGGTAATGATGATTCTTTATGGGAATTTGGGTTCTCCTTTCCATAATCACAAAAATCACCCGAACATGCCAGCATGTGATCCAATAAGGATTTGCAATGAATATGACAGCTTGGCACATTTAAACAGTGATATTCATTTCTCCCCCAATGAGTTGCTGAGTCAGTAGAGGTAAATCACTAACCACCCTCCAACTATTGAGTTTGATTTGTTTTAGGCCCATTGCTGCCATTGAGTCAACAACCAAATTCCCTTTCTCTGTACGTGTGACCCATAGTGGTGTGTTGGGAGCTATTGAGTAGCTCACTGATCTCCATAATAATAGGTTTAGCCCACCATCCCGCACTAGCACCACTTTTGATGGCCTCAACAACCACTTTGGAATCCCCCTCAATTATTATCTACCGGATGTTCATTTGTTTTGCGAATTTAATCCCCCAGAGAAGGGCCATTCCTTCTACCTGTGTGACAGTGCAATTATTGATTGTCCCAGCATAAGCCAGTAGGCAAGCACCTTTGTGATCTCTCAAAACACCACCCCCTCCTTGGCCAATATTATTTGCCACCCCATCAAATTTTAATTTAGTCCATCCTCTGGGAGGGGTGGCCCATCTGGTAGCTTTTCTAGCTATCCTTTTACCATCTTCAAACTTGGAGAAACCATCTAGGATGTTCCAGATGTCAACAATTCTCACCTCCTAGGCAGCAAGAGGATAGGGGGGAAGCTTCCAATTAGCCATCCTGGCATTCTCACATAGGAGCTTATTTCCAATATGGAGATAGGTCTCAGACTGGTTACTCTCCTCTCTGAAGATCTTGTTGTTCCTTTCCTTCCAAATGGCCTAGTAGATGTGAGGGGGTAGCATACACAAAAGAAGTTGGAGCAGGGGGTGATTGGAGTGAGATCTCTAATTGTTAAATTGATGCACTTCTCTGCCCAGGGCCCACAAGATACCAATTTGCTGATAACCTCTTGCCAAATTCTAGTGGCATAATCACAGTGGATGAATGGGTGGTGTTGGTGTTCTTTTTCCCCAAAGGTTAGATTGACATAAGGATAGACGGGGCTAATGTCACATTCACTCAACACTCCAAATCTGACAAGGATCAAAGAGAGATCCTTCTACAGTTTGAGCTCCACATCACTCAGGCGGGTGTACCTCATCTGCACACACATACAACTTGTGTCACACTACAGGCCTACAGGTAACTGACTGTGGAATGGTTCTCAAACCCTTGTAGGTATCTTGTACCTCAAATGAAACCATTATCTCATGCAATAGCCCTACTGGCATGGAGTGAGTATGAAAACTAGAGACCTACGCTAACAACATGGAAGGGAAAGGTATTCCATTAAATGATTTTAATGTTGGGTTGAATGGTCCCTTGAAATACCCTTAGTCTCTCATAGACCAGTGCCTTATCCAATGGGTAGCAGAGTTAAACACCTCACTGCAACAGAGCTATGAAGCAAGAAGACAATACATTCATCCCAAATCATATCATACGTTACCAAACCACCTGTGTACCCAAATGTGTTATCACCTATCCAAAGGATTTTAACCCTCCCCTTAGAAGAGACCCATGAATAGATAATACATTGACCAACATCCACTGGAAGACAAGCATGACATATCTTTGATATCTCAGCTCATACACACTTGGAAACCAGTCCTAGACCTAGTTGCTTCTATGAAAACAACTCTAATGTAGACACTCACTAGAAATGCAAATAGAAAGACTATATCACCCTTGATGCTATAATCAATAATTCTAAAACCCAAATGGAGACAATCTAATAACAAAACAAATATAGAAATCACATTCATAGGACAAGTTGTTACAACATGTATTATATTCTCAAAAACCAGAAAGGAAAGAGGGACACCCTGTATGTAGAGAAGAAGAAATATTTACAAGGCAGAAAACTGAACCATCCAACCCCTCTTACAGAAAAAAATCTGCAATATATACCACTGGTTACCTTGGAATCCCAAACAGGTTAGGATGCAACAAGCTACAGGTAACCAAGGTTAGGGTTTGAACTACCCAACCAAGAATTACATCAAAATTATAAAATTCCCTAGAGGGAAAACTGAGCACATGTCTGTCAGACCAAGGATGATCTTCGCACTTGAGAAGAATCTCTAAAAAGGATAGGAAGATTTGTCCATCACCTCACGATAAAAATCCCTACAATTAACTATCAAGCATTTTGGACCACACCGTAGCAGTACTCAGGATTAATTCTACCAAATCCAGCCGCCCAAGCATTCAATACCAGTTCTTTACAGTTGGAAAGTCCTCTTGATATTCAAATTTACAGAGAAATGACTTTCCCAGGTTATGCCTCTTTTATCTTTAATCATGAAGTCACACAGCCAAGAACTTAACAGCCACAGGAATCCCGGTTTACAATTATACTAAGTCGCATGATCGCAAGACATCCTACTCACCCTTACGATCATGCAACCACAACCACTAAACCGCGCAAAGACTATCACAAACCATCTCAGAAGTTTGAAATTGAAATGCAATAGTCATCCTCAGGGCACCAACAATCTATCAATGGTCAACATTTGAACTGAGATCAACTTTATATCACCACCATTCAGTTCATTTACTTTTCTCGGGCCCACGCACTTTACATTGCTTTGAAAACTATGGCTCCACTTCACAACTCCGCAACCATGACACCATCAGTGGTCGCATGATCGCATAGCTTGAAAAAGGGGTATGCGAACATGCGACAAACTGCCAACACTTGCCACAATTGCTTGCCCTTGGGTACTAGACCTATGACATGTATATCCACCTCAGTGCTCACCGGCCAATCAAAAATCAACACATCATCACACTTGGCAAATGGACCCACCACCTGTCACCCCTTTTAAATGTTGCAAGATCAGATGGTTGTCACATGATCGCAAGGGGAAAGAATATTCCTTGTGGTCATGCGACAACCATAGGATTGAAAGGGATTTGACAACCGGGCCCACATCGCTACTCTGCATCCAATAGAACCTTGCGATCTCAACATCCTCTAACAGCGGTCCCGCTACAAACAATCTAGTTGGCATCTAATCAGACGGTGGGCGCATGATCGCATGGGGTGAGAATATTCCATGCGATCACACACCGACCATAGATTGAAATCTCTAACACAAGCCCCGCTGACAAATTCTGACTCATGACCACATGGACCAATCGGAAATGAGCACCTCAACACCTGCCACCGGGCTCAGGAACAGGTGTCAACCAATCTCATGATCGCATGTCAGAAAACTCTGACATGTGATCATGTGACAACCAACCACAAGATGCCACATAACCACCAATGGGACCACTACCCTCCCTACCAACGGGCCTAGCACAAGAAGTAACCGTTCGCATGGTCGCATCTCAAAAAACTCTGACATGCGATCATGCGACAACCAATCATTTTAAAGCCCATTGAAGACCCAAGCCCACCAACAGATCACACTTGCACACTTAGGACCGATGAACAAGGAGTGTCAGAAAAAGGGAAGAAATGTGAGGTTGAAAACACAGGCTTTTTGGCAAAATATCAAAAACATCTAGGGTTTTCAAAAACATTGTGGGTTTTTGACACTTTGGTAAATTCTGAAACTATTTCCTGCAAACCTTAAAACTTGGATATCTCCCTAGATTTTGTGAATTAGGAGATGTGATCTGAATTGGAGCAAGGTGATACATTAAAGAGCATAGGGCTAAGAGCACAAACCATGAATCATTATAGATTTTCTCCGCAAGGTAAAACTGTGATCGCAGGTCTGGCAGGACAACCTAACAAAGTTTGTAAGGAAAAGGCCATTTTCAAAGGATTTTTGCATTGACAAGAAAATGGACTAATAGGTGGTTCACCATTTCCTCCTCTTTACATAGGACACATATGTTCACCATTGAGAAGCCCCTCTTTATAAGATTATCCTAGGTTAGTACCTTACCATGCATTACAGTCCACCAGAAAAAAAAATTATTTTCGGTGTGAGCTGAGGGATCCACACCTTCATCTAGTCCCCTAGGTTACTTCCCTCCTTTCGAAGCAGATTGTAAGAAGATTTAATAGAGAAAGTACCAGCCTAGGTGGGGGCCCAGATAATAGAGTCATCAAGCCCCAAAATTCTGACATTAGTCATGTTTTCCATGAGATCCTTAGCCAAGTGTTGTAGGTCCAATCTATTCCTTAACCGGTTAGGTATATCCTTCCAGTCCCTACCAGTGATGTAGTTGGATACTCTATTACCCATGATATGTCTGAGATAGTCCATAAGAGGTTTGAATCTCTAGCCTAGGTTAGGTTGGTTCACAATCCAGTGGTCATTCCAAAATCTGATGGATCTCCCATTTCCAATTTGCCAAAAAGCTCCTTTAGATAAAAGGGTCTTACATTTACATATGTTCATCTAGAGTTTGGATCCACTTGGGAGGTCACTATTATGGAACATCTACCTCTAGGGATGTCCTTGGAGGTACTTGGCTTCCATTAGTTTGCACCAGTCCACCTTTCCTTCTATCAACTTCCAAGCCACTTTCATGGTAAGGGCTTTATTCATCAAACCAATTCTTCTTAGTCCTAGGCCACCCATTATTTTCGGGAGGTAGACAATGTCCCAATTGACAAGAGACATCATCTTCTTTTCTTCAGACCCTGCCCATAGAAAAGTTCTCTAAATTCTTTCAAGTTTGTCTGTAATGTTGCTTCTGATTTTAACGAGGGATAGGAAGTAAATAGGGATCCCTTGGAGAGTGGAGGCCATGAGTTGAAGTTTTCCAGTATTGCTTAAAATCTTCCCCTTCCAACCATCAAGTTTTCTCTAGGTTCTTTCAAGGATGGAATTCCAAAAATCTTGGGACACCTCTTTAACTGTAAGGGGGAGGCCAAGGTAGGTAAAGGGAGTGAAGCCGCCAGACAACCCAGGATTTGAAGCACCTTATTTTGTAACTCCATGGGGGTATTGAAGAAGAACAACCTACTCTTTTGATAGTTGATATACTATCCAGAAGCCCATGCATAACTTTAAAGGATTTGTTTCCACTGTCTGCCCTCAATCACAGAAGAATACCCAAAGAGGAAGTTGTCATCCACAAACTATTTTAACACCACCAAGGGAAGGGTAGAAGCAGGTTTGACACCTTTTATTCTTCACATAGTGGACATCATACAAAGATTTCTGCTAAGCACATCAGACACCATAATAAAGAGGTAGGGGGAGAGAGGGTCTCCCTATCTAAGACCCTTCTCAGGTTTAAAGAAACCACCAGGGGTGCCATTGACCAGAATAGAGAAGCTAACAATTTGAGTACATTCTTGTATAATCTGGATAACCTTCTCATTAAAGCCCATTTTAGCAAGAATTTTAAGCAGAAATGACTAGTTAACTTTGTCATAAGCTTTAGAGATATCTAGTTTAAATGCCATACCTGGGACCTTTCTTTTGTCCATAGAATGGATGATTTCATGGGTGGCAATGGCTACATCCAGAATCTGTCTACTCAGCACAAGACATTTTTGAGTAGTGTAGATAATCTTGTCCAACAGAGGCTTGATTCTACCAACCAGGATCTTGGTAAGGATCTTGTAGAAGGAAATGCAAAGGCTGATGGGCCTAAAATCCATCATAGTGGTAGGATTGTCATGCTTTGGGACAAGCATAATGTAGGTTTGATTATGCTATTTGAGAAGGTGCCTAGTCCTAAAGAAGTCTCTGGCAGCATAGGTTACATCAGTCCCAACAATGTCCCAATACTCTTGAAAGAACATTAGAGGAAATCCGTCCGGTCCGGGGGCTTTGTAAGCTCCCATAGTGAAGACCGCATTCTTGACCTCTTCATCAGAGACCCACTCCATAAGCATGTCATTATCACTAAGTGTTATAGCACTTTGGATGTGGTCCAGGAGTTGGTTTTGGATGTTGTCTGGGCATATTGAACCTTCATTAGAGTATAGCCCTCTAAAGTAGTTAACCGCCACCTGATTGATTTTATCTTTCTCCTTGACTCCATTCCCTCCTTCATCCATAATAGAAAAGATGGTATTTCTTCTTCTATGGATGTTGGCAGACCTATGGAAGAAGGTCATGTTCCTATCTGCTTCAGCAAGCCATTGGATTCTAGATCTCTGCTTCCACTAGATTTCTTCTTTTTTTAGAGTTTCCTACCACTTGTGTCTAGTCAACTCCTCCACCTAAATCTGGGGTGGGTAGCTTCCAGCAACCAACTGGCCTTGGAGGGAATCTAAGACTCCAGACAGTTCCATTTTCTCTTTGCGAAAGTCTTTGATATTATGTTTTCTCTAACCTTTAATATCCCTTTTGATAATTTCAAGATTTTGGGTTATTCTAAACATGGCAGTACCCCTAATATTAGTCTTCCACCACATAATTTCAAATATGAAGGGTGTCAAGAAAACTTTAGGGGTGTCATACCAACAAAGAAGGAGGGGGTTATGATCTGATGTTGTTCTAGGGAGGGAAGACAAGGAAGATTTCAGGAAAGGGTTCCATGAAGAGGTGGCTAGGACTAGATCCAGCCTCACCTGGATGAGGTGGATACCCTTCCTATTGTTGGACCAAGTGAAGGGGTTCCCCTTCAGAGTGATGTCAAGAAGACTTATGGAAGAGATAAAATCAGCCAGCTCCCCCATTCTATCTGAGTAATCCATTAGACCACCACACTTTTTTGAGGGGTAAAGGGGGGTATTAAAGTCACCTACTAGCAAAAAATTCGTAGAACAGTCCTGATCCAGCCAATGGCCAAGATCAACCCACAAGGAAGCTCTACCTGACCAAGTATTAGGAGCATAAATATTAAAAGTAATCCATTTGGTTCCATTCTTCCTGAAGGTGATAGCAAGGAAGTTAGGGGAAGAAGTAGTCAGCTGACCAATTATCCTATTGGGGTTCTAGAGCATAGCAATAGCATTGAACGTACCTGTAGCTTTAGAGTAAAGGAAAGCAGCACCTGGCCAAAGATTGGGCACTAGGGTAGCGAAATTACTAGCAGACATCTTAACCCCTTGTAGGAGTAGAACATCATGCTTGAGATAAAAAATGTAGTGTTTGACAACATTTTGTTTAAGGGAGCTATTCAAGCCCCTCACATTCCAAGAAAGGAAATTCATTTCTTACTTTCAAAACTAGATTCCAAGGTTTGCTGCTTACCTACAACATCCCTTGTGGTCCTTCACGATCTCCTTGCCCTATTTGAAGGCCTTCCCCTTGGTGTTTCCATTCCCACATCAGCCTTTTTAGGCTTGGTTTTCTTTCTCTACATTTTCCATTCCTCATCATCATCCTGCAAACCATCAAGGGAGCTGGAGGAGATCTTCTTCACAAATTTTTTTTTGGGGGGGGGCTTAGCATCTGACTTTGGGGATTGTAACTCCAGAGCAACCACAATGGTAGGATGTTCTACCTCAGTAGGGTTAGTCATCCTCCCCTCTGGGGGGGGCATTAAGGGGGTCTTTACCAGCTCCACCATCAACTGGAGAACTGTTTCCTTTGTAGACTCAGCAAGACCAAGATCAGGGCACCCAACATCCATCTCCCAAGGGGACAATCTCACCTTCCTCTAGGGCCAGATCTTCAATAGCTAGGGTTTTCATTTCATTAGTCACCGAGGGTGGCCCAGTCTCCACCTTCTCTTCTTCACCTATGGAGGGAGGACCCTTAGCCACTCCTTTGTCCTTGTTCCCTTTTTCAGATCCTGACTTGGAGGACTTGCAACTGTCACTAGAGTGGCCTCTGATATCATAGTTCTAGTAGAATAGGGTAGCATTCTCATACACCAGCACTTGGGTCCATCTACCCAGTTTAGATTTCAAAATAAAAAAAAGTTGGGTAGGGTTTTATTCAGAGTGACATTCACACAAAATCTACCAAACACCAGCCTGGACTTAGAATGGATCAGCTGGTCCACTATGATGAATGAGTTGAAGGAGTCACCTATCCATCTAAAGACTTGCTTGTCCCAATACTCGAGTGGGAGGCCAAGAAGGTGGACCTAAACCGAGGTTGTTCTTGTTAGATTGGTCATTGGATTGAATCTGGGTTTCCATTTTGCAAGGGCCAGGAAGTTCTTTCCATAAACCCATGACCCTGCCAACACATAGGACAAGTCTCAAGAGTGGTAAACTTAAACAGAAAAAGTCCCCCTGGCATATTTGAAACCAAGACAAAACCCATGATCTTCCACTAGTTAGACACCCATTTCCTAACCATTTTGATGGTAGGTCTAAAGTTGAAGAATTGATCAACTAGGGCTAGCTAAAAGTTTGCCATCATTCTATTCACCACTGAGTCCGGGAGCGACAGTTTAGCATCTACCTCAATCTGAATGACATCCACTAGCAGAGCCTCTAAAGATTGGTGAGCTTCTCCAACAAGGGCCCCTTTCCAATTGGGTTTTGGGGGGGACAACGATATATCAGTAGAAGAGGATGCTTTTTGAGATTCCCCTGTTGACTCAATCATTGGGCCCATAATAGAGGAAATCATGGGAATGGCCTGGGGTCCATCAGGGCTAGCAGGCGAGTCAGCTAGTGGGGTAGCATCTCCCCCAAGGGAGGTAGGCATAGGAGCCTGCAGATTGAAATTTGAGCTTCAGCGAGAAGTTGTAGAGCAGGAAGTTATGAAAGTTGTCTAAGAAGTACAAGGCTACTCCTGTTTTCTAAATAACATGCTTATGTTTTGCATTATGAAAAAGTGTGGAGATATAAGTATTTATTAATGTTTTTAAAAATATTATTTTTCTACACTGTGTATGAGAACATTGAGTTTTTATGAGGAGTCCAATTTTCAAAGAGGTGGCATTGTCTATCATGATAAATAAAGAAAATATAATTTTCAAGATGAAATGTAGTGTTTTTGATAGATTACCATGCATTATTTCAAATAATAGTTATACAAACCTTTTTTGTTTTATCATTCACGTGGAAATAAATCTAATGCTTCATTTTATATGAAATATTTAAGTACATGAAAATTATTTGGTTGCTAGTGTCCCAAACATAAGGAAAGTTATAAACTTGTATGATAGATTTAGATAATTATTCAAAGTATTTTTAATCTATGTAATTTTCTAATAATGACATGTCTTCTCAAAGGAATCAAAGAAGTTTTTGAAATATTTTTAATATTTTCTAGAAGTAAATTATAATATATTATTGATAATTGAAGATGCATTTGGAATATCTTACAATAAAAATTTTCTTTGTGTTGAGAAAAAGACCTTAATATATTTTATTTGACAATATTTATATATAAATGCTAAAGATTTGGTTGCATTCATTCGCGGAAACTACCACTCATTATTTTCTAATATCTAAACATGAATACATATAGTATGTCTATAATAGAGGCCAACCATATATATTTTGGAGGAAATCAAGCTACTTATTTGCATAATAGATTCTCTAAAGATTCTATAGCTATCTTGGAAAATTTTTATAAAAGGGTTTCCAATTATAAACATCATGCTAGTCATCCTATTTGTGTGATGGAATCTCTCATTACTTGTAAATTGAATCTTAGTTTTGGTATCTTTCTCCCTATCACACCTATTAAGATCCCTAGAGATAATATTTTTTGGGAATATCCTCCCCCTAGATGGGATAAGGTTAATTTTAATGGGGTAGTTAGAGAGAATCTTGGTGGTGTAGGTACACCTAGGCATAGGAGCATAATCAGGAGGTCAATATGTAATGAAAAAAATTTGATGTCAAACAAGTCATTGTTGAAGTTTTTGTAATATTTTGTAGTGATTGGAAACATGCCATGAAAGGGCATAAATATTTGTAAAGGTAATTTAAGGGTCATTTGATATGTTTGTAAGTTTTTTGTCAAGTTTTGAGGTCATTATGTGAAAAAGTCACAAAAGTTGTTAAGAAGGTGAAAAGTTGCAAAAAATGCAATAATGTGAAAGTGCAACAAAAGTTAATGATCATGAGAGGTAGTTATATGGTCCCAAGGAGTCTATAAAAACCTATGTAAATTCAAACCAAGGCATAAGGAAAAGGAAATAAACATTTGAAAACTTTTGGAGCACTTTATAGTTATTATTTTGATTGATTTTTATGTTTCTTGTTGTGGTTCCAGGACTTGTATGACCATGTACGACCTGGAAACCCTATCAATTTTTAATGGTTAGATAGTATGATGAATAATCTTTCTTCTGATTTTGGTTTGGAGTGATTTAACTCAGTTTTGAGAAATTTATGGAGCTTTTGGTAAAAGTGATTGTTTGTAGATTTGAGACTGCTTGAGAATAGTCATGTTGAAATGCATGGTATGAAATCATAAAGAAGATTTAAAACCTCTAAGTGGATTTATTGGAAAGATATATGATTAATATTTCTTTTCCTTTTTCTTTGAGTCATTTTCATCCAGATATGTGAAAGTTGTGATATTTTTAGTGAAGACTAGTTTGAAACCCTATTCAATAGAGTGACATGCAAAGATTTGTTCTTATATTAATCATGTGATAGTTGGAAATCTTTATGGATCACATGTTATAAAATTATATACATAAGGGGTTCATTTGAAAATGGTTTGGTATCATTTGAGTTTTTTTTATGGAAGTTATATGATGCCCTAGTCGGATTTGCAAAACAAACCTTCTATTTTATGATAGTAAATTGGGTCTCGGGACATAGAGCACATCATTTTATCTAACTGTTGGATTTATTTGAGTTTTGGATATGTTTTTGTTATCCTATTTTTCTATGATTTCGTGAGATAGATTGAGAAAATATTTCCTATAAAAAACATTACATATCTCTGAGTGTTGATTGCAAAAACTACTAAGTGAAGGATTGATGATTGTGAAGATGTTTTGTCTCTCTTGAAGGTTCATTCTATGATGAAATGTTGGATAGATAAGATAGATCCTTGAAGGTTGATTTGGTTATGTATGATTCTTTGCATCAGCTTGGTATAAGAGCCATCAAATTTTTTTGGATAAGAAGGTGGTTGTTTTGGTGTTTCTAATGCATTGTGGTTGCAGATGTTTGTCCATCAAGTTGCAAGTTGGTGTTAGTTTTGTGTGGACAGACATGAGAGGTATTTCATGACCATTCTCCAATGGGGATGAGGCCAGGTAGAAGGTGCATGGGACAAAGAAGGTGAGGCATCTTCCACAATCTACTATTAGGTGAAATGGATGGTTTGGGGTTTGCCAAGAGTCTAGGGTGAGAGGCAAAGAGCAGAACTCCTAGGTGAGGCATGCAACATGTTGGTAAGTTATAGTAGCAAATGAAGGATGGACTACTTATTTTAAGCACTTTAAGGCAGCACTTAAAAGGTTCTTAATACCTACATTTCCAAGAGACTTTGAAAAATTTTAATCTTGGAAGTATGGTGCAAGTACACCTAGGCATAGGAGCATAATCAGGAGGTCAATGAGTAATGAAAAAGATTTGATGTCAAACAAATCATTGTTGATCTTTTTTTAATATTGTGTGGTCATTGTAAACGTGCAATGAAAGGGCATGAATGTTTTTAAAAAGGTAATTTAAGGGTGATTTGATATGTTTGTAAATTTTTTAATCAAGGTTTAGGTCATTATTTGAAAAAGTCACAAAAGTTGTTAAGAAGATGAAAAGTTGTAAAAAATGCAATAATGTGAAAGTGCATAAAAAGTTGTAAAAGGGAGCTCTAATGATCATGAGAGGTAGTTATATGGTCCCAAGGAGTCTATAAAAACCAATGTAAATAAGAACCAAGGCATCAAGAAAAGGAAATAAACATTTGAAAACTTTTGGAGCACTTTGTACTTGCTATTTTGATTGATTTTTAGGTTTCTTATGTTGGTTCTAGGATTGTATGACCTGAAAACCATGTAAATTTCTAATGGTTAGATAGTAAGATGAATAAAATTTCTTGTGATTTTTCTTTGGATTTATTTAACTTAGTTTTGAGAAATTTATGAAAGTTTTGGTAAAAGTGGTTGTTTGTAGATTTGAGACTGCTTGAGAATAGTCATGTTGAAATGCATGGTATGAATGCATCTATATGATTTAAAACCTATAAGTAGATTTATTGGAAAGATATATCATTTATATTTATTTTCCTTTTGGTTTGAGTCATTTTCATGGAGATTTGTGAAAGTTATGATAGTTTTAGTGAACTCTAGTTCGAAACCCTCTTCAATAGAGTGGCATGCAAAGATTTGTGCTTATATTAATCATTTGATGGTTGGAAAGCTTTATGGATCAAATATTATGAAATTATATACATAAGGGGATCATTTAAAATTTATTTGGTATCATTTGAGTTTATTTTATGAAAGTTGTTGGAGTTTTTCCTTGCAGGACCAAACTTGAATCAAATGATGGGCTTGATTCTCATGGTAGACACTCAAGTTTGATAAGAAAATAGTCCAATTGATGAGGATTAAAAGGAATCTTCTTTCTTCTTTGAGCTCCACATCACTCAGGTGGGTATTGCCTTATCTGCACACTCAAGACACCTCATGATAAACAACAGGCCTGCAGATACATTAGTGTGGAATAATCTTCAAACACCTTCTTGTAACTTGTACCCCAATGAAGCAAATTCTTATGGAACAGCCCTACTTGCATAGAATGAGTCTAAAGACTAGAGAGAACTTCCTAATACTACCACCAACATGAAAGGGAAAGGTATTTGAATGATTTTGATGTTGGGTTGAAAGGACCCCCAAGATATCTTAAGTCTCTGATAGACTAGTGCCTTGTCCAATGGGCCATAGAGTCAAATACCTTATTGCAAGAGAAAGCTATGAAACAAGAACACAATATACTCAATGTGTTGATGCCTGACATTAATCACACACCATGACCAAACCTCAACTTAACAACCCACCTGTGTATCCAAGTATGTTATTACCCATCTAAAGGATTTTAACCCTCCCCTTAGAAGAGACCTATAAATAGATAATACATTGACCAGCATCCACTGGAAGACAAGCATGAAATATCTTTGACACCTCAGCTCATACATACATGAACACTAACCCTGAACCAGTTATCTCTGTGAAGACAACTCCACTTGCAAACACTTAGGCAATGCAAATAGAAAAATCAAACACCCTTGATGTATGATTAATGGACTCAAAATTCAAATGGAGATAGCTTGGTAACAGTAAGAGTATATCAAATCCTCATACATAAGACAAATCTGTTACAATATGCATCATATTCTCAAAACCAACAATGGAAGAAGAACACCCTATATGTAGAGAAAAGGAAATATCTACAGGAAAAGGACCCTTCATGGAACCAGAAAGGAATTCTAAGCTGGAACCATTACAAAGTAAAAAATTCAACTATTTATACCACTGGTTACCTTGGAATCCCAAACAAGTTAGGATGCAACAAGCTATGGGTAACCATGGCAAGGGTTTGGGTTTCAGCCACATAACCAACTGGAATACATCAAAATTCAATGCAGGGGCAGGAAACACAAGCAACTTGGAGAAAACAAATCTCAGGCAGATCTGCAATCATGAAAATTTGTGAGCTCAATACAGAACACCAAGGATAGCCATGAAAACTAGTACAAATCACTACCTATAAAAAGTTTCTTGAGCTCAAAAACATATAGTACAGACCCCTGTAAATGATGAAAGAACACCCTGGACCACACTGCAACAGCAAGGACCACCAAGTAAATCCAATCAAGCTGCTGAAACCATCAATTTTGGCACTTCCTATCACAAAAACCATCTGCAAATTGAAAATTAAAAGACAACGGTCATATCTTGGCACCTACAGGGAATCGACGACCCATATTCAAACTAAGACCAGCTTTAAGTCCTGACCGTAGATCCTCTTATCTTTCCCGGGCTTCACGAATTAACATTTATCTTTAGTCGCGCAACTGCGATCACAAACCCACTCAGAAGTCTCCGGCCACATCACTAGTCAGCAGCCAACCAAAAATGAGAAACTCGGCAACACTGGCACCGTGGACCCACCTTAACTCTACAATGGTGACATTCAACAGTTGTCGCATGATCGCATAGCAAGGAAATGGGCTATGCAAACATGCAACACACCTCCACGTCACCCTTCTACCTTGCTGCATAACTGCCACTACTAACACATAGGGTTTGTCACATGATCGCATAGCATGAAACTGGCTCATGCGAACATGTGACAAACTGTCAGCACTTGCCACTGTCAACCTCCAACTAGGAACCAACATGTCAGCGAGACCGAACAACTGGTGCCACATCAAACACGTTACAACCTCAGCTCTGCTGACAACTTTCCACATCACTACTCCTTGACCAATGAAAATCATGCACATCAGCATCTCCATAGCATGTTGGACCCACTAAAAATAAGCCCCTTTAATCGGATGATCGGTGTATGATCTCAAGGGGGGAGAATATTCCTTGAGATCATACGCTAGCCGTAGATCTTGATACATGCTAGCCAACCTGCAAACCCCTCTGACAACGGCCCCATCGAGAACTTCCATGTCATGGCCACATCGACCAATCAAAAAATGCCACATCACCACCTGCCACCAGGCTTAGGAATAGGTGTCAACCAGTCGCATGATCGCATGTTAGAAAACTCTAACATGCGATCACGTGACAGCCAACCACAGGATGCCACATAACCACCAGCGGGACCACTGCCCTCCCTGCCAATGGGTCCAGCACAAGAAGAAACCGGTCGCATGGTCGCATGTCAAAAATTTTAGACATGCGATCATGTGACAACCAATCATTTTAAAACCCTTGAAGACCCGAGCCCACCATCCAATTGCACTTGTGTAGTTAGGACCGACAAACAAGGAGTGCTGGCAAAAGGGAAGAAATGCGAGGTCGAAAACACATAGTGTTTTCGATAAAAGATCGAAAACATCTAGGGTTATCGACATTGACACACAGGTAAACAAGGGATGTGAAAACATCGAGGGTTTTCATGCAAGCCAAAAAGATGAAAAACATCATGGGTTTTCAAAAACATTATGGGTTTTCGACACTTTGGCAAATTCTGAAACTATTTCCTATAGACCTTAAAACTTGGATATCTCCTTGGATTTTGTGAATTAGGAGATGCGATCTGAAGTGGAGCAAGGTGATACATTAAAGAACACGGGGCTAAGAGTGCAAACCATGAAACATTATGGATTTTCTTCGCACATTAAAACTGGTTTGCAGGCAGAGCGGAACACTTCAAAATTTGCAGGGAAGAGGCCATTTTCAAAGAATTTTTGCTATGATAGGAAAATGGCCTAACAAAAGTTATATGATGCCCTAGTCAGATTTGGAAAACAAACCTTTTGTTTTATGACACTAAGATGGGTCTCGGGATAGAGAGCGCATCTTTTGATCTAACCATTGGATTTATTTGATTTTTGGATATGTTTTTTTAATCCTATTCTTCTATGTTTTCACTAGATGGATTGAGAAAATATTTTCTATAACAAATGTTACATATCTCTGAGTGCTGATTGCAAAAAATGCTAAGTGAAGGATTGATGATTGTGAATATGTTTTTTCTCTCTTGAATGTTCATTATATGATGAAATATTGAATGGATTAGATAGATCCTTGAAGGTTGGTTTGGTTATGTATGATGCTCCACATTAGCTTGATATTAGAGCTAGCAATAGGTTCGGGATAAGAGGCGGTTGCTTTGGTGTTGCTAATGCATTTTGGTTGTAGGTGCTTGTCCATCAAGTTGCAGGTTGGTGTTAGTTATGTGTGGACAGACATGAGAGGTCTTTCATGACTATTCTCCAATGGGGATGAGAATGGTTAGAAGGTTCATGGCACAAAGAAGGTGAGGCATCTTCCAGAATCCACTATTGGGTGAGATGGATGGTTCAGGGTTTGCAAAGAGTCTAGGGTGAGCGGCAAAGAGGAGAACTCCTAGGTGAGGCATGCAACATGTTGGTAAGGTATAGAAGCAAATGAATGATGAACTACTTAATATAAGAACTTTAAGGAAGAACTTAAAAGGTTCTTAATACCTACATTTACAAGAGACTTGGAAAAATTTCAAGCTTGGCAGTATCGTGCAGGTGCACCTAGGCATATGAGCATAATTAGTAGCTCAATATGTAATGAAAAAGATTTGATGTCAAACAAATCATTTTTGATCTTTTTGTAATATTTTGCAGTCATTGTAAACATGTGATGAAAGGGCATAAATATTTTTAAAAGGTAATTTAAGGGTGATTTGATACGTTCATAAGGTTTTTGTCAAGTTTTGAGGTCATTATGTGAAAAAGTCACAAAAGTTAAGAAGATGAAAAGTTGCAAAAAATGCAATAATGTGAAAGTGCATTAAAAGTTGTAAAAGAGATGTCTAATGATCATGGGAGGTAGTTATATGGTCACAAGGAGTCTATAAAAACCAATGTAAATTTGAATCAAGGCATAACGAAAAGGAAGTAAACATTTGAAAACTTTTGGAGCACTTTGTACTTGTTGTTTTGATTGATTTTTAGGTTTCTTGTGTTGCTTCTAGGACTTTTATGGCCATGTACGGTCTGTAAACCCTATAAATTTGTAATTTTTAGATAGTATGATGAATAACCTTTCTTTTTCTTTTGGTTTGGAGTGATTTAACTCTATTTTGAGAAATTTATGGAAGTTTTGGTAAAAGTGGTTGTTTGTAGATTTGAGACTGCTTGAGAAAAGTCATGTTGAAATGCATGGTATGAACGCATCTAGAAGAGTTAAAACCTATAAGTAGATTTATTAGGGAGGAAAATTTTCTATTATGAGGATGCGAAGTCAAAGAGGGTCTCATATCCTTCCACCCTAAATTATTTGGAAGATGGTGAGGATATTTTCTCTATGAGGAGGATTGATCCTCTCTATCTCATTAACAAAATGCCTTTTCCTTTCCCACCCATTGAAACAAGAAAATCTAATTTGTCCAAAATCACCTTGGATATTGATATAAAGCTTTAATGGAAATAAATGATACGGGAGATTAAATCTAACAAAATTCCTCCAAATTTTTTAATATGCGAAAGCTTTCAATATGTTATTTATTTTATTTATATGAATTTTTAAATTTAAAAATAGAAAAATAAATTTAGTAATTTTAAGTTTAAATACAAACTTTAATTGATCATTTGTATATACTTAATATATATCTAAACATGAGTTAATTAAATATTAAAAATAAAAAAAAAGTTAATAGAAACTAACAAAATAATTTTATTTACTGTATAGGATGAGAAATTATATGAAAGACATCTTCAAGATTTATATATATTAATATATTTATGTGAAATATATCTTAAAAATTTATATATTTAGAAAAATAGATTATTTATATTAAATATTATTTATTTAATATTTATATATCCATTTTCTTTAATATAACATATATATTATAATCAGAGAAGTCGTGAACCCCAAACTCCTCGAGGAAATCGATGGAAGAATTCAGAAGGAGCATCTGATTGACCCCACACTGGTCATCCTCAATAACAAGGCGAGGGAATGGAGATGAATCTCCTAAACAATGCTAAGAATAGGATGTTAGACCTGTTCAAGTCCTTCAAATGGCTCTTCCATGAACTTGAAGATCTCAAGGACAAAATCCAGAACATGGTAGACAATGATCACAAAGCCACCAAGTATAAGCATAGCCTAGACTCTAGGATCGATCTTCTGGAAGGAAAAATGAAAAGTCTTGAGGAAACCCTTAAAGGCATAGCTGGGAAAAACTTCAACATACTCAAAGCCTCCAACGAGCATATCAGATTGCTCATAGACAAAATGGAAGAGAAGATGGACAACAAGGATGAGTAGAGGACCACTGAGGAAAATAAGGAGAAGCCCAATGAAGGTCTGGGTAAGAGAACAAGAGCCAGATCAAAGAAACACTTGGCTAATGACGGATCCCATGACATTCAGAAGATTAAAGAGGCAACAGAGAAGATGGAGCTTCTCAAAAGCAACAGTGTAGTTATGCTCACGAACCTCACCTGATCCTATTCCCTGGTGCCTTAATTCCTATTCCCTTTAGCTTTTGTTGTGTTTTGAACTCTTTATTGCTACATTTTAAGTTGTTGTGGGTTTCAGGAACCCTGTAAAACCTATTTTACAAGTAATAAAAAACATATATATTATAATCATATTATCAAATTCAATATGTTATAAATAATTAATTATAAATATATGATATATATAATCAAAATATATATTATTTATATGTTTAATATAATACAAATTAAATATGTTTATAAGAAATTTAATAGCTTAAGTTAAAAAAAAGATACATAAGATACAAATAAGTCTTATTAGCATTGTATGAAAGTTTACTTATTTAACTCCCTGAGCTTTACTTTCTTAGACATCAAGAGATTGGCTATAAGCATAATTATGGCTCACCAACCATTAACCCATTCTTGTAAGTGTTAGCACCTAATTTTATTGATCCAATAATTTTGCATAGCAACAACTACGTGTTTGAACAATTGGCCCTATTAAAAAACACTCGATTTATTGAATAATGCAAAGCCTTTGTTATAATTTTAACATACTCTTCTAAGATGAAAATACATCCAGGGCTACAAATGATCAAATAAGGACCTATAGGTATAAGGAAATCAAACTTGATAAACAACATCAAATAATCATCCCTCAATATTAGAATCATGTGACAAATCACCATAACTAGTAATATTCATAATCAAATGCCATTAAAGAGAACAATTCATGAGAAGCAAAAAGGCTTATCCTACTTGTATGTCTTTCATGCTGGCTAAATCTATACCACAACCGTGCATCTAAAGAAATTTGAAATTGTTTACACTTTCAATCTATTAAAAATTATGTTTTCTTTGAGGGAAGGTACGCAGGTTCTAGTAACGTAATCTCGCGCGAGAGCGAGTTACATCAGCATTCATTTCTAGAACGTGAGTTTTCCATTTTCGAAGTACATATGGATTATCCTACCAAACCACTTTCGCCTGTCAAATAGGAAACCGACTCGTTATTAAACATTTGGACTCCACAAACTTTTTTAATGGGAAGAAAGCGATGACAAATCTAATCCTCGCATGATATAGGATAATAGGTCTTCATTCCTACAAATTTGTCTTACCACGTGGATGTTGGCGTGCTATGCAAACTCTTATTTCCTCATATAACCGATAATATCTCTGTCCTTATCGCTGCAATTTTTATAATAATTGCTTTACTAGAATCTATCCACTTTCCTGTAAAAAATTATACATGTTATTCGTCTAATTGTAGCTCACACGGACTGACGTCATTTCTTTAATTTCTACTATAGACGAGCATTTAAATAAAAGAATCACTGAATATAATTTAATAAATTATAGAACTCAATTTTTTTCTTAATACATGAATCAGTGAAGAATATTAATTGATTCAAGAACTAGATATTTATTAATACCTAGAATAAGTTGGTCATTATTTGAATGACAAGACTAAAAAATAAAGTTTCAGGCCATTATGTTTTCATGATCTCACACTACGGTAAAAATATATGTATTCTAAGGAAATCTCTGAATAATTTGTAAGTTTTAAAATGTGGACATTATATTCTTGTATTGATGATGGATGAATACAAATTTGTTTCTTTGATTGTGAACCAAAAAATCTTCAACGTCTACCAATATTAGACATGACAACAAGCTTATGCCAAAACCAAATTGATAATTATATGGCACATCCACCAAATTTAGAATTGTATTCTCTTATTGAGATAACCCAAAAATGGACATTTAGAGCTACACAAAAGCAAGACAAATGGAAAGAAAGAACATCACCTTGTATAGTTAGAGTCTCCCCTAGATTTATCACTATTCCTTCCAGAGAGGAGATTTCTTATCTGAACTTTTGCTGGAGTGAATTGTTATTATACAAACCATTCTACAATATTGAAATAGAATTTGCAGCATCAAATGAAGGAATAATACAATAATGAGAATCTTTTTCAACATCATATGAAGCATGGCATGTATGTAGTACACAATCAGATGCAAAAGAAGCATATGATCCTACAATCCCTACAGTAGATCCAGATATAATGCAAGATACTATACCAGATGAATGGAAAGTTTTATCTCGCTTACATCAAGGCATACCTATACATTTAAATGATTTAGATATGATTGGATATCAAGATTTTGATTCAGGAAATAATTGGATGCAAAACAATATTACTCCTTTACAAAAAGCTACAACTACAAATTTCATTCAATCAAATCAAGAAATCTTTCAACAAAATATAGTTATCCATCAGCAAACTAATTATAAATTGTCTGTCCAACAACAAAAAGCATATGATATGATTATATCACATACCCAAAGAAGTATTGTAAAATAACCACTACAGCTAATTGTACAAGGCATTGCTGGCACTGGAAAATTTCATCTGATAGCTCAAATCAAAGCAAGTCTCACTCAATCAGCACCCAATGGACAGTCACCTGTTCTACTTCTTGCACTAATAGGATTTGCAACATTTAACATCAAGGCATCTACAATTCATTCAGCTCTGCGCATTCCTATCAAACAGATGGTACATTATGATAGATGAAATGAGTTTTATTGGTCCTAAATTATTTGAAAGAATTGATATGAGATTAAGAGAAGCATTTCCACATAGCAATCATATTCTTTTTGGAGGTCATTCAATGATTCTTTTTGGTGATTTGGGTCAGCTTCCTCTAGTTAAAGATATTCCAATGTATGCTTCAAATACATATGGTGGACAATTATGGAAATCATTCAGAAAAGTAATCACTTTAGAGGCTAACTTTCACCAAATTGGTAACACAGATGTTTAGGTACAATTTTGTTCTCTTCTTACAAATCTAAGAAATCCAGAACCAACAATTGAAGATTGGACTCTATTCATGTCACGGACAAGTATTGCTCTTAGTGAAGAGGAACAAGAATATTTTCATTCTAAAATACACCTATTAGCAACTAATGCAATGGTATCTCTACATAATAAGCATATGTTATTATCTCTACATCAACCTATGGCTCTTTCAATAGTAGAACAACAAAAAGATTTTGACAGCTCAAATGTAGATGAAGAACAACTACAATCTCACATTATTTTATGTATAGGGAAACAAGTTATGCTTTGTACAAATTTATGTGTCCAAACAGGACTAATTAATGGTGCTATAGGACAAATCAAAGCTATTGTATATAATGATGGTGAAAAGCCTCCTCAACTGCCATTGATAGTTGTGGTTCAATTTTTTTACATTGGTCCAGCTTGGGATGATATTAATCCAAAGAATATTCCTATCACACCAATTAAAAGGGATTGCTGTCAAAAAATACCTTTGTGAATGTCATGGGCTTTAATAATACATAAATCATAGGGTTTGTCACTTCTAAAAGAAACAATTGACATTGGAAGCATAGAACGACAAGGATTACCTTTTACAACTCTTTCAAGCGTTCATGAACTCTCAGGACTTCATATTCATCCAACTTTCAGTTTTGAAAGATATTCACGCATGGAACAAAATGCAAATGTTACAAGGTGAAAAGAAGAAGAAAGACGCTTAAAAGCGCTATCAGAATATTAATTTATTTGTGTATTCTTATTATAGATTGTTCATTGAAATCACAAATATGTATACATGATTGTCAGATTTTGAACTCTAAAGTATCATAACATATAGTCATTTTAAAACAAGTATAAAGATAGTACCAATAACCATTTTATAAGAAACTAAACTATCTGTTGAAACTTAGTGACTCTACCTTATTTTGTTGTTACTGCAACAATTATCATATATAACTTTTATTCAAACATAGATATAATAGATATTTATGTTATCAAAATTGTAATAATTAAGTTTAGTCTCTGAAATAGCTATAGTATACTTTATTGACATGTGAAATAGTTATGTTCGTCATGTTAATTTACTCAAATAAAGTCTGTCAAATCAACACAAAAATAGCTACAAGGTGCCATGCACTCGATTGGCGTATCATGTATTGCATATACTAAAGTCTAATTTCACTTTCTCAATCACCTTTAATTAAATTAGAATTCAATTCATGCTTATCAAGCCCAATCAATCTAATATTACACATTTCTACAAAGACAATAAATTGTTTTATATACAAGGCAACAAATTTTGCTATTAACAAATTTATGGTTCCACACATGAGTAATGAATTATGCAATACCGGTAATACAAGAGACCAAAATATAACATGTTATCAAGATCTAATACCAAAATTGACAAGTTTAGTTAAACAAATAGACATCATCATAAACATTACATCAATAGCTAAGTTTCTAACATCATCTTCAATCAAATTATATGATAACAATTTAGACAAACTCAATGACCTAAATCTAACAAATATCCAACCAAAACCAATTTTCATATAATAGCATCAATCATACACATAGTAACAAGTTTACCAAAAAAAATCACACAGACAAACATACCTAAAATAATGGATTTCGCATTCATACATCATCAACAATTCATCAAAATCAATATTTTGCAAAAAAATATAGGACTCATTTAATGAAATCACTTTTTTTATCTCATCATTTATGATATTTATAAGATCTTTTCATATATATCATTGAGACCCCTTCATATTGTATTATAGTTCCTATCCATTTTTATAACAATATAATCATACATAAAAACACCTCATCACTAACCATGACCTAAACAATAGTACAAATACTAGATATAAACCCTTCAATAGCTTTAACAAATAAAAATTATCACTCTCCAACTAGTGACAACAAAAAACAAAACTATTGTCTTATTTCAACATTTCAATTTTTGGATAAAATTGATGTGTGAAAAATACCAATGCGGAAAACAAACATTAATCAGATGAGATACACCCTTGTATCAAAATGTGCAGTTTGAATCAACCAATAAACAATAACTTCATAATTGGTTAATAAAACCTGATTTCTTTGATAAACAAAGCATTTATCCAACAAAATAGACTATATTTGATTTCACACTTACATAGATTGAAAACTTTGTTCATTGCTTGATACAAACTGCACATTTTTGTCTAACAATGTCTCTTATTTAACCAATCTTAGTTTTCTACACTGATATCTTTCAAATTCAAGTTTTTGATCAATGCCAAATATTCCACTTCTCATTGTTGGCCATTTCGACATGCTCACACCATAAGTTCATGTTTCTCTGTTATAAATAGTCAAACAAATGAGATAAACCCTACATTCATCGATGTCGCAGGATCCCAATGAATACATTTTTTCTTTGCAGATTAACAATGACTCTTCGATTAAAATCAAAGTGTCAGCTTTATCAAAAAATTAACTGACAATAGTCACTGCAATCAAAGTAAATTCATGACAAATCTATGAAATATTTTGTTAATTAATACTCTTCTAAATTGTATACTAAATGCAATATTTGTAAGCAATATAAGCCCTAATTAAATAAGCAGACATGAAATAACCCTAAATGCCTTTCCTTTGCAAAGAAAACCCTACATCGCTCTTTTAAAACCTATATGACCATTGAAAATAACGATTGACAACAACTAACTTAAAATATTTTCTTAACTCAACCTCATCTGGGCACCATGCATCTAAAGTCATCTCCATGTCGCTAGATATTTCCTTTAACTATGGTTAAGACTGCAAACTGCCCAAAGACCTTTATTCTCCAAGTCGCTAGAAGATTTTCTTAACAAAGGTCAAGTAATGACATTAAACATCAACCGTCGATCAAATTTTCATCCAATCTTTCCTGCTAAATCGCCATACTTTTCATAACTTAACCACTATATTGGGAGACTTTGAGATAACCGTGTCACTGAATCACTGACCACTTGTGACATAACCGCCATAATCATGAGAACACGCGACCATTGAAATCGCTAGTTCACAAAATAAAAGAACTAACCACTGAATAACTTGGAGATCTGATGACTCGCAAAATAGATGGCCAACTTGCATTTGCAGACTCAACGACCAACTCAGAACCTCATAATCATTGTATCTTTATTTTTACGTTCATCCGACAACTGCCAACTTCTGAGGTTAGAATTTTCATTCAGAGATAACCACAAAATACTACATTAGCCCACAAATCATGTCACCTCTGCCATTACTTGGCACGTTCACAACTTAATTCAATTGCCGTAAGCCAAGAAAATGACACGTAATCAAATTTTAACTTCTAGAGACCTAACGACTACAACGCATTCTCCTAAGCACTAAAAAATTTGGTGTGTCCCTTACATTCCTTGAGATCTGGCGACTAAAGAAAAGTTTAGTTGTTAAATGACTCTATTTGTTCTAGAGACCTGGCGAGTGTAGAAAGGAATCATAGTCGCTGAATAGTTTGAACCTTGTTGAATTTATTCGAAGACTACCTGACTTTCTGTCACTTAAATTTTTCCATTCTGACACTTGAAGACTATAGTCAATCTTTTAGTCATTGCAAAATTATTTCCTTTTAATCTTATCTCGAGACTTGACGATAAAAGACCATCAAGAATACTGAGACTATTAGTTATTTTTTTTCATTTTAATATTTTATCTATCAATTTTTATTAATTTTAAATATCATATTGATCATTACTATTGTTTAAATAATCTATTAATATCTAATGTTTTTTATTAGGATTTCCAATATCTTTTATTATTATTATTATTATTATTATTATTATTATTATTATTATTATTATTATTATTATTATTAT
The DNA here is from genome assembly GCA_027943335.1 of Chamaecyparis obtusa. Taxonomy (NCBI): domain Eukaryota; kingdom Viridiplantae; phylum Streptophyta; class Pinopsida; order Cupressales; family Cupressaceae; genus Chamaecyparis; species Chamaecyparis obtusa. Next base: position 50,754 of record BSBK01007760.1, on the reverse strand, counting down.
TATTATTATTATTATTATTATTATTATTATTATTATTATTATTATTATTATTATTATTATTATTATTATTATTATTATTATTATTATTATTATTATTATTATTATTATTATTATTATTATTATTATTATTATGTTACAATAATTAATATTTTTAAAATTTCATTTTAATAACATAATTGGTGATGACGGCAAACACAGTCGATCTGATAGAACAACACTGATGACTATAGTATGTATCACTTTTCCAAAAACCTGACAATGATATTTTCGTAAATAGTAGTTCCTAGCATATAATTCTGATGCACGTCTTCCTTGTATTGAATACCGATATTTCAGTTTGTATAGGATCTGAACGACTATTGATTAATAAAATCTTTCTTAGATTTTTCACAGATGTCCATTTAATGTTTTAACTTTTGCAAGCTAATTTTATATATAATATCAATGTCATCTGATACAACATCCGCCATTCTTAATTTGTCTGATATATGGTGAGATTTCCCAACTTAATTATATGGAATATCGAAATACTTTAAAAAGTACCTTTTTTGTTTCACGCATGTCATCGGTAATGTGCTTGACATATAAAATAATTTTTTAAAAAAATCATCTCAGCATTAAAGGATTCATCAAGAGTAACGTTAAAGCTATCATTACATGTCATTTATTTAACCTATAAATAAATTATTTAAACTCCTCGTACTACATAGATAATTATAGTAAGCCTGCCTCTTCAAAACTCAATCACATCACTTTAATGACATTCCTCCAAATATCATCTCTTGCAATCAATGTTATGACACCAAAGCTCTCTACAACACTGCCCTGTTCTTTTATAAAGTGTCAAATAATACTGATATTTCAAATATGTGTATAGAAACAATTGATAAAACATCAAAACAACATACAATAACAAGAAACTTGAAAAGAAGCCAAGAATACAACAGAACACGAAGGGAAGTCATAGAAATATCTGGTATCTAAACTAACTTATGGTATTTACATTCATTATTTATCTTTCTTAATCTCCTTCATTTTTGGCACATTTTTTATATTTCAATACCTAAAACTATCTAGCCAAGTTCATTTAGAAAATAAATTTCAATAATATAGATAGGGACCAATATGTACAAATCAATTTGAGCCAATATAATCTGAAGAAAATGTCTTGCAACCTTAAAAAATCTTGATTTGATAAATATTCGATTATTACAATTGACTTAATTAACTAAATAGTAAAACTATTTGATAAATTGTCTTCAACTTTCTCAAGACAACAAAACTAGGGTTCTAAATGCAATGTGATACCTTTACCAATATTTTTACTTCTTTTAACATATATAGAATAAAAAAAATCTTTCTCTAAACATGAAATACAATAATTTTCTTTATTTCATTTTAAATTAGGTTAGATTTTATTTAATAGTAGGTGAAAAATGCTCTGAAGCTCAGAAACATACATAATTATACTAAGTCTGCCTCCGCCAAACTCAATCTCATCACTTTAATGACATTCCTCAAAATATCATCTCCTGCAATAGAAGAGAAGAGAAAATGAAGCAAAATCACAGCAATATCTGGTATCTAAATTAACTTATGGTATTTACATTCATTAATTATCATTCTTAATCTCCTTCATTCTTCACACATTTTTTTTATTTCAATACCTAAAACTTTATAACCAAGTTCATTTAGAAAACAAATTTGAATAATATAGATAGGGACCAATATGTACAAATCAATTTGAACAAATATAATCTGAAGAAAATGTCTTGTAAAAATGAAGTACATAATTTTATTTTATTTTTGTTTTACATTAGTGATTACTTATACCAAATTTTGTTCTTTATAAGACATCACATACAAATGTTGCGATAGAAAAAAGTTGTCAGTCATGACTTGTTTCAACACATGGACATTCACACAATACATGAAGAAGATAGAATTTCACGATTGGAAGCGCAAAGGTTTCTACAAAAAAAATGACTAATAACATGTCATCCAGTATCGCAAAGAAATTTTGACCACTTTTGCAGAGATCCATATATTTCAGAATTAGAGTCTTGTGACACATGCAATCCAACAAAAATTCATCATGTCCTAAGAGAAACATGGTTTCAACTAGCATCAATAGCGTCTGAGACTGAATACTCTTCTTTGATAAATGAAGCAAGTCAATTATGCATATAGAAACTACTTCGAACTCCACAACTGATACTACTCTACATAATCTTTGTTATCATGGTCAATTGTATCGCTTGCATTTTGCATCAAGCTCAGACACATTGTGGAACAAACAAGTCATACAAAGATGGGGACCTCAAGGCTATTACTTATCTATACCTATAAGTGAACGTATAGAAAAGATTGTAAGGGAACAAATACCTACATGGACCCAAACCACTTATAAACTCTACCCAAGTATTAATGTTCATACACACAACTGATGTATACTGCATCAAACATCTGAACATCTTTACTGGTTCGATGATTTGAATCCCATGAATGGTCAACCCATGGGTTATGATAATATAATTTAAGACTGTAACTTTTGTCATATTGTAAAATAGTAGATCTCTACTACTTATGTATAAGGACATGGAAGTCTAACTCCATGAACAAATCCATCATATTAGATTATAATCACAATGATTACAATTTTAATTTTATTTTTAAATCAATTACTTTTTACAAGTAGATAATCTTTATATCTTTCAATAATTAGTTATACAGATATGTATACCACCATTTGTTATGCTTAAATACAAATGATATATTTTCTATTATTTATATAGGTAACCCTTGTAATTTAATGCATATTCCAATTTGATATTATGGGTTTATAATGTTGTATACATAATTTCATACTCATATTGTAACCTCTTTTGTAGTTATTTAAATCTTTTTCTAATTTTTTTTGACAATTCGATATTTCATGTTTGATATTTCATATTTGAAGTTTTAAATTAAGTTTTTCTTCCAAAAAACTTAATGACTACAATGACTCTCTTAATCACCACAACTTTGTTGACTTATCTTAGTTTAATGCATAATATTCAACCTTTACATGTGAAGAGGAAATGAATATAAACTATTCTTTAAATCACACCAATTTTTAATATATATTTATTTACTTTCTATTTAGACGCACCCACAATAGCCTATTTCATTTTCTCTAATATATTTATCATTTACTGAATTCATTCTCAGACTAACAACTAACATTGGATACTAATCTATCTATTTTTGACATTTATACATAAGTTTACCTTTTACAGCTTTGTCAAGCAATGACTATCCTAAATGTGTCACACTGCAACTATGATAAAGGAGCTTGCATTTTGAAAACCTCAAACACTAAAAAAAACCATGAAATTTTTTTTTGGACTTGTCCACTTAGCAAGAAGGTTAGTGATGTACATGAACACTATGTTTAAAAATAATGTACAGACTATACATTATTGTATGTACTAATATAAAGCTGATGTTGCAGGGCAACAATGACTGCGGTTACTTTAGGTGGGCAGATGATGTCTCAAATGCATATGTTACATGATTACCACTAATTGTCAATGAAACTCGTCAGTGTAGGTTGCACTATCAAGAGGCCACTATGCCTGAAATTGTGTCAATGGCAAACGCTAAAATATTTTTTTTATGAACATTGCACACCATATTAATTACATTTATTTGTATTCTAGTTCTATTTGTTTGCTGGAAGCATGTATAAATATAAACTTCCAATGTATCACAATGTTTTTGAAACAAAATGTGGACATGTAACTCAAAATCAACTGAATAAAATATAACTGCTAACTTGTTCAAACATTTGTCATGTCAATATTTATATATGTAAAAAATTGTTTGTAAAGTTATTATGCAAAATATTAAGTTTTTACTTGAATTTTCCTATCAATACAAAAAATAAATTAACAAACAACAAATTTGATTACAATTTTAAAATTAAAATTTGCAAGAAAATAATTGATTATCATAATCTTCATTATAATAAATTAATAATACATACTTTGATTTCAAAGATAAAGCCTTCTAGCATGCATAAAAAATGTTACTTTAACAAAATCATTACATTCAAACAATCTAAACATATAAAATTTATATTAAAAATTTATATGAAATCTAAACATGAAAATAGAACCATATAAAATGCTCATGAGTTAAATAGTCATACTGATCAAAACTTGTGTTGAAGATAATTGACATACAATAGAGAAAAGATAATTTGTTAAATGTAAAGTATCATATATTCTTTTTCCATATATTTGCTTCTATCTTTCTTCTATGTCTTCATCACCCATGGCAGGGGCAACAGGGGTAGACCAATGAGAACACCTATATATCTAATCTGCAACATGTCCAAAGTTATAAATGGCTGACAGAGGAAGAAGTAACTGCATGGGATAAGCTTACAAAGCCAAAGAAGATCAAATCTACTGTAGTTGACTTTGATATTTTGGATGATGAGTAAAAATGACACCTATAGTAGTTGACACCTGACCTCAAAGCACATGAATGATAAGCTATCAATAAGAATGATGTAACTTGCAAGAAATGTTGATCATCATATCTCACCACTACTCAGCAAAATATCATGAATATCTATAGACAAAAGTGTCAGTGATCAACAAGCAATGAAGCAAAACACTCAAAAATATTTATATGTTTCCATCACCTGAACACTTTTTGTAATTTGTTTTATATGCTTTTTAAGGTTTTGAGCTCCAACCATCTGTAGCTTGTTGCATTCTCATTGATAAGAGAATTCCAAGATGGTTAAGCTATATACAGGTTGTAGCCTCATTTTCTACAAAGTTAGAAAAAGATAATTGAATAACTAAGTATAATTGCTAGAGACCAGAATACTAAATTTTGTGTCTGAATTTCAGAACATAAATCTTTGTATGTAATTTACAGGTCCATTTTAATACAAATACATTGAAATTTCTCTCTCCTATTATTGTTCTTTCATTACTTGTATGTCTACTCTTGTATGAATCAATATCTTATAGACAACTGATCTTTAATCATAATACTTGACTAAGGTTAACAAAATCTTCTAACAACTTGTAGAATAAATGTCTTCACATAGTCTCCAATCTTAACCATAGTTAAATCAGTGTGCACTTTTAAATATATTGTATAATCCATAATTATTGAAAGGTCAAACGTGGCTAACCATGTCAAACTTTAAAACAAAAAAGAATCTTATCCAATCCTCAGCAATTAGGCATTTCTTTTGTTTGTATCACTATTACTAGCCATACTATTCAGGTTGTTTTTCAAGCAATTTGATTCATATAAGAATAATCCCTAACACATTCTAATTAGAAATAAACATGACCAATATCGTCAAGAGGATATCATAATCCATAAGCACATGGTTCCTTGATGCAGATACCATCCATTATTTGACTAATTGCTCATTTTGTTAACAAGGCCATTTTTTTTTTTACCTATTTAATAGCAGATAGTCTAATATTAGTAATCAAAACTATATCATTAATATATGCATTATAAATTACACTTTCATATTTATATTCACACATTCTAATTTTATATTTGTATTCCATTGGGCAACACCTTCATTGCAAGATTATTATACATAAACAAATATATTGAACTTTTTATAACCCTGTTCTATGAAAATGTTATCACCCTGTGTTGAATTTTATCAAACGAATCCTAGATTCATACTACTTAATCATATCCTTATGTCAAACTTAAATAATTTATGCCATGTCTAAAACTTATTTAATTTGATCCTAAATCAGAGCTGAAGAACATAAACATACACAGACATAAAATCTATGCAATGATTTCAATAATTCACATTTCAAAAAGACACACATAGGAGAGTTCTACCTTTCTCTACATTCCTCTAAAGATATCAATAATTCATAAGTCAAAGAGAGATACAAATAGGAAAGATATGAAGTTTGTATTTTATTCAAATGCCATATCAATATAATATATACAGAATGCTTTAAACTGCAAACTGTTTGGATCTAAGTTCAACGAACAATATGGCTTTCTTACAAAAATATGCCTAATACAGTCTACCGTTTCTTAGACTCAAAACTTGTCTGTAAATATGCACAAGTTTCGGTCCTCTTACAATGATCCTGGTAATCCTCTTATATAAACAATAATTGCATACAAGTTTCATATCTTTCTTACAAAGGACCAAAATAGTTTGTCATATCAGACAAAAATGGCAAATATAACACCTTCTTGTTACAATTTTGCAAAATATTTGTAGAGATGAGCATCAAAATTTCCAACAAGTCCCTGGGTCACTTCAACTTTTGCCAGGTGTATCATCCATACTTTCTTTGAGTGTCTAAAGTTTCTAGCATTGTTTGCTCTACTTTTAAAAGATTAGCCACTTGTTGCTTCCTCTAAAGATGTCTCCTCTTCTTTCTTTCTCTTTGAAAGATATGTTAATTCCTCATAAGCCTTTAGTATTGTTTCCTCCCATATATTGTGCATAGAAAAACAAAAATCAAAAAGAAAAAATGCAAGATAGGTGGCAGTTTTAATAAACATTGTTTCTTTGCCTTTTGCAGTTTAATGACAACTAGTAGCATACAAATAGGAAATAGTAGAAAAAACTAGTTTTTATATAATTACATCAATACTATACAGAGTACCAACTTTACCAAACAATTCTCACACAAAAGTAGACCTAAAATACTGTATTTCGGGTTCATAAATTATGAAATATTCATTTAACTCAAAAATATGCAAACCAAAACATAAATCATCTACATGAATGAACATGTTATATGCATAAATAAGTAGATAAAGGTGTTTTAAATTGTTAGGATTGAGTAATACTAAGAAGGGGGGGTGAATCACTATTACAAAACTTTACTTTAAACTTTAAACAATTATAAATAATCCAAAGTAATGCATAAATGAAAAGAACATATAACCATAACACATTACTCATGACACCATGATTTGTTCTCAAGGAAACCCTAATTAAAGGGAAAACCCTGGTGGGGATGGTACCCACAAATATGCACTAAAGTATAATGTCCTTGTTAAGAGATCTAGAGTTGTTAGGAACTGATTGTTACATAGTACATTTCCTTGCTTGAGGATTACAAAAACCCTGTTAGGGACATACAAAACACCTAGTTAAAGGTAGTGAGCACACTGCTCTTACAATCAATACTGTCCCAAAATAAGTTCACAAAAATGACCAATACAAGCACTTATCTTGGTTAGATAGTTCCATTTATAGCTCTATGTCCTGCTCATCTCACATCTTACTTCTAATATCTATTTCACATCATCATAATCATCATGTCTTCCACAAAAGTATTATATATTTATACACAACTAGCCTTCCAGTCGGATCCACAAAATGTCATACTTAACATAGCAAAAACTTGTGCGAATGATGTATATAGAGTCGATGCTCTTATATTACAAAAGAGTTAGCACTAAAATTTATTTTCATGAGTTAACACATTATCATATTCATCATCCTTTCCTTAATCATTGCAATTGTTCATGTACCATGATATGCAGTTATACTATCTTTGTATATCTTCTAAACACTATATCTCATACACCAGCTATCTAAAACTTATACGATCTTAGCTAGACCATTTACATGTACCAAAATACCTCTAGTTAACTTTGCAATCCTTAATACCTTGTATGTCTTCATGGATAACCAAAACTATAGCACTGTACCCTATTTTTAGGATTATGGACTTACTCATTTTCAAGACTATGAATCCAATGGCAATCTCCAAAACATGTGATCATACTTACATAAATGTTTCCATAAATGACAACCCTAAGAAGATTTCCAGTACTCCAAAACATCACATGCCAACAATCTCTCCCTTTGGCATTGATGGAAACACTTAGAAAAATGACTAAGTATCACAAAGCACTTCTCTTCTTTTCCTTCTCTTTTTCTTCCTCTCCATTTCACATCAATGGCAAAGGTTGATCTCAAAATTTCCAAAAGTGAAGCATAGGTGGTCTAGTGCTTGCTTACCAGATTTAAGACATCTTGGAAGGATGTTTCCAAGGTCTTAATCTCCTCAACCCATGAACTTATCAGTAACTCACTGACATGGATTAATCCATTCAGTGCATATGATGTTGTCTCTACTGCCTTAAGCTCAGTAAGAGTAGGTACTACCATTGAGCTTTCAAACTTAATCATCTCAGAGAGACGAGTCTCCAAATTTGAGAGCTTGGGAATCAATAGGTTTCTTAATGACTCAAACCGGTCTATAACTCTCCCTTTCTCTATATCCAGTACACTTATTTTCTTCAATAGCCTGGATGTTTCCTTGTCTATTTCTCCCATAGTTTGTGAAGATGATTCACAACTATCCATTATATTGTCAAGACTTGCCCTATCTTTGGCTATGTTCTCCTCAACATTCTTCAAGTGCCTGTAGGGATTTATGTAGTAGCTATATAGTTTCATGCCTTGTGCTACACAAATCTTGGCTTTAAGAGTGGTAGCATTTAGAATCCCTAAGTCCCATGACATGGACTTGTGAACTTCTCTTAACTTCTTCTCCAAGAAGTTTCTTTCAACCTTTTCTTCTGCTGATTTTAACAGTGAGTCAAAATGACTATCAAAGCTATCCAGAACTATACTGAGATTATTAGTTTCCTCCTTGCCTTTAAGGATAAGTGGAGAGGGTAGTAGCATGTTTACTGTTTCTACTACCCTTCCCATTATCTTGGCTCTTATGTCTCCTTTCTGGGTTGATCTCTCCTTAGCTTTAGTAAATGCCATGAATGACAGTCTCATCATTTCATCTTCATCCATGTTGTCCACATCAGAACCTACTTGTTGGGCAACACTTGTCAACAATAGAGATGAATCAAGATTGACTCTATTGGTAGTGGTCTCCTCTACCTTCAGTTGTTTTCCTTGATGTCCTTCTTGGTGTAAATCCTTCTCCTATATTTGTTCTACTTCTTTTTCCTCTGATTTCCTTTACTCTGTTTGTCTCTGGTCTTCAACCTCCATCGCATTATCCATCTTCTCCATGAATGGATCATGTACATCCTGTGAAGTGTCAAGGCTAATAGGCACACCACTAACAAAGAAGTCTGGTTGCAAGTTATCTTGATCACTCTTATCCATTGTTTGTAAACTCTCTCCTAAACCCAAGGATGTAGGTTTATCAATCTTAGGTAATGACTCTCTTTTAGGAAAATTTTGCATTAATACTTCATCTAAAGCCTTTTGGGTATCTTCAATTACTTCATTGTATCTTCTAGCCATGATTTTGACTAGTCTAGTCTTTGTTCTTAAGAGAGGTATTAGTGCTTTTATGATTCTTTCTCTTTCCCAGATGGACACGATAGGCAACATATCATCAATTGTTTTATTTCTTATGTTCTCATCCTCTAAATGTGCTTACTATTTTCTAATTTCCAACTTGCTGTATAATTCTTTGGGAACAATGGATTCAACTTCCAACACATTCTTTTTGAAGACTAACAAATGATCAATGATAGTGTCTTCAATTATTGCTTGATCCTCAGGGATATATCTGTCATAGTATCTTTTTATAGATGTCAAATTTCCATCTTTGATAACCCTCTTTTGTACTGGTTTCATGTCAGGTTTCCACAAGGTTTGTGGATTCTTTTGACCCATTTTCTCTTCCTCCTTTTCTATAACCTTTTCCTTCATCTCCTCCTCTATTTATTTTTTCTTTGGGCTGACATTCCTAGAAGATCTTCTAGGAGCCTCTTTAGTCATAGTTTTATGTATTTCTTCCTTTTCAGGAATTGATAAATCAATGATGTTATCAGTGGTTCCTATCTTCTTTGTTTCCAATGACATGCGTGATTTACTGGCAATACTGAAAGATGCCTCCATTTTGTTTTTCAAGTCTAAGTACTGCTTCTTTGTGATTCCTAAGTTCACAGTAATTTCTTCTACTATTTTGTTGACTTTTCTTTTTCTTGTTACTTTGTCTTGTTCTTCCGTAACTTTTTCATACTTTTCATTGTATGTACCCCATCTTTCTTGAGTGGGATCCTTCTCTACTGCTAACACATGTTCTACTTGCATAGATAGCACTTCAGCACTTACATCATATCCCATAGGATAACACCATTTGGTTCTAGGCTCAACTGCCTCAAAACATACACAATCAATTTCAACTATGAAATAGATGGTGTCCTCATATTTTTCTACTAGGCTTTTAAGAATTCTATATCTTTCTTTCATCTATCTCTGCAAGATCTTAATGATGCCAAACATTTCTCCATCAATCCAATCCTTTTTCTGCCTTCTATAATACTCTGAGATTTGTAGACCAATGGGTTCATTGTCTTTCCATGCTCTAGGATGCATACTAGGAAAGTTGTGAATAATATGAACATACACATGGATTAGTAGTGACCCAAACCTAAATGGCTTGGTTCCCTCCCTTCTAATAATCTTAATATTCTCCAAAAATTGTTGTGCTAGAACTTCGCAAAGATTATATTGTTTGTTTTCTTTAACCATTCTGTAATCCATCATGACAACTCTAGCTGATACAGAATTAAGTCTGGAACTATGGAACAACTTGTAGCCAATAAGCATTACTACCAATCTAACATCTTGAAGATATATGTCATTTATGGTCATAGCCCTCTTGTTTTATTTCGTGTGTGTCAGGGTTTCAACATCTTTTCTTAGACTTTTCTCACTAACTGGTAGCACTCCTTCATTGTCAAGTCCTGTGATATCATGAATCAGTTGAGCACATATTTTTACTAGTTGATCTCATATCCATAGGAACTGATCATGAACTCTACTCAGAATGATCTTGAACCATTTGACTTCTGTGAATTCAGTGAGACAGGTTAACTTGAGTATTAGCAGGTCTTTCAAATGTTTGAATTCGTCCATCAAAGACCCGTTCACATCTATCATACCATTAAACTCATAAAAGATGTTGACTTCACCATTAATTTTATACTTGCAATGTATGTATGCCCTAATATCCTCTACGTGCAACATGCCTATGGGGGTTTGGGAAAATGCCCCTTCCGGATCATCCTCATAGGACTTGTAAGGATGTCTTTTAAACTTATACCTAGGTCTGTCAACCACATTGTAAATTACCGGTGCATCCATAAATTTTTTAAAGGATTAGGTCTAAATATCTTGATTGCGCACAAATCCGATGCTTGACTTTACACAAGCACAAAATCTCTCTGTTAGATTACTGCTTTTCCTTCACACTTCTGCTCTCCTTAGTCACTAATAAAAAAGTGGTAGAGAAATGAAGTCTTTTAATTATTTTATTCATCACAAGTTGAGTGTGTGCATTAAACACAAGTAGCTCAAGTTCACATGTCATCCAATTAATGCAAAATTCATGAACATAGAAGATGAATCTTCAAGTGTTATGATGTCATCCACAAATTCATGAACATCTATATATATCATACATAAGCTCGCATGAGCTTATTCCGCTCATACAGGGGTCAGATATTTTATGTTATCTTCATCCACTACACCTAATGAGGCCATGTGGCCTTCTAGGCTGATGCCTGAAAGAATTAATCCTGTGAAGATAAAACATTAGATGTTGTCTCTCCCTGAACCAAAGCCTTATTTAGACCTTTTACTTGGCATATCTTTTCATTTTCTGATTTCTTGTTTTCACTTATGTAATCATTTAAGCTTGAATAGGAGTAAAATGGATTCACCCCTATTTAGATGTAAAGGGGCAAATATGAGATCTATTCTCAAACCCAAATTCCCCAAAGAAGAGATCTGATCTGATCAACCAAGAAGTTAATACACAATTGAATCAATTTGTTGGTTAATATGGAAGAGAGAAAGAAAATCCAATATTTCCCTATGGAGGAGAATTATTATGTTATACTTAGAATTGAAATACAAATAATAACCTCTAATTACGATAGATCTGGAAAATGTTGAATTCTAATGTCTGTGTACACTTTCAGGAAAATTTGAAACTTGTCCTAGATTGGAAATGTCGAGATAGAGAAAACCCAAAAATCTTTCCTCAAGATGGCTAAGCTCAGGTTTGACCCTCATAAAAGGTCAAATACCACATTCTTTATTTGAAGTCTGATTTGAATTCTATTTGCAAATCCCAAAAGTTTGCCGAAAAGGGTATCCAAATTCACTCTCAGATCCGAAATTCCGCACCTATACCTGCAAGAAAAAGAGAATTTTTTTGGTTTGTTTGAGGGGGTTTCCTTGGTCAAACCCCAGTTTGGAATCAACCTTAATATTGAAATTGAAATAGGAATGCTAGCAAGTAGTAGAAAGGATCTAACAATGAAAATATGCAATTCAATAGATATGTAATTGTATTTTGATTGTAAACAAGTATATTGATATGAAAGCTTGAACAAAATAGTAAATGGAAATCAAACCTCCATGATTGTATGTTTAGAATCCACCTTGATAAGAGAATGAAATGGATCTTGAAGATGAACAAAGGACCTTGAAGGAAGATCACACCATCATAAAGGCTAGATCTAAGGTTTGAATGATGAATATTGAATGCTTGAACCAAATCCCTTCAATGGCTTGAATTCTTGAATCCTTGATCTTCAATGGAGAACTTGGATGGAGAAGAAGACTTGAATGCTCGAATTAATGGATGCTTGATCACCTTACTTGGGAGTGCTTGAGCATGAAAACTTGAGATATCTTAAAATGGGAGAGGAAGGCCTCCTTTTATAGTGAACTAGGGCACAATCCTCTAGAGGGGCCACCTTGGAGAATTAAATCTCAATTAGGTCCTAACCTTTAGAAAATATACCTAAATTAAATATAATTAAAGGATTTACCATTCTGAAACCCAAAATGACTAAGCCAAAGGTGGGAAACTAAATATCCTGAAGGCTTGAAGCCCAAAAATTCTAGAAATTGCAAATTTGGAGAAAGGGGGAAAAATCATGGTTGGAATTGACCTAGTTAGGTTCGACCTCAACCTTGACCTAGTCAGGTTTGACCTTGAATCTGACCCTAGTCCTAGATTGACTCAGAACCAAGTCAGGAGGTCCTGGGGATGCCCAAAAACCTAAAACCGATGCTAGAACATGATAGAATGTTAGGGATAGACATAAAATCCTATGATGAACATGATGAATTCTAGGAGGACCTATTTATAAATCCTACCTAGAAAATAGAGCCATAGAAGAGGGAAATTAAGGAGAATCCTTGAGATCCTAACCCTAATTTCACCTAGAATGAAGTAGAAAAGAAGCGGAAAGCAGGGAGAAAGCCAGATTAAAGAAAATATCAATTCAAGGCATTTTATGTGACCCCAAACCACTTACTCGGATGGCTAAATGCTCTTAACATGGAAGTTCTTCCATTTTAAGATGATACATTAAGCCCACACTTTAGCAAGAGTATGGACTCGATGCAAACTCTTGGTAAAGGAGAAGAAAGAGGAGATCCAAGTGGATTCACAAAGAGACAAAATAGCACTTAGCTAAGGGCACAAGCCCCCAGACTAAGGATTCTAACTCATCATACATGCACGAGGGTGCAAAATAAAATAACAAAGAGAACAAGGGTTAGCACTAAACAACCCAAATCAATTAGCATAAGAAACCTCACTAATAAATATTTCTCATACTAATATCATATTTGGAAAGCTATCATAAAAGCATAAATGTTTACATAAGAAAGACAAGAGAAACACTATAAATAACATAGCTTCATGATCCTATCCTACTAGCATGAAAGCGAAAAGAGAGAAAGGAGAAAGTGATTACCTTGCCCAGTAAGATGCCCACCTTACCATGAATCACCTTGGAGGGAGAGCCCAATAGGTTCACCCATAAACTATGCTTGAAATTGTAATGCGTCTTTTGATAGCTTCTTGAATACCCATAGATCCACCTTCTTGTATCACCATCAATATAATGCGTGTCTCCTCGGGATTTAGCAACTTATGTGCATTACCTTCGATAGATTTAGCATATAGGTGCATGTCTTTTTAGGATTTAGCAACTTATGTGTGTTACCTTCCAAGATTTAGCATATTTGAAACTGGAAATCCATGTCCCTTCAGGATTTAACAACTTATGTGCATTACCTTCAGAGGATTTAGCATATAGGTGCATGTCTTTTCAGGATTTAGCAACTTATGTGCATTACCCTCCTATTGGCTCTTCTCCTTGCAGGACCAAGCTTGACTCAAATAGATGAGCTTGAAACACAAGCTAGGCAATCAAGCTTGACAAGAAAAACAAACCAATTGATGAGGATAGAGAGAAATCCTCCTTCTTCTTTGAGCTCCACATTCACTCAGGTGGGTATTGCCTTATCTACACACTCAAGACACCTCATTACAAAACTAAAGGCCTGCAGATAGATTAATGTGGAATAGCAATCAATCTCCTATAAGTATCATGTACCCCAATGATAGAAAGTCACATGCAATAGCCCTACTTGCATGGAATGAGATTGAAAGCTAGAAACCTATCCTAACAACATGAAAGGGAAAGGGTGGAATGGTATAGAAATGATTTGAAAATGAGTTTGAAGGGACCCCTAAGATACCCTAAGTCTCTGATAGACCAGTGCCTTATCCAATGGGCCACAGAGTCAAATACCCTACTGCAAGAGATAGTTATGAAACAAGAACACAACACACTCACCCTAACCAGATCATACATTACCAAACCACATGTGCACCCAAATATGTTATCACTTATCCAAAGGAAGACCTAGGAACAAGTAATACATTAACCAACATCCACTGGAAGACAAGCATGATGCATATTTGATACCCCAGCCCATACATATCTGAACACCAGTCCTTGACTCAATTCCTTCTACAAAAACAACTCTATTGCAAACACTCACTGGAAATGCAAGTAGAAAGAGTACACACCCTTGATGCTATAATCTATAAGTCTAAAACCCAAATGGAGACAATCTGATACAAGAACAAGTATGCTGCAATCTCATACATAAGACATCTATTACAATATGCATTGTATTCTCTGAAAAAGCAATGAGAGACGAACACTCTATATGCAGAGAGAAGGAGAAATCAAGAGGAAAAAGACCCTTCACATGGAACCAATTCTCCTTAAAAATTTATAGAAGAAGGAACCCTTACAAAGATGAAGAACCTGCAATTTATACCACTAGCTACCTTGGAATTATTAGAGAGAATGCAACAAGCTTGGGACAGCTAAGGTATAGGGTCTCAACTACCCAACCAATTCAAACAGTCACAAAATTTACTACAGGGGTAGGAAGCATAAGCAGCCTAGAGAAAACAAATCTCTAGTAGATCAACACTGATGAAAATCTGTTGGCTCAGCATAGTACACCATAAATACCATTAAAATCAGTCTAATCACTACCTCCAAATAGTTCCTCAAGCTCCAAACCACACAACACAAATCCCTACAAACCCTCAAGGCACCCTAGACCACACTGGAACGACAGAGAAGTTCAATTTCACCAACTCTGGCCCCCTCTGTCATCAATTTTAGTCCTTACTGGTTGCTGGAAATGTCTTTGAGTTTCAAATTTGAAAACCAATGGTTACTTCTTGGCACCAACAGTGAATCTGCAGTTCTGACTTGATCAGAGATCGGCAATTAAGTCCTGACCGTTAGATCTCTCATCTTCCTGGGCTTCAGATCCTCTAACTCATCAAACACCTCGGGTTTCATTCCATGAACTAGTGACAAGGTAATATCCCAGTCGTAGAATGGAAATCTTAACTATAGTTATACTTAGCGACCACATGACTGCATGTGCTAAAATACCCCACTAAATCATCTGGGGAACTGGCAATAAAGGAACTTTCACCAATTCATGGAAAATACCCTGCCTCTGCTAAAACTCTAATGACCCCGTGACCACTCATTCACCAAGTCTCTAGACCAACTAGCGAACCACCAAATCATCTTGCGAACCAGTGACAAGAAGGAAATATATCAGCACTGGTAGATCTTTATCCACTCCGCTATTAACTCCACAACCGCAACACATGATGCCACCTACAACCACAGGACCCACACTCTGCAAGCCTTTGAAATCAAATGACGAGTGCATGATCGCAAGGGGTTTGACACCTCCCATGAGATCACGCGCCAACCACTAGATCTGCCACGCCATCCACTTTGTAGAAACACTCGGGCCCACCATCAGCCAAAAATAGGCCCTAGGACATGTGGCATCTTGTCGCATGATCGCATAGCCCAGAAATGGGCTATGCGAACATGTGACCACCCGCAGATCGCTACCGTAACCGCCACCACACGAAGATAACACCACCACCCGTCGGCCAATAGAACACTGCCACCGCACCTGAAAGATGCCCCATCACCCACTACTGGGCCCTAGGTACACGTGGAAAGCAGTCACATGATCGCAAAGCCAAAAACTAGGCTATGCGACATGCAATAGCCAATCATAGGCTGCCACATCATCACCTCAGACCAACTGAACAACAACCACCAACTGCTAGGAACTGGGACCCACGCAAATAGATGACAAGTGGTTGCATGATCGCATGTCAGAAAAGTCTGACATGCGGCCATGTGACAGCCAATAAGAATATGCCATCTATCTGCACATTATCGCGCTTGCGCACCAAAGCAAAGTAAACCACCAGGTAGCTGAATAGAAACTAGGACCCGCATGGCCAGGTGGCAAGCGATCGCATGATCGCATGTCAAAAAATTCTGACATGCAGCCATGTGATAGCCAATCAGGAAGAATTTTGAAAACTTGGGCCCACTGTCCATCGCACCTGCACACTTAAGGAAAGCTGGCAAACAAGGAACTGGTGCGAGGTTGAAAACACATAATGTTTTCGACACAAAGAAAGACCAAAAACACATAGAGCTTTCGACGCCAAAGGATAAGTGCACAAAAGCAGGAAGCATAGGGTCAAAAATAATGAAGGCCAAAAACACATAGACTGAAAACATCATGGACTTTCAGAAACACTGTGGGTTTTTGACACTGGGGCAGATTTTGAAAATGCTTCCCGTGGACCTTAGAATTTGAATATCTTTCTAGGTTTTGTGAATTAGCAGATGCGACCTGGGCTGAAGCAAGGTGACACAATAAAGAGCACAAGGCAAGACAATTGACACACACATTGCATGGAGTAAGCCAATTTCACAAGATTTTGCTATGACAGAAAAATGGCCTAATAGTGGCTCTGTCTGGGGACGATGGGTAACTTGTGCCCATGCAAGAATTCGAGATTTCTGGGAGAGCAGACCACCCCATAGGACAAAAAGGTAGGGACCTCAAAAAAAAAATGCAAGGAATAGGAAAGCACACAACAGGAAGGGGAAAGATATTTACAAAATGTACATTTTATATAGAAATCTACAGCAACAAACAAGAGTTAGTTCTTGCCTCTGTCAAAAACTTGATTTTCATTCCTTCCTTCATGTTGCACATCAGACATTCTATTTTCATTTATCTCCACAGGCCTGTCAACATGTTCAACCAGCAAAGGAAGAACAAAGTAGCTTTCTTCATAGTGCATGTAAATTTTTTTGGCACTCTCTCCATTTTGCTCACTATGAAAGTATGAATCAGCATGCCAATGGTCAGTACCTCTGTACTGAAATTGATCTTCACCTGCTGACTCATGCATGCTATCAACTGGAAACACAAAAGCCTCATACTCTACCTATAGAAAGGCCTCATCTAGATCCTGTCTTTGCATTCCCACAGGTGTAACCGGCTGGACCTCAAAAGAATAGTTAGATTGATACCCATAGATGGAGAATGAACACCCTGAATCAACTAGATCTAAAACCTCCACATGCTCCTCAAATAAAGGATTGACAACTTCACGCAATACACCTTGTTCAACATCATGACAAAAAATGGGCTGAGAATCAAATCCTTCATTATATAAAGCATTGGAAAACACCTTAAAATCAGCACCCATTTCAACCTCATGGAGACTCACAGCACATGAAGAAAAATAAAAGTCACACGAAGACTCACTAATATCATACTCAATTATTTTTTCTTTATCTTCATACCCTAAGGATGAATGATCCTCATCATCTTCACTATCCAAAGAATGTTCACTTCCATCATCACTTCCATCATCACTTTCCTCTTCCCATGTTGCATCTGACTCATAAGAAGACACCACACCCTCACTGTCTTCATCGCTCTCAACATCAGCACTTAAGGACATGACCCTAAGTGCATCCTCAAGCTCAAGGCTATCATCACTAAGTATCCAATCCCTGACACATATGTAATGCTCTTCCCACAAAGCATATGACCAACTGGTTGACTCAGGAAAACAGAGCTCCAAGAATAAACCAATGAACTTAGATTCAGGAAACTCAACATCCTCAGGAAGCTCATCATACATCTCACAAAATCTATCATAAAACAAAGATATGGATAGATCCTATCTATATTCTACCTTCAACCTTACCAATTTTATATAATCTCTAAGGATGCCTTGTTCTAATAATACAATCTCATTATTTAATCTATCCCTTACAACCAATGCAATACTTCCATAAAATTATGCCAAACTGTAGCTGAGAACTTGAAATATGCTAACCTATAATCACACCTTACTCCTTTCTTTGTGCTTGACCACTTAATAAGGAGACATTTAAAACTTGAAAAATACCTAGGAATTCTACAGCAAGAACCTTGCTTGTTGATTGGAAGGCAAGGCAGATCTAGAGCTCACCATTCATCTCCATCAAGTTCTTTCTTTGTAGAATCACCACCTCCTTGAAGAGGAAAGTATATTCTTTATTTCTGTTCCCAACCAACACAAAACTCACCAGGATAACATGCACTGCTTGTCAGGAAATACACTGATCAAACAAAGAACTCAAAGTCACCACTCAACACTTAGTGAGAAGATATAGTCAATGCCTTTTGTTTATCTGACTTTGTTCTAGACTCTCCCTAGCAGAGTCACCATTTTTTTAGCTCATCTCCATGCAGGACCAAGCTTGAATCAAATAGTTGGGCTTGAAACACAAGCTAGCCACTCAAGCTTGACAAGAAAAACAAACCAATTGATGAGGATAGAGAGAAATCCTCCTTCTTCTTTGAGCTCCACATTCACTCAGGCGGGTATTACCTTATTTGCACACTCAAGACACCTCATGCCAAAACCAAAGGCCTACAGATAGATTAATGTGGAATAGCAATCAATCTCCTATAGGTATCTTGTACCCCAATAATAGAAAGTCACATGCAACAGCCCTACTTACATAGAATGAGATTGAAAGCTAGAAACCTATCCTAACAAAATGAAAGGGAAAGGGTGGAACTGGATGGAAATGATTTGAAAATGAGTTTGAAGGGACCCCTGAGATACCCTAAGTCTATGATAGACTACTGCCTTATCCAATGGGCCACAGAGTCAAATACCCTACTACAAGAGATAGTTATGAAATAAGAGCACAACACACTCACCCTGACCAGATCATACATTACCAAACCACCTGTGCACCCAGATATGTTATCACTTATCCAAAGGAAGACCTAGGAACAAGTAATACATTAACCAGCATCCACTGGAAGACAAGCATGATGCATCTTTGATACACCAGCCCATACATATCTGAACACCAGTCCTAGGCTCATTTTCTTCTGCGAAAATAACTCTATTGCAGACACTCACTAAAAATTCAACTAGAAAGAGTACACACCCTTGATGCTATAATCTATAAGTCTAAAACCCAAATGGAGACAATCTAATACAAGAACAAGTATGCTGCAATCTCATTCATAAGACATCTATTACAATATGCACTATGTTCTCTGAACCAGCAATGAGAGAAGAACACTCTATATGTAGAGAGAAGGAGAAATCTATAGGAAAAAGACCCTTCACATGGAACCAATTCTCCTCAAAAATTTGCAGAAGAAGGAACCATTACAAAGATGAACAACCTATAATTTATTCCACTAGCTACCTTGGAATTCTCAGAGAGAATGCAACAAGCTTGGGATAGCTAAGGTATAGGGTCTCAACTACCCAACCAACTCAAACAGTCACAAAATTTATTGCAGGGGTAGGAAGCATAAGCAGCCTAGAGAAAACAAATCTCTAGCAGATCAACAATCATGAAAATCTGTGAGCTCAGCATAGTACACCAGGAATGCCATTAAAATCAATCTAATCACTACTTGCAAAGAGTTCCTCAAGCTCAAAACCACATGGCAAAAATCCTTACAAACCCTCAAGGCACCCTGGACCACACTAGAATGGTGGAGAAGTTCAATTTCACCAACTCTGGCCCCCTCTGTCATCAATTTTAGTCCTTACTGGTCGCTGGAAACATCTCTGAGTTTCAAATTTGAAAACCAATGGTTACTTCTTGGCGCCAGTAGCAAATCAGTGGTTTTGACTCAATTGGAGATCGGCAATTAAGTCCCGACCGTTAGATCTCTCATCTTCCTAGGCTATAGATCCTCTAACTCATCAAACACCTCAGGTTTCATTCCGCGAACTGGCAACAAGGCAATATCCCAATTACAGAATGAAAATCTTAACTCCAGTTGTACTCAGCGACCACATGATTACACATGCTAAAATACCCCACTAAATCATCTGGCCAACTGGTGACAAAGGAACTTTCGCCAATTCATGGAAAACACCTTGCCTCTGCTAAAACTCTAGCCACCTCATGACCACTCATTCGCCAAGTCACCAGACCAACTAGAAAACTACCAAATCATCTTGCGAACCAGTGACAAGAAGGAAATATATGGGCACAGCTAAATCTTTATCCACTCTGCCATTAACTCCACAACTGTGACACATGATGCCACCTATCACCACAAGACCCACGCTCTACAAGCCTTCAAAATTGAATGGTGAGCGCATGATCGCAAGGGGTCTGACACCTCCCATGAGATCATGCGCCAACCACTAGATCTGCCACACCATCCACTCCGTAGAAACACTCAGGCCCACCATCAGCCACAAATAGGCCCTAGGACACGTGGCATCCTGTCGCATGATCCCATAGCCCAAAAATGTGCTATGCGAACATGTGACCACCTGCAGATCGCTACCGTAACCACCACCGCATGAAGATAACACCACCACCCGCCAGCCAATAGAACACCGCCACCGAACCTAGAAGATGCCCCGTCACCCACTACCTGGCCCCAGGGACACATGGCAAGTGGTCACATGAACACATAGCCAAAAACTAGGGTATGCAACCATGCGATAGCCAATCACAAGCTGCCACATCATCACCTTGGACCAACCGAATAGAAACCACCAACTACTAGGAACTGGGACCCATGTGGACAGATGGCAAGCGGTCACATGATTGCATGTCAAAAAAGTCTGACATGTGGCCATGCGATAGCTAATAACAATATGCCATCTTTCCCCACATCATCATGCTTGTGCACTAAAGCAAAGTAAACCACCAGGTAGTTGAACAGGAACTGGGACCCACACGTCTAGGTGGCAAGCGGTCATATGATCACATATTAGAAAAGTATGACATGCGGCCATGTGACAGCCAATCAGGAAGAACTTTGAAAACCTGGGCCCACCGTCCATCGCACCTATGCACTTAAGGAAAGCCGACAGATAGGGAACTGGTGCGAGGTCAAAAACACACAATGTTTTTGACATAGAGAAAGACCGAAAACACATAGAGCTTTCGACGCCAAAGGATAAGCGCACAAAAGCAAGAAGCATAGGGTAAAAAATAATGAAGGCTGAAAACACATAGATCGAAAACATCATGGACTTTTAGAAACATTGTGGGTTTTCGACACTGTGGCAAATTTTGAAAATGCTTCCCACGGACCTTAGAATTTGAATATCTTTCTGGGTCTTGCGAATTAGCAGACGTGACCTGGGCTGAAGCAAGGTGACACAATAAAGAGCATGAGGTAGGAAAATTGACACACACATTGCATGGAATAGGCCAATTTCACAAGATTTTTCTATGATAGAAAAATGGCCTAACACTTCCAAGATTTAGCATATTTGAAACTGGAAATGCACGTCCCGTCAAGATTTAGCAACTTATGTGTGTTATCTTCAGAGGATTTAGCATATTGAAAAATTTGAAAAATGTGTGTCTCCTTAGGATTTAGCAACTCGTGTGTGTTTCCTTCGAAAGATTTAGCATATAAATGCGTGTCTTTTTAGGATTTAGCAACTTATGTGCATTACCTTCCAACATTTAGCATGTAAAAATAAAAAAACTATAGTAAAAGGGAGACCCTACATATGCCCCCCTCCTTAATATGGAAAAAACATACTATTTTCACATGTTAAGGAAAGAAAAGATCAAGGATAAAGCCTTCTTCAGCATCAAGACAATATCCACAAACAACACCCAATCCAAGACAAGAAGGTCACAGCTCCTATGAGGCCATGGAAGGGACGAATGAAAAGAGATATCATGCAAGAAGTGAAAAAGAAAGTAACCCTTATGAGGGATAGCACACTATTCAGTTTCCAAGGTGAGAGATATATCAACCATGGAAACCCAATGTCAAACAATAAAAGAGGTTGTGATCAAGGACAAAGATCCTCAATGCAAATGAAATGTTTCATGTATGATTGGATATCACATAATAGATAGATACTACTTAACCAAGGAAAGAGGTGAATCCTGGAAAGACATAAGGAAATGGCATCCTTGCCCCCCAAGTGTAGGAACAAAGATGGAAGAGGATACCTACTTCACAAAGCAAGGAGATATCCTATTTACAACAATGTATACTATATCCTTAGCGAGGGACATTGACCCCTACATCCAAGAGCATAGATAATTGTGAAAAGGATATGTCACTCATGGAAAAAGTATCCTCAAAGAAAGAGATCTTACCAACAAGACCACCACCAAAGAGGAGTGCTTTAAGATAAAATATCAACTTTCAAAAAGAAGGGAACAAAGATTCAATCATCAAGCCCCCTATAAACGAGAGGAAGAGGAATCTTTGAAATAAAGAAACAACTCTAACACCAAACCAGGATGAGAGTTTATAAAGAATATAATTTACAACATAGAGAAGAAGTGATGACCTAGGACAACAACTTCTCATTTAAGAAGGTTATCCATAGTCAAAACATCTATCAATATGTTAAAATAATATTGCAATATAAACAAATACCACTAAGCTAAGAAAAGTAGTGTCCTAGACAAAGAGAAAAGAGGAGGTACCTTGCCCCCTAGAGACAAGGGATACCTTTGCAAAACAAATGTCTTCGAAAAGATATCTTTGAAAAAAAAAAAGATTCTATGGATGATTAAAAACATAATGCAAAGCCCTAAAAAAGAAAGGAGAAAAAGAATACCAATTAAGCCCTTAATAAAAGACCTAATGGATCCTAGGAGACTAGATGAAGATACACCTCTTGCCCCATGGTCATGAGACAAGAGGAGAAAAACATCTACATTATATCTAAAGGAGGGGAATTCTCTATATCAAAATTATGAAGAAATTGTAAAACTACACAAGAGTGCGATATAATTCCTAAAGTAGGTCTTTCTCTAACATATGACTTGAAATGTTTACAATTAGCAAGTAAATGTTTGTTACTATAATGAAAAGGACATCTGTATTTGTATAAAGTATCGATCGACATAGGTCTAAATATTTCTTTCTTGGAATTCATTAGCTCAACATATACCTTCTTAGAAAGTTCTTGATGAGCATTAGGGTTATCTAAGATAGGTGTGGGAAGAAGAGGATGATGTTTAGCATCACCTACCTTAACTTGAGATTTTGAACACCCAACACCATACATATCCAGTTTACGATGTATATGAACTAGAAATCTAATACCATGCTCATTAACACCTAGCCCTAAACCTTTATAACCTTGTTTAGTCACCATATTATATCTGGTAGTATACAGATTATGTAAAGCTTCTACAGGAGGTGATTTTTTATCATGTTTATGAGTAAAGGTTGTATAAGGTGGGATAATAGGTTTTGAAAAAGTTTCTTTACCCTTTCTTCAAATATCATCATGGATCAGGGGAGAAGGTAAATCAAAGAAATCTTGCACATCTGCATCCTGAACGATAGCTTGAATCCCATCATAAGTATGGGAAGAGCAAGGATTAACAGATGGAGAATTAGGTATCGGAATAGGAAGATTAGGATTAGGATTAGGATTAGGATTAGGATTAGGAATATTAGGAGATGGTGTATCATCTACCCAATTCTTCACATAATCAAAAAGATAAATAAGCCTACCACATAAATCTTTAACAAAAGTTTTAAATGTAGGGAGACTAGTGTTGGTTAACTTCACAAAAGCATAAGCAAGGGTGAACTGAACGGTCATCAACATAATGAAGTGAATGATACTCTTATAGACATCATAGGTATTATAAAGGGACACTAAAAGAAGAGTAATAAAGAACATGACTACACACCAAAGCATCCTAACAATCGCCATAGAATGCAAGAAATATTTTTGGATTTTGTTAATTATATAGATTTTTTTTAATTTTTCGATTTTGAAATGCAAGAACAAAAACTAGATCTAATATAAATGCAAGAAAGGATCTAAAATCTAACACAATAGAGCATCTAATTCCACAAAAGAAAAGGAGAGTAAGTATGTCGGGTTCACCAAAATGAATAGGTCTAAAATGGATTCACCACTATTCAGATGTAAAGGGGGAAATATGAGATCTATTCTCAAACCCAAATTCCCCAAAGAAGAGATCCGATTTCATCAACCAAGAAGTTAATACACAATCGAATCAATTTGTTGGTTATTATGGAAGAGAGAGAAAACAAATCCAATATTTCCCTATGGAGGAGAATTATTATGTTATACTTGGAATTGAAATACAAATACTAACCTCCAATTAGGGAAGATCTAGAAAATGTTGAATTATGATGTCTATGTACACTTTCGGGAAAATCTCAAACCTATCCTAGACTGGAAATGCCGAGAAAGAGAAAACCCTGAAATCTTTCCTCAAGATGGCTTGGCTGTGGTTTGACCCTCATAAAAGGTCAAATACCACATTCTTTATTTGAAGTCCGTTTCGAATTCTATTTGCTGATCTCAGAAGTTTGCCAAAAAGGGTATCCAAATTTGCTCTCAGATCCAAAATTCCACACCTGTACCTACAAGAAAAAGAGAGTTTTTGTTGTTTGTTTGAGGGGTTTGCCCTGGTCAAACCCTAGTTTGGAATCAACCTTAATATTGAAATTGAAATAGTAATGATAGCAAGTAGTAGAAAAGGATCTAACAATGAAGGCAATTCAATAGATATGTAATTGTATTTTGAATGTAAACAAGTATATTGATATGAAAGCTTGAACAAAATAATAAATGTAAATCAAACCTCCATGATTGTTGTCTTAGAATCCACCTTGATAAGAGAATGAAATGGATCTTGAAGATGAACAAAGGACCTTGAAGGAAGATCACACCAACATAATGGCTAGATCTAAGGTTTGAATGATGAATCTTGAATGCTTGAACCAAATCCCTTCTATGGATTGAATGCTTGAATCTTTGATCTTCAATGGATAACTTGGATGGAGAAGAAGACTTGAATGCTTGAATGAATGGATGCTTGAACACCTTACTTGGGAGTGCTTGAGCATGAAAACTTGAGATATCTTAAAATGAGAGAGGAAGGCCTCCTTTTATAGTGAACTAGGGCACAATCCTCTAGAGGGTCCACCTTGGAGAATTAAATCCCAATTAGGTCCTAACCTTTAGAAAATATACCTGGATTAAATGCAATTAAAGGATTTACCATCCTGAAATCCAAAATGATTAACCTAGAGGCGGAAAACTAAATATCCCAAAGGCTCGAAGCCTTAAAATTCTAGAAATTGCAAATTTGGAGAAAGGGGGCAAAATCAAGGTTGGAACTGACCTAGTTAGGTTCGACCTCGACCCTGACCTAGTTAGGTTTGACCTCAAATCTTACCCTGGTCTTGGATTGCCTCAAAACCAAGTCAGGATTTCCCGGGGATGCCCAGAAACCTAAAACTGATGCCAAAATAGGATAGAATGTCAAGGACAAACATAAAATCCTATGATGAACATGATGAATTCTAGGAGGACCTATTTCTGAATCCTACCTAGAAAATAAAGCCATAGAAGAGGGAAATTAAGGATAATCCTTGGGATCCTAACCCTAATATCACCTAGAATGGAGCAAAAAAGAAGTGTAAAGTGGGGAGAAAGCCTGATCAAAGAAAAGATCAATTGAAGGCATCTAATGCGACCCCAAACCACTTACTCAGAGGGCTAAATGCTCTCAACATGGAAGTGCTTCCATTTTAAGACAATACAAAGCTTTTAACACTGTCACTAATATTGTTTCGTGTGACAATAGGTGGTGGTGTTTCTGGTTCATTGAATCTTCTTCATCCTCTTCTGTTGTTATCTCCATTGTATCTACAAAACTTCACAATGTGACCTAAATTATTGCATTGGTAATAGATGGGTTATCCTCTTTTGTCTTATCTGGTCTGTAGCTTAGAGTATAGGGGAAGTAAAGGGTTTATAATAACCATTACTTCCATAGTCTCTTTTCATTGTACCAACTTTATTGTATCCAAAACATCTACCTATGAAGGGTCTGAATTGTTCTCTATAATCTTCATTTGTAGGTCTTTATTTTGGAATAGATTTTTTGTCATTCTTGGCTTCATTTGGTTCTTCTTAAGTTCTTGAACTTTCAGCTTCATTTGGTCCACTTATGTTACCTTTCATTCTTTGTTCATTATTCTTGTCATTTCTTATGTGTAACTCCTCAATAAGTAGTCTACCTTGAGTGAGTTCACCTTTGATAATCTGATTGTAATTATCCAATTCTTGATAGTTATCTTTGTAATGCTCAAGTTTAGTTTTCATATTATCTATCTGAAGGTTGGCTTGTTTAAGTGACTTTTCAACATTATTGCTCAAATCTTTCTCATTTTGAATCTCATTGACCATTAAGAGATTGATTTGTTCTTTTTCTTGCTCCACCATCTTTACTTTTTCTGATGTGTCATTGTTAGGAATTTCTTTGATTTTCTCCATAAGGTCTTCTCTCTGATCTTTTACAGTCACAAGTTGTTCTTTGACTTTCCTCATGAAACCTTCTACTCTTAATTTGAATTTATAGACATAATACCTTGAAGATTAGGAATGTTTCTTGGCTTATTTGGAGTTTGAAATTGATTATGTAAGAGTAAGAATAAAATGAATTAGATATAGAAAAGAATATAGGATTGTTAATGATAATTTTTTTATTGTATAGTTTTTAATTTTTTTAAAATATAAGTCTAATATTTTTATTAAGTTCATTTTTTTTAAAATCTTCTTATTTAAAAAAAAAATAGATTGTATACATTAAATTAATCATGTATTTATTATAAGAAAATAATTATTATTTAAAACATATTGGAATTAAGTAATTCATAATAATATGAATTAATTTAATTAATAATCTATTATTATTTCAATGCAATAATGATATTACTATTTGATTAGCCATGTGTTTATATTAACTCTAAGAAAAATAATAAGTTAATTTAAATGATAGAAATATTATTATTACAGGTTAAAAAACTTAAATTATTTACAATTTTAATAAATTCATTTGATCTTTTTATTTAATAAATACAGATCTCCAAATTATCACATTCATTTTAATTTGAATCACTTACAACTCTGCAAAATACAGAACTATCCATAGTTTCCTACGTAATAAATAATATTATTTATGTTATGAGTGTCCAAAGCAATGCGCAAATGAAAAGAACATATAAGAATAACACATTACTCATGACACCATGATTTGTTCTTGATGAAACCTTGATTAAAGGGAAAACCCTAGTGGGGATGGTACCCACAAATATGCACCAAAGTATAATGTCCCTGTTAAGAGATCTAGCCATGTTAGGACCTGATTGTTACACAATACATTTCCTTGATAGATGATTAAAAAAAACCTATTAGGGGAATACAAAACACCTGGTTAAAGGTGGTGAGCACACTGCTCTTACAATCAATACTGTCCCAAAATTAGTTCAAAAAAAGGAACAATACAAGCACTTATCTTGCTTATATAGTACCAGTTATAGCTCTGCCTCCTACTGATCTTGCATCTTACTTCTGCTATCTTTTTCGCATCATCAAAATCATCATGTCTTCCACAAAAGTATTATGTATTTATACATAACTAGCCTTCTAGTCGGCTCCACAAAATGTCATACTTAACATAGAAAAAGCTTGTGCAAATGATATATAGAGTCAAAGCTCTTATATTACCAAAGATTTGGCACTAAAATTTATTTTCATGACTTAGCACATTGTCATATTCATCATGCTTTCCTTAATCATAACAATTGTTCATGTACCCTAATATGCAGTTTTACTTCTTCGCATATCTTTCGAACACTGTATCTCATACACTAGTTATCCAAAACTTATGCGATCTTATTTGAAGCATTTACATGTACCAAAATACCTCCATAAGTGTTTCCATAAATGAAAACCCTTATAAGATATCCAGTACTCCAAAACATCACATGTCAACATAAATAAGACATTACAATTCAAAAATATATAGTAAAAACATTTTGGAATCCTTTGTAGAATAAAAATTAAGCCTCTCGAGTGCTCCAAAGACCCAAAACTTTGGCACTCATCTGATCTTCTTTAATTGATTATTGAAAACTTTCTCTGGAGATTTTCTTGATAATTTGATTGACTTATTACAAGATATGGTGCCCACCATTTCAGCCTAACCTACACAATTCTTCATAAATAATAACCATCACTCTTCTACAATAAATGTCTTCACGCACTTTCCAATCTTAACCATAGTTAAATCAGTGTACACTTTTAAATATATTGTATAATCAGTAATTATTGAAAGGGAAAACATGGCTAACCATGCGAAACTTTAAAAAAAAAAAGAATCTTATGCAATCCTCAGCAATGAACTTTAAAACAATGAAGAATCTTATCCTAGATTCATACTACTTACTCATATCCTTATGTCAAACTTTAAATCAGTGTTGAAGAACATAAACATACACAGAGAGAAAATCTATGCAATGAATTTCAATAATTCATAATTGAAAGAGAGATACGCATAGGAGAGTTCTACCTTACTCTCCCTTCCTCTAAAGATATCAATAATTCATAACTCAAAGAGAGATACACACATGATAGATATGAACTTTGGATTTTATTCAAATGTCATATGAATATAATGTATACAAAATTATTTAAACTACAAACTCTATGGATTTAACTTCAACCAACAATATGGCTTTCTTACAAAAATATGCCTAATACAGTCTACCGTTTCCTAGACTCAAAAATTGTCTGTAAATATGCACACGTTCTGATCCTCTTACAATGATCCTGGTAATCCTTTTATAGAATCAAGAATTGCATACAAGCTTTGGATCTTTCTTACAAAACACCAAAATAGTTTGTCATATCAGACAAAAAAGGAAAATATAACACCTTCTTGTTATAATTTTGCAAAATATTTGCAGAGATGACCATCAAAATTTGCAACAAGTCCCAACATTAGTTCAACTTCTGCCAGGTGATCATCCATACTTTCTTTGACTATCTGAAGTTTCTAGCATTCTTTATTCTTCTTTTAAAAGATTCCAACATCACCACTTGTTGCTTCCTCTGTAGATGTCTCCTCTTCTTTCTTGCTCTCTACAAGCTATGTTAATACCTCATAAGCCTTTAGTATTTTTTCCTCTCTCATCTTGTGCATAGAAAAAGCTCTGTTTCCTAACAGCAGCTAGGACCATTGCATCAGCTATATCTCATTCTGATAGGATAAGCACTCCTCATTTTCTCACCAAATATCTCCCTTGTTTTGGATTGATTGCCTGAAACCTTTCTGTCATCTTCTTCCTTACTTCAGTTTCTATGATCTTGAAATCCATATATTCTTTTGAACTACACTTTAACTTATTATGTTGATTGGATGTTTTATAGTGACAATAAAGTTCAAAAATACCAAATGTCATGCACAAATGTTTAAACTTTTCTAATAAATTTAGAGACAAATTTCATTGCACCTATATATCTAATAATTTTAAAAAAATTTAAAAATTTATATGAAATCTAAACATGATAAAACAACCATATAAAATGCTCATAGATTAAATAGTCATACTGATCAAAACTTGAATTGAAGATAATTGACATACTATAAAAGAACAATAATTAGTTCAAAGTAAATAACCATTTTACAACTATATGTCCATTAACATTGAACAACAACCAAATAGTTTATATAACTTCAAAATCTATAATCATTACAATAAACTTTAATCTTTTCAAACAATGACTTCAACCTATTCTCTCTACAAACCCCCTTATCTGAAATTGGGTCTATGGTGGCTACTTCTTTCTTAAAACTGATCAAATTGTCAGACAATTGCTTAGCAATTTTATAAAAAATTTATAATTTTACATTTGCAACAAACTGTAGAATGGAATCATTCATTCTTTTTTCATATCTCTTCTTCTCTCTTGCTTTTATGTCTTCATCACCCATGGCAGGGGCAACAAGGGTACAAGAATATTCAATAAAAGGACTTGAAGACGAAGAAAAAATATCAAAATAAAACTAGTCCACATATAATTAAAAAAATACTATATTGAGTACCAAGAATAAAAACAAATTTCACATAATACCAACCCTAAAATACTGTATTTCAATTTCATAAATTATCAACAATTCATCAAATTCAATATTTTTCAAACCAATGGAGAAATCATTTACATGAATATACAAGTTTCTAACATAATCATGACCCAAAATGTATGACAGTAATTTACAAAAATCACATGTCATAAATCTAAAAAATATCCTATGAAAACCATTTTTTGTATAATTCCATCAATACTATACAGAGTACCAAGTTTACCAAAAAAATCTCACACAAAAGCAGATCTAAAATACTATATTTCAGGTTCATAAATTATGAAATATTCATTTAACTCAAAAATATGCAAACTAAAACATAAATCATTTACATGAATGAACATGCTATATGCATAAATAAGTAGATAAATTTGTTATAAATAAGACATTAGAATTCAAAAATATATAGTTAAAACGTTTTCGAATCCTTTGTAGAATAAAAATTAAGCCTCTCGGGTGCTCCAAAGACCAAAAACTTTGGCACTCATTTGATCTTCTTTAATTCATACTTGACAACTTTCTCTGCAAATTTTCTTGATAATTTGATTCAGTTATTACAAATTATGGTGACTGCCATTTCAGCGTAACCTACACCATTCTTCATAAATAATTACCATCCCTGTGCTCATGGGTCAGGTGTCAAATATCGAGGTTAGAAATTCATTCTTCATCAACAATATCAAGGTCATTTGCTAATGGCCTTTTCTTTTTCAACTTTGTTACTATTATATTGATCCATTTCTCTGATTACATCAAGCATTTCTTGTACCTGTGGAATGATAATATTTTCTCTTCTTACAATCGAATATTCATAATTCCTTTCAATTATTTTAATTTGTTTAGAAATTCTTTGTGTGTCTTCATTTACAAGTGTTAATAACTCTCCAATTGCACTCAAATTGTATCTATCTACTTCCTCATATGTTTATTTCCTGAAAATACTTTGAACATGCAACTCATAATTTTTTTTCATCATTTCTATATCTAGACAATCTTCAACATTGACTACATCAATATTGCAACCCATATCAGAAAACATCCTTTTCATATGTGTAATGCCCATTTCAACTGTCTCAAATAGATTTTGAACTTCTTCAATAACATCTATGATCATCATTGTTTTGAATTTGACTGAAAAAATCCACTTCTGAAAGGGTGTGTCAGTGGATTTGATAATTTTTACTTTCACAACTTCTTCATTGTCCATATCTTTTACAGATTGCAATACCTTTTCTTGTCTACTATATATTGTTTTATGTTCTTTGAGCATCTGCAATTCGGTACACAAAATACCTTTTAGGTCAATATATATTTTGTAATAACTACCTACACAGTCAATGAGACACACACCTCTTAAATTGAGAAATTATATCCATTCTCATGAGAGTTGGGCCATATGTCTGTCTTCACAAATCTACTTCATAATTTGTTCACTCAAATGAAGTGATGGATCAAAAATATCTTCTTTCTGACTTGCTCTTTGAGAAGACATAGGACCTAAATTTTTTTGGATATAATCAGATAAATGTTTCATAGTAGATTTCAGAATGTTCTTTTCATCTTTTAATTGATGCAATCTCTCTCTTATCTCATGATGTGTGAACTCCCACATATCAACTATACGATCATGGAATGCAGGTCCTATTTCAATTTCATTAACATCAAAATCTGGTACATTTAGATCACAAAAATTACTGTCTTGTTTTGGTTCTACAACTTGTATTATTACATGTCTTGTTTCTTGATGTTTGTGAAAGGCAGCTAGTTTGCCTCTTTCCTTTTTTTTCCTTGAACCAGTACTCTCATTTATCACTTCAAAAACAAAATCTTCACTAAGAATTCTACCCTCTTTTCTTTATTTTTCTTTGCACTGTTTCTTCTATCCATGAAGCAATGCCTAGAATTTCTGAGGTAGAGGCTAAACTTTCATTATCAAACAATTTCCTGACTATTGTAGGGCTTTGTATTTGATGAGTTGAAGTTTTAAACTTGGGTACTATATTTTGAATACATGTCACACTACCTTCAATAAAATCTGTTTCTTCATTTAGCGGTTCTTCTTCAAAAGATTGTATTGTTGCATTTTTTTTTTGATATATCTATTTTATCCTCTTGTTCTATTTTTTCTACTTCCTATGAAGTCTATATCTTAATCAATGCAACTGAACCACTACCAAAAGTCTTTCTTAAACCTATGTCTTTATCTGGTGGTTGATCATCCACTCCTATCATTTGTTCAATGGACTGAACTATTGTCAATATTATCGGTAAAACTACTCGAACTGAAGCTATTGTTTGAGCCTCTATTTTTTATTAACCTTGTGTGCTTGATGAGTCCTTGGTTGTTTTCTTGTACATAACCCATTTATTGGTTCTTTTCATTATCTGTTCCATTCTCTTTTCAAGATTGTCTAATTTGGGTTCTTCAAATTGTATAGCTTGCAAAGGACTCCCTTTTATTTTGCACAAATAATGATCATAAAACAATTTAGATTGATCATCATATAATCCTTTCAGATCTATATCAACATTATAAAGTTGAATTTGTTCAACTGTGAGTCAAGACCATGATCTTTCTCTCATTTCAAAGTCATATTTACAATTAGCCCAGAAATCTTCTAATGAAGGAAGGTGATTCAAAATAGGGCCTAAATGTAGGTTTTGTTTTACATAAATTGAAGGGTCAAAATGATGCCTAATAACATTATATTCATCAAATTTATATCTTTTTCCAGATGATTTGATGACACTCATTGCAAAAGAACTAGAAAAGCACTTATAAGCACCTATCGATATTGGAAAATGAATACCTCCTTTATGTCATTCGCTACATCTATTGTTGACCTTGATAATTTGTTTGCACAACTCTATCAATGTCATTTTATCATCTCCATATTTAGGCAATTTGTATAGAAACCCACCAAACCCTCCAATCCTAATATATGTAAATGTAGCATATTGAGTGTAATCGCTACCAAATTGCATTATTGTTTGAGCAGATGCATCTGATAATCTATGTTCTGGACAACCCTGAATTTCACTACATAGTTTGATTGAAAAGAAATCATTAACCATTATGAAATTTCCATACTATTTTCAAGTTGTATCAATGGATAGAAATCATAAACCTGAATATTTGCATCATAGTCACCAACACTAGGAAGATCGTTCCCTATATGTTCACATGCTAGGGCATAGATGAGGAAAGATGACATTGCAAATTTGTATGAATGCTTTGCTGAAACAAGCATTTCAGTAAGCCTATCACTTATGAATTGTGCCCAATCAATATAGATATTATTTGAACCTATACATTACACAAGGAAAAACTAGCATTCTTCAAAATGTAGGGCTCGTTCACTCCCTCCGATTTTATGCAAAAGTACTAGAATATCAACAATCTCTTTTTTTAAATTTGTTCCATATAGGGTTTTTGGTAACTTAGAACTACCACCTCTAATAGTTTCAAACCATCTATTTGAAATTACACCTCACCATTGTGACCTTTTAAAGCTAAAATTTGACGCTGACAGAGAGAAATTCCATTCTGAGTATTTTTCTTTTGAAGGTAAAATAAAACACTTATGTATTGATTCTCTATTCAAACAAATGACTACTTCATTATTTTCTTTCTTTATTTCTCTAGTACGTGGTTCAAATATTTGAATGCATTCCATGATTAGTTCTGGTACTTGAATAGCAATTAGAAATCTTGCAGCTTCTATTAATCCACTGTGAATGACCCTTTGTGTAATGGGATGAACTCATTCTGATTTAATTCTTCTGTGCAGATCATTTAAATTGTAAAAATAAAGATTCGTATCTATGATTTCTTTCCATGCATTTTCTATCCCATCGAGATGATCATAACTATTTATTTTGCTAGCCATACTGTACAAGGTTATACATTGCTAGCCATTTTCTCTTCAAGATATAGACAGTTCAAACAATACACTCTGAAATGCCTGAGAGTAAAAGTTCCTTTTCTATGTGCAGCTAGGTGCTCCTTATCAGTCATCATAAGCTACTAGCTATACTTTCTTTTAGATTGATTACTATGTTTATCCAACTACTGTCAGAGCAATAATTTTTTTTGAAAATCGTTAATCGATTATGATGTCATGACCATTAAATATTATTGTGTAGACAAATAACTTTTAAACAAAATTCACATTTAGAACTCGCTAACAACTAAATTTGACAACCTTGCATATGTTAACAAAATTGAGTCGTGTCAAATATTTATCAGATTTAGTTGTTAATGACTTCTAAATCAAAAATTTCTACTAGCTAAAACCCTACCGAAGAAAGAAATTTTAAAAGTGACAAACATTTCCTCAATGACAACAGTTCACACATTCTCCAATTTTTTTCCCACTTGCAAGGTTCATTCCAAGATAACGAGAAAAGGGTACAGTCCCCCATTAAATGATTAATTTGACATATCAGATTAAGTTGTTAATTTCTACTAAATACGAAATACATTATTTTAAAATCTCAGTAGGGTTATTAAAAAAATTAATGTATTAACTATCCTGTATTAACATTTATGAGATTGACTGAGTTTAATGATTTGTTCCGTAAATAAAACTATAGTCGGCTAATCTCTTAATCCATTATATGCACACTTATCACCTCAAAATTTTAGTCGATGAATACTTATAAAAAGACATAACAAGCTATCAAGTTCAATGATTGTCTTTTCTTCGAATAATCAATAAGTCTTTAAAATCAAAACTGCTACATGACTCTTTGTATAAAATCAATCAAACCTAACTCATTAAGTCAGTAAAAATAAATTTACTGCAAAAATTATCACTGATTATAAAACAATTTCTTTACTCACCAACTCAGAATACAAAAGAAAATATGGAAACTCTTTTACAGATTACTATCGAAAACATATTTTAGAGTATCAAAAAATACATATACACTATTCAATTACATATATTTCACTGGAAACACTAAAGAGCATTTCCACATTTCTAAAAATATTCTGATTCTCTATGAAAAAATCATATCCTGAAATGTATTTTCATTTACAATATCATTTATGCAAAACTAAATGTAAACCATATAATTTAACAAGAACATGCTTTATTGCAAATATGAACAACCTGCCATATAAAATTAAAACTCTTTTCTCCTGCTTATCTTACTTTCCAAAGGTATAAGCTTTTATCTACCTAAATTAAAATTTAAAAAAAAGATAAAAAAATATGATGAAAATTAATGTTATGATTTATTAAGTTTAATAAAATATAAATAATATAGCAATTACCTTAGATTTTGATCACTTTGCAAAATTTTCAAATATCCTTCATTTTAATTCATGAAAACTATGACGTCGTTTCAGAAAGATGATTAGCATCCTCAATGCAACTTGATTTGTTGTAAAACCTTTGTAATTCCAATGTTTATTTTTTATTTGTACACAAACAAAACATTCATATTGTGGAAAGACAACTGAAAATATTGATGCGGCTTCAAATTGTTTATATTGCCTGATTTCTTTACAAAGATTTATCCATTGATTTTCTATATCTTTTTTGTAAATGTCTTTGTCAATTGACATTAGCCATCACAGAAATGGTAGAATACCTATCTTTTCAATGTCTTCTTTGTTTACAAAACACTTGTTGTACTCAAAACCTTCACCTAGTTGTGCATACTCTAGCAAAAAATTAATTATGTTGAAATCAAATCTTTAGGAAAAAGAGAAATCATAACAAAATGAAAGGTCTGAACATTTTCACCTATTTCTAAACCCCAAGCCATTAACATAGTGGCAATATCAGCATTAAATTTCCATCGATGAGTAGCATTATGAAATTCTTCACCTAATGTCCGTTGAACAGCTTGCATAACAGAGTTACTCTTGCACAGTAGTAAATCTTTTAAATATGTATGTTGTACTCTCCCAAAGAAGGCTATTTGCTATGTGCTTGTTTGAAAAGTAAATGTAGCTTCCATTGCTAACAGTTGATTTATAGTAATCTATATTATCTTCTCTAATGATCCTTACAAGCAATTAATTTTCTTGTTCATCGTTTTATAGTAACGTAGGAATTTACACAGATATGACTATCTATAAGATTTAAAACATTATTAATTAAAAAAATCTTTACTAGATTTTGTACGGAATGAATTTAATTGCTAGTCAATGTTCTAACTTAATTTCATGACTTATATCAATGTCATTTTAAGTGAAATCTAACCCATTTAAGTTATATTATATACGAAACAATTCAAATTTAATAGCATATGTGACATGTTGTAAATTCCAAATATAATTGAAGATCATTTTTTTAAACAAAATCTTTATCAAATTTGTTATTGATGTACTTTCAATCTACTCACTATTGTCAGTCGACTGAAAATTTTAACACACATAACTTATTTGATATCTAAATTCAATGTTCATGACAATGAAATTTGGAATTAATAGTTACTGGCATATAAATCTGATCCCCAAATACCGAGCTAAAAAGAATAGATTTGTCACATATGAACATTAAATCTTTTGACTCTCCTCGCCTAATATTAACTATAATATCGATGTCATCTACAAAAAAACTCGATTTGGATGTTCATGATTACTACATAGAAAATAACAATGTCGTATAAATGACTTACCCAAATCCTTCTATTCTGAAACTATGGCTACTCAGTACAGAAAAATTAGTCGTTAAATGACTTTATATACTCTTAAGACCTGTCGATTACAACAAGGAATAATAGTCCCATAAAAATTTGAACCTTATTGAATTTATCTGGGAACTAGATGACCTTTTGTCACTTGTAGACTATAATTAAACTTTGAGTCCCTACAAAATTATTTGCTTTTAATCTTATTTCGAGACATGCCGACACAAAGCCAACAACACATCTATCGACCACAATGAATCTCCCACTCGCTGAAGCTGTTGACAAGACTACCACTCAAGCATGAAAATTTTTATGTCCACTTACCGGATTTGCAACATGGCAGCTCCTTATTGATTAAGAAAAAATGCACCCAGCTTCAACAGGATCTACAGGACTGACAACCTGCAGAACATCCAATGGTGGTTGCATATTCACATAGAATCTTTGAAGACCTTGCAATCATACGATAGCCCTTGATTTTACTACATTCCCACACAGAAGAAAAAGGTGAGTCTTCTGCCAGCTATACACACATGGCCACTCATGATTTAGCCCATGTATTTGATGATGTGGAAAATGTCAGTACCACTACCGCTTAGTAAAAAAGAGTTACACATCTACTTGCTAGGTAATGCAACCTTGATATCACTGATTGGTTGAAGCAGAGTGGGCCATTTACTTAAGCTAATAGCAAAAAATGGAAGATCTAACACTTGTCGTTTGATTGCATGGAATCTTTACAAGACATGTGATCATGTGACATCCATCAATTGGGTATCAACACCATCATGGCCTACTTTATATATGTCCTTGTACCCAATTTTGCAACCTCACAGTTCCTTATTGATTAAGAAAAATTACACCCACCTTCAAAAGGATCTGTAGGACTGACAACTTGCAAAAGATCCAATAGTGGTCACATGTTCATATGGAATCTTTGGAACCCTTGTGATCATGTGATAGCCATTGATTTTACTTTATTACCACATGTAAGAAAAAGGTCAGTCTGGTATTTGATGATGTTGAACATGTCAGTACCACTGGCACTTAGTAAAAAGGGGTTACGCATTTTCTTTCCAGTTAATGCAACATGGACATCCTTGATTGATCGAAGTAGATTGGGGCCAATTACTTAAGCTAACAACAAAAAATGGAAGATCTGATGGTTTTCGCTTGTTCGCATGGCATCTTTTCAAGACATAAGATCATACGACAACCATCAATTTCTTAGCAAGCCCATGATGGCCTACTTTATGTCCACTCATAAAGGGAAAATAACACTGACCATCAGATGCTTGATCAAATGGTACTAAAGAACCCAAGATATCAAGTGGGTCTTGGATTACGTGTCTAAGGATATCAAGTTTTTCTTAAAACCTCATGACTCACCTATTTGGAGATTCAGTGACTCAAGATAAGACATCAAAATATCTAGCAAACATATTGTTATACACTAAGTTTGCACCCTTGTTTCAAGCTCTCGTAGTCTTGATAACCTAGTATAACATTGGAATCATCTCCAGGTGTGGGACCTATGCTAACTGAGATGAAACCTCTAGGTTCTAGGCTGTTTCCTCCTGGATAATCACCTTAATTTTCTTTTAGACATGAAAGTAAAACTTGAGGGGAAAAGGGATAGAATGAATGCCTGGAAAGGGAAATGACTGAAAGAAAACTATCTACTAGGTGATACATCAAAATTAGAGTTTGGATCTCATTATAGAAGATGAAATCAGTGAAAAAACTTAGGTCTAGGAGATCACAACTCACTAAATAGGCTTGCATGAGTATTTCATACAAGGGTCTGCAATAGAAAGAGGCTATTCAGGGAAAGGAAGAAAACTTTCACAAACAATAGCATTCCTAAGAATTAGACACAATTTATGACCTACAAACAAACATTCACCTCTGCAACTCGTAATAAGAATGAGATAGATTATTAGGGGGTTGAAGTATACCCACAAGAGCATTCAAATCAAATCACCCACAATAATACACAAAATTGTAGAAAGAGAGAGGTATCAGGAACCCTAAGATATCACTCAAAACATCATATCATTTAATTCAATAAGAGAAGACTCAGACAAGGAAGCATAGGGACATGAATAATTGTCACAAAATACTTCTGCAATATCTAAATCATTAATGGGAGATTTACAACTGTATAAGCCAGAGGGTAGAAATGATACCAAAGATGACCCTTAAGAAAAGTGAAACTCTTTTACAATTGTCCAACTCTGAGCTCAAAAGCTCTAAAAATATAATATATACATACTCAACTGAAAGTAGGTAGGAGTCAAAAACCTAACTAGGATTACATGGTTTTACAATACAATAATCAAACCCTAGCTGTACTGCTGACCCATCATCAAATTCTAAGAATGTCTGGTTGATCAGAGCATAATATTCTTTGTGTGTTGATCCTATTATACTGATCTCACCTATAGACACAACAACCTCAACTCATCTACCCACCTGCAACTCCACTAACCCATGAAGGCTCACAATCTGATCTTATTTCCCTGGGAACAGTTCCGTTCAAAAGGTGGTGCCAACTCTCTCTAGCACCTCCTGTCATGAAAATGTGGCATAGTACCCTACAGATGCTGGCCAACAGTCATCTCCATCGCCCTCTCAACCATAACCATCCAGACAATTTAATTCCTGAGCTAATTGACATCATGCATGGCTGAAAAGAGAAAAACCCTAGCAAAACCTTCACAGGAAATTTGAATTTAAATGTTAATGGCTAGCCTAGTCATTTTAAAATGTGACCGTTAATGAGAAACCCTTCCCGGCAGATGAACGACTATGATGCATTTTAAAATAGCTTGAAAACCCATCTGAAAAGTCAAAGACCACATCATCAGCAGCATCCAATTGAAAATGAGCATGTCAGAAAAGACTGACACCCCAAAAGTCAACACAACCTGGACCTCGCATTGGACTATGGTTGCATGATCACATAGGGTCAAAAGATTCTATGAGATCATATGGCCACTATAGATCTTAGCCTTTCTAATAGAGTCACAGACCCCTGACACGGTCCAACTGACACATCCTTACTGTTGCCTTGGAGCCAATAGAGAATGAGCACGTCAGAAAAGAGAGGACCCACCTGACAGAGCCCAGAGATAAAGCAAGATAAATAGTGGGCGCATGATCTCATGTGTCAAAAAAGTTCCTTCAGATCATGTGCCATCCATTAGGTTGTCATTTACTTACAACCGTCAAGCCCACCCTGACATGGCATCGAATCACAAGTCTTTAACCAATCATAGGTGTACAACTTAGACAACGTGGCCGAACCCACTGACAAATGCACTCTACAGACAGGAAGATCGAAGGTCGTCACAAGATCTCATGGAATCTTCTGAGGCCTTGAGATCATGCAACAACTGTCGGGTGAAGAATCTTGACTTTAGCCGCTAAGCAGAGACCGCCAACCTAAAAGGTAACTGTTGACAGGATCGCTAAATGTTAGAGCCTTGACCACCGGGAATCAGAGATTTGGGGACTGAAGGATTTAAAAATGCATGTGAAAATTGATGGAACTTAAGCGGTTGATAAAGTAACAATGAATTATAACAAGGCTTAAGGTTTTCAACACAATGGCTAGTTTTATAATTTTTTAAGGGTTTTTTGCACCTAGCCAGAGACCTAGAAATAGTTGCAGAGACCAGAGGGAAGCAAATAAACCCATGAAATTTTTTGGGGTCTCTCACAGGACTGAGGAGATGAAGGTCTAACATAAAAACTAGGGCCAAACTTGAATGGAAGCAAAATTAGGGCAACATTTTGATGCTTTCTGCTAGATGTCAGCCTACTAGACATGGGAAACCAGTGGCCTATAAACAATCCATTGGGCATGGGGTCATCAAAAAAAAAAAATTCATAGGGAGGTAGGACTAAAGCTGTGCTCAGGGAACTTCTTGAAAAGCAGGAAACTAACCTAAAAAATAGGGGAACAAAGAAAAAACACACTTATAAGAATTTACAGAGAGGGATTAACCTCAAAATAGGGCTTCACGTGGAATCCATTTACTGAGATAGGCAAGGGAACTCCTTCAAGATTTGATAGCTAGAAAGCATTAGATCCCTTGCACTCTATTATAACAAATGGTCCACCCTAAAAGGAATCAAATTTTGTATGTCTGCCAGGTCTGGACCTAAACTCATCTCTCTTGAGGACTATGTCTCCAACCTTGAAATCTCTGATCCTGGCTCTTCTATCAAAAATTTTCATTGTTTGGATCTAATGGAATTCCATATCCTTCATTGATTTGTCTCTAATCTCTTCCAATTCCATCAACTGAGCATACCTGACCTGCAAGGGGTCTCCTTCATCAAATAGGGCATACTGACTAGCCAAGTCCAGAGCTAGAAATTTAGCTGAGATAGACAACCTAGCCTCTTTGGCATACACTAACACATAAGGAGAATTCCCAATGATCTTCTTTGGGGTAATTCTATCTAGCCATAAGGCAGACCTGAGTTTAGTATGCCAATCCCTCTGGTTATCTTGCAGAGTCTTCTTGATTATCCTAATCAGGTTCTTATTTGTTGATTCTGCTAAACCATTGCCTTGGGGGTAGTAATTGGAACTAGTATTCAAATAGATGCCATTCTTGACTACCCACTCTGAGACTTTGAGGCCTATGAATGCCTATGCATTATCTAAAATGATGGAATCAAGAGTGCCAAATCTATTAATTATATCATCATAAAAACTTAAGACAGCACTCTCATTTGATTCTTTTAAAGAAATTGCTTCTATCCATCTAGTGAAGTAATCAGTTGCAATGATTATCCATTTATAGCCTACACTAGATGGAGGATTGATCATGCCAATCAAGTCTATACCCCATTTCATGAAGGGTTGCTTTGTTCTGACTAGCTGTAAGGGCAAGGCTACAAGCCTTTCTTTTCCTGCAAACATGGCACACTTGATGCATTTTCTCACATGCTCATGACTATCCTTAAAGATAGATGGCCAATAGTATCCAACCCTCATGATTTTAAAAGTAGTAGTCCTAGGAGAAAAGTAACCTCCAGAAGGTCCATCACGAAACTCAAATAGGACATCTACTACCTTTTCTGAATCTATGCATCTTAAAAGGACACCACTATGATCCTTTCTAAAAAGAACTTCATCTATCAACACAAAAAGAACAAGTTGCAATCTATAATAACTCCTTTTTGTTGAATCCAAACCTATAGGACATTGTCCTGTCTTCAAGTAATTGATCACATTAGGCAACCAGCTTGTCGCCTTGGCTTGTTCTTCTATAGAATGCACCACCAGAGATACATCTATTTTCTCTAATTTCTTTGAACTTTCATCCTCTACCACATGTTCACAAAGACCTCTTCCTCTAACTAGCTTGGTAGTTTGGATATCTATGTCATATTCCATCACCTTGGTGATCCAACTAGCTCTTTTCTCATTTAGGTCCTCGAAAAGCAAAAATTATGACACTTGGATGAGTAACTTTCAAGTGTACCTTGCTATGGGTGAACAAATATCTAAAATTTTTAAGGCTCTTCACCACAGTAAGTACATGTTTCTCTACAAAGGAGTATCTCTGTTCATACTCTTCTAAACCTTTTCTAAAGAAAGCAATAGGTTGCTCCAATCCTTTTGAATTTTCTTGAGTCAACATTGCAGATATAGCATCATGACCTCCATAAGCATAAAGGATAAAATCCTTATTGAAATTTGGGTTTAACAAGGCCGGATCTTTTGTCAAGGCTTTTTTGATAGCTTGGAAATGAACTCTCCCTTCTTTGGTCCAACTAAAAAATGAACTCTTCTTTAACATGGTTGTCAAAGGCTTTAGTAAATCTGCAATGTTAGGCAAGAACCTCCTAACAAAGTTAATCTTTCCTATGAAAGATTGGAGACTTTTCTTATGATGTGGAAATGGTAGCTCTAAGATGGCTACAATTCTCTCAAGATCTATTGTGATCCCTTCTTTGGATACTACATATCCCAACAATTTTCCTTCATGGACTGTAAATGCACATTTCTTGGGATTAAGAGATACACCAAATTCTCTACATCTTTCAAAGATCTTCCTCAAATGTTTGATGTGATCTACTACATGTTGAGAATAAACAGTTATTTCATCTAAGTAGACCAGTACAAAATTGTACATGAGGCTCTTAAAGGCCATATCCATTGCCTTTTGAAAAGTAGCACCTGCATTTGACAAACCAAATGGCAGTCTTATATTGATCCTTTTTATTAACTAGGATCTGATTGTATCCTGAGTAGCCATCCAACAATGAAAATCTCTCAAATCGAGAGACACATTGTAAGATTTGCTCCATAGAGGGTAGTGGATGGCAGTCTTTTAGAGAGGCCCTGTTAAGATCCCTGAAGTCAACACATAACCTCAGCTCCCCATTCTTCTTCCTGACATGAACAAGGTTGGAAACCCAACTAGTATGCTTGATGGGGTAGATGATACCACTTTCTATTAATTTGAGCACTTCCTTATGCATAAGTGTCTCAAGTTTGGGATTAACAGGCCTTTGCTTTTGCCTCACTGGTTTGGCATTAGGTTCTAATTCAATAGTGTGCTGAGCAAGAGTAGGGTCAAAACCTTTGAGGTTCTCATATTTCCATGCAAATACATCACTGAATTCTTTGAATAACTAAGTGTAAGCTTGCTTCTCCAATTCAGTGTTCACTTTTCCAAATTGTAAGCTCTTACCTGGCTCCAACTCTAATTCAACACAATATTCTTGTTGAACTACTAGGCCAACTTTTCTTCTCTTAACTTCATCATCCTTGTTGAAGATAGTCTCTAAGGTGACAACACCTCTAGGCATCTTATTGGACTTTAGTTGTATTACCTGATCACCATAGTTTTGTGATAGCCTATCTTGATTGTACTCTAAAAAAAAATCTTCTTCAAACAAGAATTGTAGAATTTGTTCATCATT
This sequence comes from Chamaecyparis obtusa, assembly GCA_027943335.1. NCBI lineage: Eukaryota > Viridiplantae > Streptophyta > Pinopsida > Cupressales > Cupressaceae > Chamaecyparis > Chamaecyparis obtusa. The sequence continues at coordinate 6,453 of BSBK01007760.1, read as the reverse complement.
GTCAAACACCTGCCAATTGACATCATTATTAGGAATAGAGGGTCTAACAATCACTTTGTTATGCTATTGATATGTTTCTTTTGAAACACTATTTGGAATGTCATACTAAGATCCAATAGCAGCTAATCTGTCTGCATTTTGATTTAGCTTCCTAGGGATCGCAACAATATTGAAAGCACAAAAATCTTCAATTGCATCCCAAACTCTATGCGTGTATGCTTTCAAAGTATCATTCTTGGCTGCACTTATCCCTCTTACTTGGCTGACAACTAACTCATTGTCACCATAAACTTTTAGGGCCTTAAGCCCTCTCTTTCTAGCCCACTCTAGTCCATTGACTAGACTTTCATACTCTATAGTATTGCTAGTGCAGGAGAAATTGAATCTAAAGGCAATGTAATACCTTTCTCCTTTTGGGGACACTAGCATAGCACCACCACTAGAACCATGTCTACTTCTAGCCCCATCAAAAAATAGTTCCCAAACCTGATTGCTTTGATCCTCTAAATCAGTGTCCTCTTTGAGAAGGGTTGGCTCTATGGATCCACTTTCTTGTATCAAATAAATTTCCAAACCAAAATCCCAAATAAGATTTTCTTGGGCCTCTGAAGCTCTTTCATCTAGAAGAATATCAAGGATACTTTCTATCTTTGTGCTTCCTTCACTAATAGTTTGGAAGTCACTATCATCAAATATGGGACAGTTTACATTGATGGTATTGGACACATATGGTTCTATATGGTGTCCTGCTAATGGTTCTAACTTAATGGTGAGCTTGGTCCCATTCCTTATATGAATTAACATGTGAGACCAGTTAGAAGATAGCTACCCTCCTATGTTGGTTGTAAACTTCTTTGAAAGACATATAGCAAATTATGCAAGGAGATCTATAATATATATATCAAGGAGGATGGAGAAGTTAGGAATGGCATGTAGGATTAGATAGGTATCCTTGCCCACACCTATGGTATTAACTAAGGATCCATCAAGTTGGTTAACCTACCTTTGGAAGGGTTCATATTTTAGTCCTAATTGGTCAGCCACCTTCTTGGGCATTACAGTGCTAGTAGCTCCACTATCTACCATACAATTATGCACTAAAGATTTTCCAATAATTAGAGATACATAAAAGGGAGGTGGCTTTGAATTCCTACCTTGTGTGGTACTGTTCTTGGAGTTTCTACTTGGAGCCTCCTTTTCTTGATCAGTGTTAACCAACACTGACTTTGTAGCTTCTTTTGTAGGTTGAGGAGTTGCTACTTCCGTCATGACCTTCTTCAAAATTTCAGGCTATCCTGAAAGAGCCAAAGAGTCCCACATGGACATGGTGACATTCACCTTCTTCATGTTGTCTACAATATTAAAAGGTGTCACAGTGTGTACTGTTTGTTGTGCTTTTACTATGATGGGCTCCACCTCTTTGGAATGTTGGCCTTCTTTGCTTGTAATGATAGGAGCCTCCTTAGGTGTGATGGGAGTAACTTGTTGTACTAGCTCTATAGATGTAGTGGCTTTGGCATTAGAATCTTCCCTCTCCATGTCTTGAGCTCTCCTTTTTTCTCTTGTATAGGAAACAAAAGCAACTTCATCATTGATTTCATTGAAGTCTATTTGTTCCCAATTGAAAAGGGCAGTCTCATTCTCTTGTGATTCTTGTTGAGGCACTGAGCCACTGGATGAAGCCTCTGATTGAGCTTGTGAGGCATTATGAACCATTAGAGCTTGGTTCATCCATCCATTTGAATATGTAGCCTAATTATGAGGCTAATTACAAGGAAAGCACCATTCATTATCCATGGCCATATTATTTTGACTAGGAACTATATCCCTCACTGGATTTGCAAAATTTAGTGGTGTAGGGTTATAGGGTTGGAATGGTCTTTGGTTAAAACTTTGTCTTTTTCCTTGATATCCCCCTTGTTATGGTGGCCTATTTTGTTGATAAGGTTGTCTTTGATTTTGATATTGCTAATTAGGACCTTGGCCTTGTGGCTGAAAGGATGGTCTGATTCCTTGACCTTGTTTCTTCAAATTTGTGACCTCTTTAGTCAAGGTCTGCAACAAGTTTGTCGTTTCTTGTTGACTGCTTTGTTGGCTATTCTTTATTTCATGTAGTTCTTGAGAGAAACTGGCTATTAGCTCTTGACCATTGGTACAAGCCTAAGGTGCCAATATGGTGGGAATAGGGGTAAATGGGGGTACTTGTGTAGGTGCAATGGGTTGAAGGCTAGGGAAGATGGGCATTGGAAGTCTTCTAGCAATCATGCATGCTTGGATTAGACAGTTTTCAGCCCTGACATCTATGTCAAAGGCTTGGGGTAAGGAAGTACCACCCATAGATTGGATCATGACAAAAATTTGATCATTTATACTTTGCAAGTAGTAAATGAAAGCATGGTCAGCTGATGGTCTTACAGAGGTAGGAATTCTATTCCAAGTTTTGAGGAATCTACTATTGTAATCTGTCATTTGCTCTTGAGGGTCTCTCTTAATAGTTGTCAACTATTCTACCAGAGACAAGTTATCTAATTTATCCTCAAAATTCTTACTTAATGCATCCCCTAATTCATCCCATGAAGTAATAGAACCAATAGTTAAAGTTCTAAACCATTCAAGAGCCTTACCTTTTAGAAAGGCTGCTAATAATTTTGTGGCCACATCTTCTTGAGTTATGTTATGTATGCTGCAGATGGTGGTCACATCTCTTATGTGTTCAAAAGCAATTGTCTACCCTTCACCTGTGAAATCACGTATACTCTTAAGTGCCACCAAGGGCACATCATGATGTTGAGCAAAAGCTAATGGACTCCCTTGGTTGAAAGGTGCAAAGGGAAACTGTCTAGCCATTGTAGGAGTTGGAATCTCAAGATTAACAACTATGTGGGCTATATTTACTACTAGATTTGAATCTTCTTCTAGATCTCTGGTTAGAGATCTGCCTCTTCTTCTGGAATGAAAGGGAAAAGGTCTCCTTTCTGAGGTATCTGGTGGTTTTGATTGAACTCTCCTTGCAGGGGATGTTCTTTGACTTGACCTGCCTTTGTGACTTCTTTTTTAGGGAAACTCTAAAAATTTAGTGGGCTTTGAGCTCCTAGTCTCAATCTTTCTCATAAACCTTAAACAAGGTAGCCTGGATCTTTGAAATCAGTGGAGTCACCATATATACTTCATAGAACACTTCTAAAAGCTTATATTATGCAATCTATATATCAGAGATAGCATAACCTTCAAACAATGAACTTCTTTTCTTTTACTGTCCCACTGGGTGTGCCAAAATTGTTATGCACTAAGTTTGCACCCTTGTTTCAATCTCTCGTAGTCTTGATAACCTAGTATAACATGAGAATCATCTCCAGGTGTGGGACCTATGCTAACTAAGATGAGACCTCTAGGTTCTAGGCTGGTTCTTCTTAGATAATCACCTTAATTTGCTTCTAGACATGAAAGTAAAACTTGAGGGGAAAAGGGATAGAAGGAATGCTTGGAAAGGGAAATGACTAAAAGAAAACTACCTACTAGGTGATACACCGAAATTAGGGTTTGGATCTCAGTATAGAGGATGAAATTAGTGAACAAACTTAGGTCTAGGAGATCACAACTCACTAAGTAGGATTGCATGAGTATTTCATAGAAGGTTCTGCAATAGAAAGAGGCTATTCAGGGAAAGGAAGAAAACTCTCACAAACAATAGCATTCCTAAGAATTAGACACAATTTATGACCTGCAAACAAACATTCACCTCTGCAACTCGGAATAGGATTGAGACAGATTGTCAGGGGGTTGAAATATACCCACAAGAGCATTCAAATCAAATCACCCACAATAATACACAAAATTACAAAAAGAGAGAGGGATCAGGAACCCTAAGATATCACTCAAAACATCATATACTTTGATTCAATAAGAGAAGACTGAGATAAGGAAGCATAGGGACATGAACAATTGTCACAAAATACTTCTATAATATCTGAATCATCAATGGGAGATTTACAACTGTATAAGCTAGGGGATAGAAATGATACCACAGATGACCCTTAAGAAAAGTGAAACTCTTTTACAATTGTCCAACTCTGAGCTCAAAAGCTCTAAAAATACAATATATACATACTCAACTACATGCAGGCAGGAGTCAAAAACCTAACTAGGGTTACATGGTTTTACAATACAATAATCAAACCCTAGTTATACTACTAACCCATCATCAAATTCTGAGAATGTTTGGCTGATTGGAGCATAACCTTCTTTGCGTGTTGATCCTATTGTATTGATCTCACCTGTAAACACAACAACCTCAACTCATCTACCCACCCTACAACTCCACTAAGCCATGAAGGCTCACAATCTGATCTTATTTCCCTGGGAACAGTACCATTCAAAAGGCGGCACCAACTCTCTCTAGCACCTCCTGTCATGAAAATGCAACATAGTACCCTACAGACGCCAGCCAACAGTCATCTCGATTTCCCTCTCAACCATAACCATCCTCAAAATTTAATTCTTAACCTAATCGACATCATGCATGGCCGAAAAGAGCGAAACCCTAGCAAATCCTTCGCAGGAAATTTGAATTTAAACGTTAATGGCTAGCCTAGTTATTTTAAAACATGATCATCGATGAGAAACCCTTCTTGGTAGATGAATGGCTATGATGCTCCTAAAAACATCTTGAAAACCCATCTGAAAATTCAAAGACCACGTTGTCAACAACATCCAATAGAAAATGAGCATGTCAGAAAAGACCAACACCTCAGAAGTCAACACAACTTGGACCTCGCATCGGACGGTGGTCTCATGATCGCATAGGGTCAAAGATTCTATGGCATCATACGACCACCATAGATCTTAGCCTTTCTGATAGAGTCGCAAACCCCTGACACGGTCCCACTAACACATCCTAACTATCACCTGGGAGCCAATAGAGAATGAGCACATCAGAAAAGAGAGGACCCACTTGACAAAGCCCAGAGATAAAGCAAGGTCAACGGCGGGTGCATGATCTCATGTGTCAGAAAAGCTCCTTCAGATCATGTGCTAGTCATTAGATCGTCATCGATTGACAACCACCGGGCCTGTGCTAACATGGTGTCGAATCACAAGTCTTTAACCAATCATAGGTGTACAACTCAGACAAAATGGCCAGACCCACTAACAAATGCACTCTGTAGATAGGAAGATTGATGGTTGTCGCAAGATCTCATGGAAATCTAAGGCCATGAGATCATGCGACAACCATCAGATGAAGAATCTTGACTTTAGCTGCTAAGCAGAGACCGCCAACCTAAAAGGTAACCATTCACGGGATCGCTAAATGTTAGAGCCTTGACTGCTAGGAATCAAAGATTTGGCGACTGAAGGATTTAAAAACACACATGGAAATTGATTGAACTTAAGTGGCTGATAAGTGACAACGAATTATAACAAGGCTTAGGGTTTTCAATACAACAGCTAGTTTTATGAAATTTTTAAGGGTTTTTTGCACCTAGCCAGAGACCTAGAAACAGTTGTAGAGACCAGAGGGAAGCAAATAAACCCATGAAATGTGTTGGGGTCTCTCACAGGACTGTGGAGATGAAGGTCTGACATAAAAACTAGGGCCAAATTTGATGGAAGGAAAATTAGGGCAACACATATATTCATATTTATTCAATTTTTTGACTTTGCAAAACACCTAATTCTATATGATTTTGCGATTACCGGACTGAAGAGTCTCCCAATCGATCAACAACTAACATAACTTCAGTTTGACCGAACATTGAGCGACAAAGCAAATCTCAAAGTCACTAGAATATTTTCTAACCCCATGGTTTGATTCTCAGACTAGGCAACCACCACCCGAACAAAATTTTATCAACGATACAAAATAACAAACTGAAAATCTTTATTCTCCAAATCGATAGAAGATTTCCTTACAAAGGTCAAGTAATGAAATTAAAGATGAACCATCGATCAAATATTCATCCAACGTTACCCACTAAGTCGCCATACTATTCATAACCTAACCGCTATAGTGGGAGACTTCGACATAACCGTGTCACTGAGTCGCTGATAACTTGACACATAACCGCCACAATTATGAGAACAGGCGACCATTGAAATCAGAAGGTCACATAATAAAATAACTAACCGCTGAATGACTTAGAGATCTAACGACCAGCAAAATACAATGCCAACTTGCATTTCGAAACTCAACGACCAACTGAGAACCTCATAATCACTGTATACTATATCAAAACTTTATTTCGTTAAAAGATCACCTGACTGAAGGTATTTTTATCCGGAGATAAAGAGACCATACTTCTTTTGAAAAAAATTATCACAGTACTCACCAAATCTCATAATAAAAATTATAGATTCTACTTTTAAATTAATATTCACAAATACAAAATATATTCAATACATTAAATTTTGGCTAATTTTTATATTCGTATAAATTATTCTATTTTAAAATTTTTG